>MPNV01002747.1:1892421-2299631 GCA_013376435.1 Cyclocybe cylindracea | reverse complement strand
GATGCGTCGCTAGCGCCAGCGAAGGAGGAGCCAACATCTGTACCTGCACCCGTTGCTGTCCCGCGCGGACTGCCGTCCCACCATTGAGGAGGTCGTTCCAGAGGTGACACCAGAGGCTCCTGCCGCGGGGTAGCATCGACTGTGGAAGAGACAAAGAAGGAAGAGGCGCTGCTCCAGCGACTCTGAGCCAATCCACGCTGCGGCTGTAGCTCCTGAGGAAGTGGTCAAAGCTCCTGTGCCAACCCGCGACCGAGACCCAGCTGCGGCCCAGTGCCCGCCGTTGAGACCCGACAGCGACGCCCGCCAAGGAGACTGCTGCCCCGAACCTGCGCCAGCTGCTGAAGAGAAGACTGAGTGCCAGCCGCGACCCCTACGCACGCTGAACCTGAAGCTCTGCTCCTGCCCTGCTACGTCTACGGAGGCACCCTTGCCAAGCAAGAGGCCGCTCCTACAGGCAGTGGTGTAACATCTGGGTGCTGCAGAAGTGAAGGAACGCCAGCTGCCAACGGCACCACCACACCTCCAGCAGCTGAGCCTGCTGCTTCACCCGCAACTCCATAAAGAAAGAGCATTCCCTTCAACATCCGAATCTGCCAACTCGCCGTCGTCATCGAAGTTCAACTCTACGCGCAAGAAGAGAACATCGATATTTGGGAGATCAAGAACATCTTCCATGCCGACAGAGAGGAGAAAGAGAAAAAGTAAAAGGTCATCCTCGATAGAGCTTCACCTCTGGCTTGTTCTCTCAACGACATACATGCCAACCTTCATGAACGAACGACTACTTGGATGATGAACATATGACAGAGTCTCAAGACTTCGACTTCCCATCTTGAGTCTTGGATCTCACAGGAACAGGAAGATATATTACTCGACTCTTTCGTCGTTCTCTTTCTTTCCTTTACCACAATCATCCGTAAACTCATCTATGTCATCCACTGCCGGGAAGCCTATCAAGTGCAAGGCAGCTGTATGTTGGGGAGCAGGAGAGCCTTTGAAGATTGAGGAGGTCGAGGTGGCCCCTCCTCAGGCCCACGAAGTCAGGATTCACATCCTTCATACTGGCAGGCGCACTTTCGTCACGTCTTACACGTTATTTTATCTCAAATTTTACTCCAGGTATCTGCCATACCGATGAATACACTCGTAGCGGCAAAGATCCCGAGGTTCGTGCAGTGATGTTTTATGAATAGAGTCTAATCAAGCTCATTACGGCACGGCAGGGTCTCTTCCCGGTCATCTTGGGACATGAAGGAGGAGGGATAGTAAGTTTTCTGCCACGCGATCTTCCGTCGTCGGACTGACTGATCTCGATAAGGTCGAATCTGTCGGCGAAGGTGTCACGAATGTCGCCGTCGGCGATCATGTTATCCCTCTCTACACCGCTGGTGAGCCCTGGAAATGCGGCTTGAGCTTTTAAGTGACTTACTTCTTATTTCCCTTGATAGAATGCAGAGAGTGCAAATTCTGCAAGAGTGGGAAGACCAATCTCTGCGGCAAGGGTGAGATCCTGCGCATATATGCAGCACTGACCACTGAAGTCGCTCGTCAGTTCGAGCCACCCAAGGTAAAGGTCTCATGCCGGACAACACCAGCCGCTTCACCATCAATGGCCAACCCATTCATCATTTCGTGTGTATCTTTCTCGATTTGTATGCGCCATAAATTTAATGGCGCCTTCAGATGGGAACGTCCACTTTTTCCCAGTACACCGTCGTGGCAGACGTTTCAATTGTCGCAGTTAACAAGCAGGCCCCCCTCGAGAAGGTCTGCCTCCTCGGCTGTGGAATTACGACCGCCTGGGGTGCCGTCGTGAAGCAGCCAGGAATCAGTGGGTCTGTCTCCTTCACTTGCGCCCACTTACTAAGTATCATCCCGTCTGTAGAGGGCTCCACTGTCGCAGTATTTGGATGCGGTGCAATTGGACTCGGTGTCATCAATACGTCTGCTCTCGTTGGTGCAAGCCGTGTTATTGCGGTCGACACTAACCCAGGCAAGGAGTCATGGGCCAAAAAGTTCGGCGCCACCGACTTCGTCAACCCAACCGCTTTGAAAGAAGGCCAGAAAATTCAAGATTACCTTGTTGAGATTACCGACGGTGGTCTGGACTATACTTTCGATTGTACTGGAAATGTCAGTTCTTTTTTAGTCTCCTTTGCCTGGCGACAGGCTCATTATTGCCGTTAGGTGCATGTTATGCGCGCTGCTCTTGAGGCATGTCACAAAGGATGGGGTGTCTCCACTATCATCGGAGTTGCCGCTGCTGGACAAGAAATTTCCACTCGACCGTAAGTATCATGTAATTATCAGAAACATACAGAGGGCTTTACTTGTTTTCAGATTCCAATTGGTGAACCTATCCTCCTGATTTAAATGACCCTGTTATTAACTTCTGGCAAGGTCACTGGACGCACTTGGCGCGGAACCGCCTTCGGAGGTGTCAAAGGAAGGACTGAAATACCTGGTCTCGTTGAAGGTGCAAAAACTGATCGATCATGTGGCATAAATACTGACTGTCGCTGCGCAAGATTATCTCAAGGGCAAGGTCAAGATCGACGAATATGTCACTCATCACAGGAAGCTTGCAGAAATCAATGACGGATTCCATGATATGCATGTAAGTTTTGGGCCCATTGTGCGTAGGACTGCGTGATTAAGTGATTTCTGAAGGGCGGTGAATGCATTCGCTGCGTCGTCGACATGGCATAAAGTTGTGCCATCCAAGACGGCAAGAACGCGCGGAATAACGCGCGGAATAAGTAGTAGTAGTAGTGATCTGGAAAGAGGTCCTGGGCTCATCGACTGCGTCTGTTTGCGTAACGAGTGATGGCAATAGGTGTAACATTGGAACGTAAATTAAATGTAAATGCAGTCTGCAGTTTGAGCGCTTGTGTGTCAGACCCCGCGCTGTGTAAGTTCTCTCTGCGGTTTCGATCCAATAATTGCCCTCCATAGAACGACGAGAGCAGCTTTGACCTCTCGTCTCCGAACGCCACTCTTTCTCCACACGGCGCCAATAACGGCAACAACGCAGACCAAGAAAGAGACGTCAAGGCACAGTCGGCGGATGATCATCATCGACGGAGAGCGATTCTCGTTGGTTGCAAAGAAGGTCGCGAATTCTCGAAGGCGGTCCAATCCACGAGACAACGGATTGAGGACGATGGACCACATTCCGAGGTCATCAATATCCCATTGTGGGCCTCCATTCCCACCTCTTGGGGATCGGTATCCGCCACGCCACGAAGGAGATCCTCCTCCGCGTCTAGGGCTGCCGGCCATATTCGAACGCGAGAGAAGCAAAGAACGCGACTCTAGAGTTTCAAGGCGTTCCGTCAGGACAGCCAAATGAACCTGCACGTTTTCTACCGCCCGTTCTAATTCCGTGGTAGACCGCTGTTGGTCCGGATCGAAGTACGGTGACTGAGGATGCATCTGGCCACGAGACGGGGCCTTTCCACGGTAGGCATGAGCGGCTTCAGGGTGATATTGGTGACAGGAAGAGGGAGCACTCGTCGTGTGGGGTATGGGTTCAGCAAAGGCAGACGGTGTTTCAAAGGCGGGTCGGGGCTGTTGAGAGGGAGCACGTTGCAGGTGGGAGGGGGGTGGAGACATGACAAGAGATCCTGCTAGAGGGGTGCGATAGCGTTGGGAGGACAACGAAGATTGCGGTCGGTTTTCAATGGATGCCCTTTCAGTATTGCTACTCGGTGGGAGTTCATGAGCTTCATCTTCAGACTCCTCTTCGGATGTAGATTCGTCTTCATCTCCTTGTTCATGGGCATTCTCTGGTTGATGGAGTGCTCTAGGGATTGGAACATGGCTGTCAGAAACTGTTGAACCTGAACCATCGGAGGCAGGAGACTTGGACAATGTGCCTGTGTCTTTGTCTAAGAACCAAAAAGGTTGAAAAGGGTGTGAACTCACTGCGACTCATGACAAGGGCAGAGGGATCACCAGCGTACGATTCCAACTCCTCGACGAGGTTCATAGCAATGGTCTTGTCAGAGTACTTTCGGAGAACCTATGCACGTTTCAAGACAGGTCTTTCAAAAATCAAAAATCAAAAACCGACCTTTAGCAAAGCTTCTACGTAGAGCCATTTGGCTTCGTAAGAATCCAAGTCTTTATGTTTGGCCCAGGCATCCCTACGACAGCGAAGCTTAATGAGGCTTACAGCGAGATATGAGCAGGAAAGAAACCCACCACTTCGCCCTTCCAAGCATGTCCCACATCCCGGGTCGAGGGTTTTGCACATTCCCGACGGTCGCTTTAGGAGGGAGGTCAGCATATCAGGGTCGTCCTGGATAGCAAAGCAAAACACCTTGTTTAAATAGGCTGAATAACGGTCCGTAAGGCAGTCTTTCCAATGATTGAGTAAACCTTCACCTGTACATATTCAACTTCTCTTCGTAGTCGGTCTGGATAGGGCCAGTTTTGGGTAGGCTTTGCACAATTTCGACCGCCCGATCGAATTGCGCGTCAATTAGTTCGTGAGATGCCATAGCAAAATAACCTGGTGAGAGGGATCCTCGGTGCGTTCACGATCTGAGAGTAAAACAAATACAGACGCGCTGGCTGGAAGGTGAACCAACCAGGATATGAACTTTGCCAGCGTCTGCTGTGAAGGTATCGATGCACGTGAAATGGACACAGGCTGGTCCAGAAGATTCCCACAGTTCGGCAACTCACCTTCAAGTCAGCCTTGTCCCTTGCCCATTGCTGCTCGAGGTCTGTCAGAGCTGCACCTGATATTCGACGACTATATAGATTTCCCTGGGTCCGTCCCCAAGTTTCCAGGAGGCGAAACTGTGGGAATTAAATATTTAATAGTGAGCTTGGCGAGTGCGTACCGCCACAGGCTTAACGTGTACCACCACGGACTTTTACTTTGTATATAGGTTAGGTACGACGCTTTGTGTCTTTACTCTATTTGCCACGACGTCTGCCTAGCCTCTCTTCGTGACCGACGAAATTCAACAGAAGCGGCATTTCTTGGTCCTGAGCACAATCCAGCTTGGTTGGTCATCGATCATCCATCAAGGGATTCCCAAGTTCAGTTACTGCTCTTCTGCCCATCTCAAATTCTCGTGACACCGATGTAGCGCTCGAAGCACATCCGCTACCCTTCAGCGCGGCGTTTGGTGTCCTTTTTTACCTGCCAGGGATGGGGTACCTAGTCTCTTTGCTTCAAAGTTTGGGAATCAGTCCGCATTCTACACCTCCGGGTCTTGGGCTTCCGTCATTTCGATGTTACGCTCATGCGTCCGCTACCTTCCGCTACTCTACCTGGACCGGGTGCTGCCTTATGAGCCACATGTAAGTAAAGTTGATCCGTTCAAACTTCAGACCATCCTATTCCTTCATGTGACCCTAATTGCGATACAGGCATAATCGTTGAACTTGTGGATGAATGCTTCACCAGAGAAACGATATCTCCTTAATGCAACCTTCTATCAGTGGGACACATGTCGTCTTCCAGTGTTGTCACGAATCAGCATTTTGCCATGGCCCTTCTGACCATCAACCGATGAATAGCCTGTGAGTCTCATCTATGGTGCACAACTCCGAGATTAAATATAGTCAACAGATCATGTTGTGGTCCCCTTCTTAGATGGCCGTCGTGGGCTTGAGATCGGTTGGGGCGACTTGCCGAGCGTGTTGCTGATAAGACAAGCATGCTGCTTCCAGGACAGCTAACTAGATTTAGCGGCTCGATTGCTTGTCCTCACATGGACCTCCGGGCATCCTTCATCGCATTTGGTGCTGTACAGTCGTCAAAAACATGCGGCCAAGGCTTCTCCGTCCTAACCACCACGCTCGAAGGTGTCAAATCTGCGCATTGGGACAGTTACTCTGGAATATGCTTTGTTGCATCCACATGCATTTCCTCCTCAATCTCGTTATCGCATCTCCTAGCACGAGCTACATCTTGGTCACGGATCTGGCGATGAAGGTCTTCCGCTTTTTATAAAGGCTTCGTTTTTTCGAGAAGATTCAGCACTTGAGTTCCAAGTCTTCTCCCCCGCGTCAGAATCTGCTTTTCGGCGATGTTGCGCTCCACCTTGATCGCTCTCTTCGTTTCTGTGGCGGCCGTCGTTGCTTCGCCATTCAATACGACTGCAACCCAGAGGCATGCCGATATTTCGCCTCGCTGTGGCCCTGCTGATAACTTGTACTTAGGGTCTGTGGAACATACATCAGCGACGAACAGATCGCCGCTGCTGAAGCCGACTTCCAAGCGCACAAGGTCGTGCCAACCGCAAAGCTACTCGCTGCCACCGTCCCTGTGGGTTTTTCTTGAGACATGCTCTCAACCAGCACTAATTTTCACCTCCCGTTAGGTATACTTCCATGTAGTTACCAGGGATTCGACTCTCAGTGGCGGCAACGTTCCGTAGGAATTCCTTCTAGACTGCTACCCAACCCGGCCTAACGTTGTGAACAGCGATTCCCAGATTACTGCCCAGATAAACGTCTTGAATGCGGCTTATGCGGGCAGCGGACTCACTTTCACGCTTGCCGGCACCGACCGCACTGTCAACGCTGGCTGGTTCAATAGTGCGGCGCCCTCTACTTCTCAACAGACGGCTATGAAGAACGCCTTGAGAGCCGGTGGAGCCAATGCCCTCAATGTCTATACTGTTGGGTAAATTCTAGGCCTTCTACGATCAGGATACAGTTCATATTCATTACGATACTAGATTCAACTCAGGCTCCGGTGCCGGCTTGCTTGGCTACGCAACGTTCCCTTGGAGCTATTCCAGCACCTCGAGGGATGATGGCGTCGTGATCTTGTATTCTTCTCTTCCTGGTGGCACTGCTTCCCCCTACAACCTCGGCCAGGTAATACTTGATTTTCAATTCTGAAGGCTGTCTCAGTTGCATCACTGTCCTAGACTCTCACCCACGAAGCAGGCCATTGGGTCGGGTTGTACCACACTTTCCAGGGTGGTTGCTCTGGGGCTGGAGATCAAGTCGCTGACACCCCCGCCGAGGCCTCCCCTGCGTTCGGATGTCCAGTTGGTCGTGACACTTGCTCCTCCGCTGGTGTTGATCCCATCCGTGAGCGTCTCATTTCTCAGTCTTCATGTTGTCAAAGTTAATCAGAGGCGCTCGATTAGATAATTTCATGGACTACACGGATGATGCTTGCATGACCGAGTTCACCCCCGGCCAAATCACCCGTCTCCAGTCGCAAATCGCGACTTACCGTTCAATCAATGTCTGAGCGAATACCTCATCCCGAATTTTCGCCCGTCGAAGGGGGGCCTAGGTGCGCGGGTCTTCAGGCCTCAGGCCTCAGGTACAAGTAGTGCAGTACTTACTCACTGCCAGAACCAATGTACGCGTATCGGCATTGTATCATACAAAACGATTGTTCTTTTCCACGTGCAAGCTTCTTACTTTCGCCGAGATATGCAGGTGGGGCATGGCATGCAGATAAACTCCATCGTGATCAAATGTGCACATGCAGGCTGTCTATATGTCCATGTCGGAATTCTTCATCCACGCGGAGGCGTCAATTTAGAAGCTGCATTCCCTGAACTGCTCTTCGGACTTCGTCGCGATTCCTGTGGGTCGTGTGCGAGTATTAGTTCGCCATCTCTGACCGCGGCGTGTTGCCTGACTGTGGATGCGAGCAGGTGGTCAAGGAATTGTACTGCTTACCGCCAGAAGTCCAAGTTTCCGCGGTTCTCGCTGATCCAGAATGTACAGCATCACTGTCGGATGACCGATAATCGATAAACCCCGGCTCGAAATACTTGCATAGTTCCACGATTGGAAGCAAATCCTTTCGGAGGGATAGCCGAGTGCTTACAAGCCTAATTCGGCGAATGCATCCGAAGTGCGCCACGCTGCTCTTGCCTTCGCATTATCACATCGCGACAGTGACGTTCAGTACCCTCCCTGGTGGATCCATTGAAGTCCTTCTAGACCCCAGCGTTCGGGCTCCCTGCATCGTCGGCGTCGACCCTAGGTGTCACTCGGGCTGGCAGACTTTAAGTCCGAGACTGAGGACCAATGACTGTTCTCATGTGAATGCTATCTAATGCGTATTCAATCAAACGATGGAAAGAAGGAAAACAACCGACTGCAAATCATCTCGGGCCCATGTTCCTTCTGGTCACCGCGCGCTCATTTTGCGCGCCATCTGGTGGCAGCTCAGCTGTCAGTATGGCTACAAGGTCTATCTCCCCAGCAGTGTTCAATGCTTGGTCTTGGCCAGGCACTATGGTTGGCGCTGGTTGGACGAACGCTATGCGACTCCCTGCTGTGATTTATCCCGATATCAAAATCGCATTTCCCCGCGGTCGTCAGCACGCGTTGCCCATAGTTATCAAGAAGAACCCATGCGCATCCCCTCGTTGTCTCTCTGAAAACGCGAACCTGTGCCCTCGAAATGGCATAGTCAGGAATGTCTTCGCCAGTATATAAGACGGCCTCCGGCATTCGCGAGCAGCAGCCGTCTTTCGCGACCTAGCTCTCCATTCGCCTTCTGGGATTCCTTGCTCTTAGCCAACATGCAAATCCGTGTCACCCTTGTTGCTTTGGCTCTTGCCGCTTCGTCTGTTCTCGGCGCTCGGTATGTCGTTCAGTTATTTTTTGCATTGAACACCGTCTCACTCTGATCCATAGTGAGCTTTGCGGCACCCAAATCTCTGATGCAGACCTCAAGGCAGCGGAGGCCCATTTTACGGCCAACAAGGTTTCCGCGAAGGCTTCATTGGTCCCTGCGACGGTTGATGTCTATTTCCATGTCATCCAAGCTGGTACCACCCTTGCCAACGGCAACGTCCCGTAACTGTCCTATTTTCTTCTGTTGAATGGAAAGCAGTATCTTATCAAGACTTCAGCGCCACTCAGGTTCAGGCCCAGATCGACGTCCTCAACGAGGACTTCGCTTCGACCGGCCTGAGCTTTCGTCTCCGCAATACCACCAGGACCACCAACTCAGGCTGGTTCAACAATGCCGGACCCAACACTTCCCAACAGACCGCCATGAAGAACGCCCTCCGTCAAGGAGGTGCTGCTGCCTTGAACATCTACACCGTCGGGTTCAGGTCAGCTGCCACTGATGGTCTACTGGGGTATGCTACATTCCCTTCGAGCTATTCCAGCGCACCTAGGGATGACGGTGTTGGTAGGGAATTCTTTGCATGCTTTGCCTCGGAGCGATCGGACTGACAATTTTCGTGTCTAGTTGCTCTCTACTCCTCCCTTCCAGGAGGTACTGCGACTAACTTCAACCTCGACCGGGTGAATATTTTTAAAAAAAATCGATTTTAGAATTTAGTTGATGTCCAATTTCAGACCATCACTCACGAGGTTGGCCACTGGGTTGGTCTCTATCACACCTTCCAAGGCGGATGCTCCGGCTCTGGCGACCAAGTCTCCGACACCCCTGCTGAGGCTTCCTTCGCAACTGGCTGCCCTATTGGTCGTGATACTTGCTCGAGCGCTGGTGTCGATCCCATCCGTAGGTCAAGCCGCTTTGTAACAACAACCCGTGTAGCTGAGGCACGCTACAGATAACTTTATGGACTACACGGATGACGCCTGCATGTCGGAATTCACCACTGGACAGACCACCCGTCTCACTTCCCAACTTGCCACCTACCGCGGCATCTGATAAATAAAAGTGTAGTGCAAAGGGACGAACTTTGATGACTTGGAGCGATGGGCGTTTAATACATATCTGCATCTTGTATTTATGTAAAGGGTTGTGTGCGTAGAATGTATCGAGTAGAATGGCTGTCGCGACTTGGTCCTGAACGAGAGTGAGATTCCGGAGAATACTCGAGTAGTATTGTCGTTTATTGAACGGTGGGCATTGGGCATGCCGTCATGCCGTCGATACATTGTGGTCGCAACATGACACTGCCTTGGAGTATAATTACCTACATCTTGCAGTCTAGGCATTCGAGGGGGATGATGTACATCCCGCTACTACGCGTTGGTGTCTCTCAATCGGTAAACATGGTCGACAAGAGACAGGCGCCAAATCGCAACTCCAGAAACACAAGGCTGGTGGAAATATTGCAAAGTAGGTGTATACATTCAAGATAGGATGGACGCGTAGAACGTATGTCACTATCATGGCATTAGATGGTGTTGGATTCAGAAAACCGGGGGGACTCACATTCTGCATAGGCTGTTCCGCTTTCGCCGACGTTGTTGGCGTTGAAAGAGCCACAGCTTTTGACCGTCCTTCCTTCCAGGAATACTTCAAGGATCCCGGTATTCTTTCTTCCCGAGGACTCACGAGCTTACCTGAACCGAATACAATACGTCTCAATTTCGTCATGCTATTCTAGAGAATATGTTTGCGTACCCTTCCAATACAGCTGACCCCACGCCTTCCCGTGCTTGCCTTCACACTTGAACTGAGAGCGCGTCACTTTCCAGTAGGATTCCGAAATTTGCTTGTGACTCCATCGTGTCTGGTGGACTTCCAATCCAACACCGCCTGTTGGTGTTCGAGACAAGACTTCGTAGAGATTTCCCGTGCTCTTCCGTAGAACCGGGGGAAGGTCGGACTTCTTGAGAGGGAGGATGCGTCTTATTGTCTGAGATATCGAAGCTGCCGAAGACATTGTGACGAAGGAGAGGTCGAGTGAAGTCTGGACGAATTTCTTATTGAAGGATAAGGGTGTGACGTGATTGTCAGACATTTAGGGAGCATAGGGGACGCTCAGCCAAACAGTGATCAGCTCCTTCTCTTTCTCAACGAACATGTTGCTCAGGACCTTTCAGCGCAAACCGCATTTTCCTTGCATACTGTCACTCATTAGAAGAAAGGGAACGTCCAGCGTCACCCACGAAACCGACCCCTGCGGTATTCCCATTCGACCCACTTGGTCTGTCAACGAACTCTTGTCATCCTACCCTTCCCCGAAGCTATCACCAGTTACCATTAATCGCCTTTATGAACTCTCAGCCTTAATCCCTCCGAAAACCGGCACACCTGAGCATGCCACCGTGACAAAGAACCTGGAAGAAATGGTCAGGCTCGTAGAAGCAGTTCGGCTGGTGGATACAACGGAAGTGGTTTTAGAAGGTCGTGGCGAGAAGGAAGACGCAGATAGGCAACCAGTATCGTCTTCAAAGTCACAGAACGGGCAGGATCTCTTGCAGCACTCTTCACGTACCGCGAATGGGTTCTACATCGTGGACTCTGAACGAAGACGTTGACGCTTAGCTTCCCGAGCTCACGTTTCGGCGCCCTTCGCTTTCCCAGTCGGTGAGCATCATAACAGCCTACCCGCTCTGGAGTTTCAACTCGAGTTGACAAAGATGTATCGACAGTAAAGATGATACCAAATGAATACGGCGAAATAGCGCTTATTGAGCCGCAGGGGTAGTGGTGAGGAGTGTATGGCCTCCAGTGGAGCCAAATCCACCAGCACCACGCGCGGTCTCATCGAGATCCTGAGAAGGACGGCTTCAGGTGCTGTTATTCAAGAGATATGGATGTATCCTTACATCGACCTCGAGGACGTCAGGCGTGTAAATCCTCTCAATAATCAGTTGCGCAACACGGTCGCCTTCCTCAACTAGAATCGGTCGATGGTTAGAAGCGTGATAAGAGCAATGGAATAGGGATAGAGATACCTTGGAAGTCCTTGTCGGAGTGGTTGAACAAAAGGACAAAGACAACACCTCTGTAATCCGCGTCAATAACACCAGCTCCGGTGTCGATCATGAATTTTGATGCTGAGATATGCATCGGTGTTTCGAACACGTTCAAAGCAAACCAGCTGCACGTACCAAGGCCACTTCGAGGAGCGACGCGTCCATATGTGCCAACGGGAACAGCAATGGAAATCTGAGTGTCAATAAGCGCCTTGCCATGCGCAGGTACGACTTTGCATTCGGCACTACGGTTCGCATTTGAGTTAGTTTCGCGTAATGAGAGTGCGGCCAATACCTGTACAAGTCGTAGCCTGCGGCGAGAGGAGAGCCACGGGTGGGGAGTTTTGCTTTTTCGGATAACCTCTTGATGAGGAGGTTCGCGACCGGGGCAGTAGGCTCGTTGTCAGGCTGTGGGGACATCTTTCTTTTCTTCTGTTGGGGGATGTCGTTCTCCATGAGGATGAGCTGGCAAGTAAACCGAAGACGAACGTAAGCGCGCAACGCGTCTTTCTATAAACGCGTCGACTGAGTTTGAATCCGTTGACGTGCAAACTCCGCTCTGGCGCGTTCTCCTGAATAAAGATGCTCCAACGGTCAGCCAGAAAATTCCCTTTTTTGCGCAGTAAAATACATGAGAGATAATATCCACGCATTTCACCATTCTAATTCTTTGTTTCCGCAGGTGGTCCCTCCACAAGACCCGGAGACAGCATCTGACACAGTTTTGGAAGCATTTGCGACATCTTCTGAAGGACCAACAATCTCGAGGTGCTTTGCCCCATGCTGTTCCACCAGTTTCTTTGCTTGCTTGACCATCCATTTGCTTGTGCCAAGGACGCTATCGATTGCAGCTGGCTCTGGCAGTTTGACGAGAATATCGCCACTCTCCTCTTTGACCTGAGAAGAGGTCAGCCAAAGTCTTCACTCAGTCCGACGACACAAGAATACCTCAAAGGTCATGATCTTGTAGTTGTCATCGGTCATACACTCTCCATCTTGAAGAGCGAAATTTCGCCTGCAAAGTCATGAATATTTTGAGGATCCCCAGGACCGAAAACATACTTGTGTAATGGGCACGACACGTAAGGCTTGCCGTCCGGTGTATCTCCCAGAAGACCATCAGCAAGGACAAAGGCACGTCGGTGAGGGCACATCTGTTGTGTGGCGTAAAGGTCGCCGTTGTGGAGTCTGAAGACGGCGATTTGAGTATCTGAGTAATTGATGACGACTGACGTCGATCCTTCACTCGAGGGACGAAGATCACGAGCCTTCGCGACCATTCTCCACTGCCAATCGTCTTTAGGAATGTCCTGGACATCGAATTTGAGGGGCGTCGCCTCCTCTGGCCAGTCTGCGGGTCGCTGTTGGTTTCTTTCCTCAATCAACTCAATTCCCTTCTTGGTCTCCTCCGTGTTGACGAACTGGGGTTTCATCAACTCCATGCTACAGAAGGACGGACTTCATGACGTACTTGGCGGAACAATGCTCGTCTCTCTGCCGTTGACACTACCTCCGCCCACTCATCGTAATACGTTCCAACCAGAGCGTCCATCGCCTCGTCAAGTTCTTTACAGATTCCAAGCGAGTCGTCGATGATGATCTTCTTGAGATATTCCATCCCATTCTTGCCGCTTTCGTCCAAGGACTCGACCCAGCGCGCAGTCCGTTGCAGTCGATCCGCTGATTGGATGTACAGCATCAAAAACCTGTCAATGTACCTAACCGCCTGCAAGAGGATCAGCTGGAGTTCGCTAGAATCACTGGTAAAAACACACCTTGCTTCTTGAGACGTCGACAGCAAGCAACTGGGCATGTCGCGGTTTAGCACCACCATTTCCACCGACGTACACGTTCCAGCCTTTACTTGTTGCAATAACACCGAAGTCTGCCAGGAAGTAGTCAGTATTTGTCCAGGGACAATATTTACCCATACATACCTTTTGACTGAGCCTCTGCACACTCTCGGACGCAACCGCTGACACCACCTTTGATTTTATGAGGAGCTCGTATCCCCTTGTATCTCTCCTCAAGCTCAACGGCTAAACCGACGGAGTCACCAATACCGTAGCGGCACCAGCTCGTGCCAACGCAGCTTTTGACCGTCCGCAGGGCTTTTCCGTAAGCATGCCCACTCTCGAACCCAGCATTTATAAGCTCTTCCCAGATATCGGGGAGATCGTGCTTGTTTGCACCGAATAGATCGATTCTTTGCCTGCAGAAAGCGTCAACAAAAGAACAACATCCGCCAGCAGAAAGACGTGCCCCCCAGTAATCTTCGTATACAAGCTGTATTTCTCAGCGACAACGGCGATCGCCTTGAGTTTAACTGGGGTCTATTATCATATGAATCAGGATAACATCACTTAAAGACATTGATCGACTCACGATTTCACCAGCAGGGATTCGAGGCACAACGGAGTACGTCCCGTTCCGTTGGATGTTGGCGAGATACTTGTCGTTGGTATCTTGGTTCTGGTGATGATTTGGGGCCATGACGAACTCGTTGTGAAGACTGGACAAGATACTGGCGATGGCCGGCTTGCAAACTTCGCATCCAATGGACATGGGGTTCTCGCCTGCTTCAGCCATGACTTCGGCAAATGTCTTCAATTTTTTGATCTTGGTGATCATAAAGACATCCTGTCGACTCTTTCTGAAGTGTGGGCAAACATGGTTCATGACGGCATGACCGGCCTTCTTCATTTCTGAGTTGAATATCGAAGTGGCAAGCGGAGCGCATCCACCGCAGCCAGTCGCAACTTTGGTCTTCACCTTGACATCACCGAAGGAGTCGCAGCCGTCCTTGACGCATTTTGCGATAGCGCCTTTCGAGACATTGTAACAAGAGCATATCTGGGCGTCGTCGTCCAAATCATCACCGTCGAATTCGCCTTCTTTGCCTGGGATTCCCAGAATAAGTTGGCCTGGGGGCACCTCCAAGGGTTTCTTCGAGAAGGGTCAGAACAGCATTAGCGGATCAGAGGAGGTGCAACGTACGCGTTTTTGGACCAGGGTATGCAATTTTGTGTAATCGTTCACATCGCCGACCATCATACCCCCAACCACGTATTTCCCATCGTTGGTGAAAATGTACTTCTTGTACACAGAACCGAAGGGATCGTGGTAGGTGAGGGAGCGAAGGGGAAGAGAGTCCGCCGCAGTCGCTTTCTTATGCTTGCCGTGTTTCGTCGCGACTTGACTAGGCAACTTTTGGTCTGCGAAGTAGTCTCCGAAGCTGGCAACATTGACGCCAACCAACTTGAGTTTCGTGCTCAAGTCTGGGACAGTCATGACCCTCATCTTATGAGTAGGTCCTTCGGTGAGATTGAAAGCAAGGACGTCGGCCATTTCGATGCAGGGTGCGATCAAGCCGTAGGTATTCCCGCTCCACGCAGCACATTCACCGAGAGCATACACCTTTGGGACAGAGGTGGCTAGGTTATCCCCGACAACAATTCCACCGCGTGGGTGAACTTCAATACCACAGGCTTTGGCGAGATCATCTCGGGGAGTAATTCCAGTGGCAAAGATGGCCATTTCGCAAGGGTGGGTGGTGCCGTTATGGATTTGTAGGCCGGTTAGTGATGGAATCCCCTCCTGGGAGAAGATGAGGGATTTGACTTGGGTTTCCAGAAGGACATCAATCCCAAACGCCTTGACATGTTCCAGGACAATTCGAGCACCTTCTTGATCGAGTTGACGGCTCAGGACCTGAACTTACGAGCATTAGTTTTTGGAAGGCAGGTTCGGACAAGGTTGACTAACCCATTTGTTTCGTTCTACAATGGTTACATTGGAAATCGACTCCAATTCGGTAGCAGCCTTAGCAGCCTCTAGTCCTAGCAACCCTCCACCGATAACGGAGACTCTCTTGACATGGGCATTCTCTGCGTATTCCATCATGCGTGTAAGATCTTCAACCGTTCGGTACACAAACAGCCCTCGCGTGCGCTCGATGTCGGCGAGAGAGGTATATGAAGGAACAGCAGCTCGTGAACCAGTCGCGAAAATGCAGATATCGTAATGAAGTTCCAGGCCCTTCTTCAGTCAGCTCCAGGAGAAACCCAAATATCGCTGGCACTTACACTCTTTGTCCAGGCTCTCTGGCTGGTCGTATCCACTTTGGTGACCTCGTCTCCAGTAACATGGGTTAATCGGTTCGTAAGGTGTGAAGAATACCATGAAGGCGGCTGGAGGTAGAGTTGCTCGACTGAACGATGGCTGAAGTACTGCGTCTGTCAAAGGATGCAATTAGTTGGGGTTTCGCCTTGGGGCTAATCGACACTTACTAAACCGACACGATTATAAGCTATCCAGGGCTCCTCTCCGATGACTGTGACCGCATATTTGGGTCCTTCCGCGTCCTCTGCGTCGTAGGAAAACAATTTCTCGATGAAACCTAAGGCGGTCTGGAGGAAACACGTAAATTTAGATCAAGATCGACCCACAGTACAACATCAACATACCATCCCAAAGCCTATGATTAGAATTCGCTGCATGGTAGCACCCTTGTCAACAGCAGGCCGACCGGAGAAGCTCGACTGGTCCATAGGGATGGCTGGCAGAGCGAAAGAGCCCGCGGATTACGGTCAAGCGAGTGGTGTTTGTTAGGAAGAAGATAAGGAACTTCTGGCGGCAGCTTATCGCAAAGTTGTGGGGTTCCTAAGGGGTCAATACTGTTATCTCTGTGACACTTGCCACCCGCGATACAGCTGTCGGATAGTCTCCTATCGGGGTGTAGTACCAAGAATTGAGAAGATGAATGGAGAAATCGACGGTGCAATGGGAGGCGTCGGATTGAAATTGCGAGGCTTTAAGTAGTGCACGATAGGATGACACAGGAAACCGGGATACGGTCAGGACTTCCGTCAACGGGTCGCGAGACCTTCCGAAAGGGAGAAATTACGCGTCTTTGGGAGCTCCAGCATTGGTCGACCAAAATACACCACCTCTGCAAAAATAACAGAGACGTTGCGGATTCATCGTTAGGGAACAATCCGGACCAGTGCAGAAGCGAAATATGAGTTCAGAAGAACCCTCAGCTGAATAAGGGCCAGAGTAAACCGTGGGCGTAGCGGCAGCGGGTCGAGCAGGAGATTTATTGAACACCAGCCCTTCTGCGCGAAGGCACGAGAGCGATAAGGAGCGGACGAACAGATCGGAGGATCGGACTTGAAGAAGCACGGACGCGGTTACCGGCCCGGTTCACACAACGCGGGCACGTGACATTCTGTGGTTCCGCAGCACCACGGCGACGGTCACCACGGTCACCACGGTCACCATTTACCTCAAGTTCAAGACTTCATTAGCTCCTCCATCTGGCCTTTCTTTTACCCCTTTATATGCCTCTTCAAAATGCGTACATCACAAGCTATTTCTCTTTCGCATCTACGTCTGCTAAGCGTAAAGGTAACGAAGGGTTATCAACTTTCACTTCGCGCAAGCGGACTAAACGACAATCAAACGCGTCGAATGTCCCCACTATGGACTCCACCACCACCATAAATAAGGAGATCTCTCGAAGAGAAGACCAGCCATCGACGCCTTTAGCAAAAGAACCGAAGCGAAAGAAACACGAAGGCGGAAATGTACTTAGACCTCCCACTACAGGGCTGGTGGCCAGTGGAACACGCCAATTAACCCGTCAATCTCCTAGCGACCTATCTCACTCGGCCTCTAATTCACGTCCGGGACATGCATTTGTCGACTTTCCACCAACTCCTATTACAATGCCGCGCCCATTTTATCGCCCTATCTCGCGAGTCACCAGTAACCCTCGATACTTAGTTGGACCTTCAGAAGGCGCTCAAACGGCTCCGTCAGATCGTCCTTCTTCAACTCTCTGTAGCCTTAGACGCACTGAAGAAGACAAAACAATATCCCTTCCCATTCCCTCTTCTCAGAGTCAAAATCTACTGGGTAGGTCAGGTCAGGACACTCCAATCGCCCAGAATGCCTTCCCTGTAATAACCGCACGTTACAAGCTTACGTCGGGGGCCCAAAATCGAGACGGCGACTCTGAGCCTGGTGTGACTCTTATTATGCACGACGACGATAATGAATCGACAGTAGGGTCCTCCCAAAGTCAACTTCTGAGCACCCTTCATGTTTCGTCACTAAGGCTCCCACCTTCTTCATTGTCCGGGACTCCTCTGTATGATTCTCATTCCTTCTCACTCGACATGATTCCAAGTTCGCAAAGTCAAGAGAGCGAACTCATGATTCCTTGTGGAAAGCAAGATGAAGGTGTGCTGCAGAAGAGTACGTCTCGTGTGTACGTGAACTGTTTCTCGTATTTCCTGTCCATAATCTCGATTCTCATGTGTCCTTAAGGTCTGCAACGTTCAAACGGGATGACCGCCTGCCCCAAAGAACCTTGTCAGACGAGATGTTTTCTGTGCCGATTCAACTGTCAATTTTCGAGCACATCTTGTCGGACGATAAGGGTCCAGACATCGAGACCGTGGCAATGATTCGGCCAGTCGCAGAGCAAGAATCTGAAACCGAATCCGATACAGAGAATGCTCGATTGGAACTGAACCAACTGTATGCGAAGCAGCGATCCATTCCTACTGTCTATTTTCCGCTTCCTGAAGCCTGCGGGTCATCCTTGCACAATCACTCGCAGAGCATCCGCCCACAGGATTCCTCATTTTTCGAGTCTTCCATGTCCATGAACACCCAAGGATCCACTTCGTCCTTACCTGTGGCTGTCAAGGAATTTCAGGCAATGTTTGGTGACGTCGATGAAAGCTATCCTCCAGACTTCCCAGCCTCATTGCGGCGCGAATCCTCGTAACACGCCCCCTTCCTTCCCACTGATTTGCGCCATCGCCGTCGAGCGACGTGGATCCGTGGATCTATCGATTTTCGTGGAGGACCGTGATTTCCGTCCGCCCGTCGTCATCACTATCGTCCTCAAGTCTCCCTCTTGCATTTTACTTATCATTGTTTGCATAGCAGTTCATTGTACTATACTTTCGCATGGTACAGAGCACTTTGTCAATTGAATATTCAATATCGTCGCTTGTTGTGAAGAGGCAGACCACGTGGTAGCGCGGAAGCGTGGACCTGGGGCCCCTTTTTAGCTTTGTCGAATGCACCTTTATCGCTATCGTCAAACCACCATCCCCTTGCACACTCTCGCTCGACATGCCAGGCCGCCTTGAGAACAAAGTACGTCCAAACCCTCGATCTAAATAAGTACAATGTTGATCATGTTCTCCGGCGCAGGTCGTGCTTGTAACTGGTGCCGGATCGTGGGTCGATGTCTATGAACACGCTTTCCAGACCTGATCCTTTACAGGGGTATCGGATTGGAGTCGTCTCTTCTATTCGCTCAAGAAGGAGCGAACGTTCTTCTCGTGGATATCCATCTCGCAAACGCAGAGAAGGGCGCCTCCTTGATCGCTGAGCGTTTTCCGAATGTGAAAGCACTCGCCACAAAGGCCGATGTCGGTAAGGAGGCCGATGTGAAGGATGCTGTCAATTTGGCCGTGAAGGTATTTGGGAGATTGGACGTCATGGTATTTTTATCGCTTCATCAAGATGTCATATCTCTCTGATCCTTTCTTCGTCCAGTTTAACAATGCCGGTCCGTCACCCTTCGTATATTCGCTGCTTGCAAATATTCAAAGCTTCTATGGAAAGGCATAATGCATCCCGAAGATGACAACGCGCTCAACACGGAGGAGCGCATTTGGGATCTGACGATGCAGATCAACCTGAAGGGTGTCTGGTGGGGCTGCAAATATGCCATTCTCGCCATGCGTCAGAACTCTGTGGATGAAACCAAAGGTCTTCATGTAGGAGGCAGTATCATTAACACCGCTAGCTTTGTTGCGCTTATGGGAGCCGCGACCCCTCAACTAGCCTGTAAATTCCCCCCTCCCTTCCCTCGAATCTTAGCTAACCGCCCGCTTCCTTAGACACGGCCTCCAAGGTATATCTATTGTATTACCCGGCTCTTGTTATCGACAATCTGACCATTAAACTAGGGTGGCGTTCTAGCTATGACCCGGGAGTTGGCCATGGTCCACGCCCGAGAAGGCATTCGCCTTAACTCACTCTGCCCGTAAGTAGCTTCCGCGTTGATTCTCCAGTCTTTGGTGCTTAGTCGCTCTCTAACAGCGGCCCTCTCAAGACACGTAAGCTCCAGGAACCCATTGGTCTGCTTTTCTTTCCTTTATGAGTCTTATCCTTTTAGCCCTCTTGATGGATTTCCTGAACACCGAGGAGAAACGCCAACGTCGATTGGTGCACCTTCCGATGGGCCGCTTTGGGGAAGCTGTAGAGCTCGCAAGAGCCGCTCTGTTCCGTACGCATTCTCCAGCTTCCATGGTTGCTATCTGGGACTTTTCTGATGGTTTTCTTGCCCATCTAGTCGCAAGTGATGAAAGCAGTTATGTAACTGTAAGTAACGCAGTGGGCCCTAAAGCAAGCCATCTTGATGATAATTTGTCTCGATTATGTAGGGCGCTGATTTCACGGTTGACGGCGGCCTTTCTTCCGCATATGTTACACCAATTGGAGAGCCTGCATTGGCACCACCTGCGAGTCTCATTTAATTCGACTCCCCGTCGACGCGGTCGGTGGAATTGGGAATGAACGGACACACTGTTGACGATGGAACAAGAAAGTACAAAGTAAATAACTTCGAGATTCCCCAACGTAAGATTATGCGCTCCAAAGCATAGATGTAGCAGATCATGACCCGTTCATTGAGCCTTGCGCCGCTTGTCGCCTTTCTCTTTGCGAATCTTGGTAATCTCGACGCCCACAAGGTTGTTGATACGCTTGTGCATGTCAGGACGATACCCCAGCCCGAAGAGAAGTTCGAGATGCACGAAGAAGGGTGCAAGGACAACCGCTGAAGGGAAAATAAATTGATAAGCATTACGACATCGGAAGAGCAAGTCACGGCTTACCTCCAAGGAGGTTGTCGAGCAGAGCTGGTGCCCGCCCTTCAGCAAATCCATGTCCTATGAACTGAGCGATCCAGCAAATTGCATGGACGGCACCGGCTACAGAGACATGATCCGGCTTATAGGAGTAAGCGGTAGCCGTCAGCAAGGTAACAAGCATCTGCGGGGTGTAGAGGAGCTGGATTTAACGGCATTGTGAGGGAGCTGTGTGTCCAACAAGAGGAAGTTTACTCACAGCAGCGGTGGGTTCCAACAGGAAATAATACGCGAGATAGATGGCAGCCATTATAGAGGCCCAATTAACGTCAAAGACAAGGTAATTGTTGAGAACATAATGGTAAGTTGGCACGAAGGAGGGCAATGGCAGCGGGGCAACGAGGGCCTGGAAGGACCTGTTGAGGATGCCTCAGCCGACGAAGAGGTGCACGCAGAGGAGGCATTTACCACATGATCAAGGGCACACAAACGATGTGGATGAGGACATTAATCTTGTTGGAGTGGTATGCGCCATAAAACGCGAGCTGTACGACGAAGGTTAGATTGGAAAAAGAGGGGAAGACAGGGGGCTGGCACCTGCTTATCGACGTTGACGATGTCGGCGGCACCCATTGTGGAGGCAGTTGGCGGACAAATGTGGGCGTTTGGATTAGACAAGTGCAGCCGGGCATCCAGAGCTGCGAACATATATATCCTGCCCCATGTCACAAGGTTCGAAACACAGGATGATCGGCCCAAAATAGAAACCCTGCCGTTCTGGAATATCACACGTATTTCCCACCTCACGTGGTACCAGAGCATCGTCGACCTCGTCATCCACGGCGCCAGTGCCCACCACACCCCCACGCCTCCATGGTTCGTTCGACTATCATTGTCAGGGCCTCCGACGCTCTTCCTCTGGCCGCCAGCGTCGATGACGAGCAGGTCAGTCATGCGTGACGTGTGGAGCTCAATGAACTCACCGCGACGTGTCAACTTTCCCTACAGACCGAGCAGGCTCTTCAAGAGCACAAGCAACAGTCGAAACTCATCTTTCGTCGTATAACTCCCAACGCTGAACCACGGTGCTCTATAGAGAGCGGCCCGTATACACTGCAGTGCGTTTTACATTTCGTATTGGCCATGATCCCAGTTCTGAAAGTCGTACAGCTACCTTATTTCGGATAATGTCGTCTTCCTTACAATTTCGGACAAGTCATACCCGCGTAAACTAGCATTCTCGTACTTGGACGAGCTATCAAAGGAGTTTACGAACACGTATGGGCCCAAGGTGGAGACAGTACGGAAGCCTTATGCATTCGTTGGCTTCGGTAAGCCCTACGAATCGTCAAATGATGGACCACAGCGACTAAATTGCATTCCTCAGACACATTTATGTCGAAAACAGCAAGACTCTACCGCGATAGTCGAACGGCAAGCGCTGCATCTTCAGCAATGGACAAACTCAATGACGACCTTCAAGACGTAACTCGAATTATGACGAAAAATATGGAGGAGCTGTTATGGCGAGGAGATTCACTTGACAGTTCGTAATTGCTTTCATGTTATTCCGTTCGTATCCTGACCAACTGGCATTTTTCTCTTTAGAGATGTCACACTTATCAACATCTCTTCGCTCAGAGTCGGAGAAATACCGCAAGGCGGCGCGAAATATCAACATCCAAGCTATGCTTCGGCAATACGCCCCCTTGGGCGCTGTTGGTCTACTTGTCATCATCATCATTTACTGGAGATTCTTCTAGCTGCCCCGATACGACATTCGTAGACTATTGGCCGGCCATGGATTTTGTACCATTGATTCCTTCTCCATCTTAGTTTTTCCAGCTCTTAACTCCTTACTCATTCCATTTCCTTTATTTAAATCCTATTAAAGGGCTGCCCGAGAGATCAGACTCACTGCATCGGATTCGTTATCTTATCTAACCGAATCTTAAATGGGGCACAGGATCCAACGGTCATCGAACAATTCCCAATCATCAGCCTGGAATACACGGTTATTGGGCCAAGGGCTTTGAACACGTTATTCCTGTCAAGCCCTATTCCTTATAGCCTCGAGTTGCTGCTTCCTTCCAGTTGATCCCGCCTTCTTACCACGCTGCCCACTATGCAGAGGTCGACTTCACCGTACAGAGCGCCATCACCCTTTAGGTCACCTGGAGATATTCCATATCCATCGTACGCGGGACTTCCAACTGGCCCAGCCACAGTCGGTCCTGGTGCAATCACATACACAACTTCTGCTGGGCCAGACGGGCGCGTCATTTACCACCCGTTCAAGTCGGTACTTCCTTGCGACTCATTCCAAAAAACTGTCTAATCAAACCTTTGATCCTCGCATACAGAGCAGTGTCAGCTAGGTGCGTGCTGTAATGCAGCTTTTCAAAGGTCGATCGCGTTCTGATCGTGTGCGATCACTGCGATTGCAGCTACCAGACCCCGAGTGGCGTCGTCAGTGGCATACAATGGATACCTGCCGATGCAAGCTCTGTGCCTCCAGCTGGAGGACAAATGATGAACCCAGCTGCCGCTACTGTAAAAATTTAATGTTGACAAGTCTACAACATACTTACGAGTATCAACACAGGACTATGCCGGTTGGCAAGGAGGAGGCTACGCTCATAAGGAGGAGAATAAATTCACCCAAGAATGGTGCGGAACAGTGTACATTCTGATAGGGATTGACAAATCTCATCACGGTTTGCTACTTTTACAGGCAGCGGCAAGACGAAAAGCGAAGGAAGCAAGAAGAGAAAGAAGCCAAACGAATCCGCGAACAAGGCGCCCCTCCAAACGACTCCGAGTACGAGCTACGCCTTGCCCGCGAACGCGATGCCCACTCAGTCACGGGTAGAGATCGGCGCAAGAGCTTCAACGCAGGAGCCACTGAACGTTCCAGTTCCGTAACATTTCCTCCGGGAGCCCCAAGCGCCGGTTACCCGCTTCACCCATCCGTAGGAACGGGATATCCCCCTAGCCCGTACTCCGGATATGAATCACCCGTCGCGGCGCCAGGATATACGTCCAGTGCCAGCTCAAGTTACCATCGGAACGCCAGCAACGGAAATTATCCAGATCTCACCAGACAGTTCAACGATCTGGACATCGATCATCGTGGCAAGACTGAACGCGAACGCAAAGCCAGCGGTGGGCTCGCTCGACCACGTAAATATAGCACGAGCGACGGCCCCTACGAACGACACCGCACTATCAGTGGGAATTATCCCGCCCATACTACTTCGTTCACGCCTCCCTCCATCTCTTCCACCAGTTCCAAATACGCCCCTCCAGCTCCATCCAATGCATATTTCACCTCTCCATCGCCGAATATGCGTCCTTCTGACATTTCCTATGGAACAGCAGGTTCCTCAGTGTATCCATCCACCTCTCCTGGGCGTCACCCGACCGACGTTGGGCGATCAACCACGCCGTTTGGTGCACCGCCAGGAGTATACCCTCCAGGTCATGTCCTATATGAGGGAAAGGCGAACAGTGGTACCATTTCCAGATCTCGACCACCGTCACGCGCGGGGCCTTCCCGAGCACCCTCGCCTAATCCTGGTACGCCCTCTCTCTTTCCATTTGTTCTGGTTGATATAGCTTATTTTGACTGAATTGACCCAGTGACCTTTCCCTATCCCGCCACTTCATCTCTTATTGGGAAGTCTCCCCGTATGCCTGCCGCGAATATCGCCAGTGAACCGCAACAACTACCTGCTCCAGAAGCCTTCTCCCGTCCGATTAATGCCGCGAACGCATTCAGTCCCTTCGATGCTGTGAAGATTCAAGATATGGATGATGTTTATGATGCCAAAGCACCACCGAACATGCCTGTGGTGTTAGCGACTCATGATATTCACCCAGCCGACTGGACACGTTGCATGCAGGCAAGGCTTCTATCTGATTTTTTTTTCCGTCTTTCCTCCTGACCCTTCTTTGATGCTCAGGATCTGGCTCGTTCGTGGATTGGACAGCTTCCAGTTCCAGGGGCTTTGAAAGACGGCCTACCTCCGCGACGATCACAGCTAACAACAGATCTTATTGAGTTATGGAATGACTTGTTCTTCCTGCCACGAGGGGTCGAACTGATACTGTATAAAGGGAGAGAGCGACGTACAGGGCCTCAAGCGGGTCGTGTTGATTCTCGACTGGAATTTGAAGATGATTCCGACACCACCTCATCAGATTCTTCAGATCTTTCTGACCAGGAAAGACCCCTTACTGACCCTTACGGAAGGCCAATTACAGATTCCAACATCTATGAGGCAAGACGGAGACGCCGCGAGCAGAAGATAGAGAAAAAGAAGCAGAGGAAGGGGAAGAAAGCAAGGAAGAAAGCGAGAGCCCGAGAAAGGAATTATTCTGTGTTTGTCGGCTGCATTTCACGAGGGTCAGCCCTCCCGCCAGGTGTTACGCCCCAGATGATGCCGACAGGTTATCCCTCGGCTCCGATGCTGGCAGGGTATGGACCATCGTATCCACCTGCTGCGGGATATGGAGCACCCGTGGGATATGGGCCTCCTGGGGGATTCGGCACACCTGCTGCGTATGGAGTCCCAGTCGGGATCCCAGTCTCACGCAGCCAAGGATATGGAAGCGGCTACTAGGCTTACGTTTACGACACTAAGTAAATGGAATCCGTCCGATATGCAACCCACCCTCGAGGTCATCAATGTCACCAGCCTATTCAGAAGGGGTTGATGATAATACCCTGATACTTTGAGGGCAAAGGAATCACGCTTACTATCCAATCAATATACATATATTCCAACAATATGGAAGATTGTTTTTACTGGTTTATTGAGTGAACTTCGTGAGATATACGAGAGTAGTCAAGGACGATGAGAGCAATCTACATAGACACAGGTCAGGAATCTGGCCTTCAAGGCTTCAGGGCCGGTACTTCCAGATCCTGTGTAAAAAGATTCTTTGTGGCGCAGTGACCCGGAAGGGGAAATTTCTTGTTATGTACTAAGCTCCTGGGTCCAACAAATGGCAGAAGAAAGCGGGCTGTTACTAAGTATCATTATAGTCGAGCTCCAACGGAAAGTAACTCATCGAAACCCTCCCTGCAAAGACTGCACTCCCCAGACTTCAGAGAAGATTGTGCGCCACAATATTGCAGTAGGCCTCGCAGACTCCATTAATGCAATCGGTAATGCTATACTTACATTAGATTATGTGGATAAACAGATGCGTCCTGGTCACCGTCCTCGTCCTCTCCCTCGGCCAGGAGGGCCTCCACCCCTTGGCGGATAGCCGTTGTTACCACTGGAACCGTATCCACCATACCCGCCGTACCTGCCTCCATTCTGTCCTCCGTTCTGACCGTATCCCGTACTACTGGCTGAATTCCCGTACGAGCCATAGCCGTATTGGTTCGGCGGAGGGTTGTAACTACTCCCGGATCCGTTATAAGGACCATAGTTATTTGTGTTGCCTCTAGCATAGTCTTGGCCGCGCCCTCCTCGTCCGCCATAAGCGTTAGAACCACCGTAAGAGTTGGGTGCTGGGCCTTGAGATTGATAAGAGGGTCGCGACGGGTAAGGATTCTGTTGGTAGGAATTTCCACCTCTGCCGCCATAGCCACCATAGTCGCCACCATAACCTCCCCGATAACCTCCCCTGCTACCAGAAAGGCCACGGTCATTGCTATATCCCTGAGGTCCGTAACTGTTGGGCCTGGAATGGAATGGGTCATTGCGATTGCGATCGCGATCGATACCATTTCCTCGCCCTCCGCCCCCGCGGTCCCAACCGCCTCGCCCACGGCCACGTCCGCCATTGCGAGTGACCTCGAGATCAGCGGCTGAAAGTACACGAGCTGCCGCTTTTGCTCCTGGGAGAAAAACAGAGCGATGAGGCGTTAGCTGTTTGGGGAAGAAATATAGGACCGATAGGGAGCAATCGTTCTTTATGTCTGGCAAGTCTTGCGTTGTAAGAGGGCAATAGTAGGTGGACCCAGGAATGCAGTCCGGGTTCGGTAGGACGCCTCCACTCATACCATGACTGAGCTCTGTGTCGATGGGAATAGGCTACAAAATCGTTGGGTCCGATGCGCTGTAAAGTGAGAAAAGAAAGCTTACCTGTTGAATCTTCTTCTTACCATACAACGCCTCATAGAACGGATATAAGGGGTGGTCAACCGAGGTATAGAGGACGTTATTTCCCCAACGATTGCGTCGCGTTTCGCCTTCCGAAATCTTGGGGTACTCGAGGGCCATGGCGTCCAGAAGCCGTTCCTCGTCAATGAACGGGAGAAGGGCGACTCCTTGCCAAGCCATTTTCTTGCCATTCATGTCAATTTCGAATGTCGGGGGGTAGAAGTCAATGATAGGGGAGTCCTCCTCTATCATGAGGCGTTGGAAAGGTTTTGGAATGTGTTGACGACTGTAGGAAATACTTTAGTGGTGTCGGAGATAGGCAGACGACAACAGACCTAGCAGCTGGAAACACGCCCATCAATTGTTCGAAAGGCTTGAAAGGCTGTCCAAGATTGAAACGAATATCCATCTGATCAATCTCTTCGAAGTCCGCAGCAAATGGAGCGAAATGGTACGGATAGTACCATTGCCATGATGGCGTCTGCAAAGAAAATCAGTACACTGACGTTCAAGGCCGAGTGAACCGGTACCCCTTGATAGTAGTAGTGCAAAACCCAGGCAAGGCCTTCAACATACTTCTTGGTGAGACTGCAGCACAAGTCAACATTGAACGAAGGGGAGCTGCTATACCACCTACGTTTTGCGGAACTCAGTATCCGTCAGTTCTATCCCAAACTTTTGCCTATAGTATCGTTCTTTGTACCCTGGTTCCCATAGCCTGAGCGAATAATCAGTCTGATATATCTCATGACGTCGGTGTACCCACTTTACGGTATCTTCTTGTTCGACTGTACCATCAGGGTTGACCTTAAGCGACAAAGCAGCGGGTGCCTCCTCCTCGTCTTCCTCCTCGATGACAATCACGTCGTCGGTTGCGCCGTTACTGTCGTTCTCTCCGGGGCCTTCCTCAAACGTACGCTTGGTTCCAACCAAAGCATTGGGCGTCTCTGTGTCTATGTCATTGGTATTTGATGCCTCTGCGCCAGAAAGCATCTTCACATCCGGATCTGGTTCTCCGTCAGCATCAACGTCAGCTTCTGGAGTGGTTGGAAGGGTCTGGGTGGCTCCTAGCCCAGGTACCTCATCTACTTCGATCATTGGTGTAGGTGCAGGAGAAATTTTCACTATTGGAGGTTCTCGCGCTGGGGCGGATTTAGAGGCTGATGCAGAAGGTTTCACAGGCGACAGGCCTGAGAGTTCTGCTTTGAGTACCTCAGCTGCGCTCATATTTGCCATTCGAATAGCTCGACGATTGGCGACGACGTCACGATTGGAACCCGCGAGAGCCTGTGCTGCTGTAGGGACGTTTTTCAACGACTGAGGAGTTGGTTTTGCCCCTAACCCAATGGAATCTGCCTTGGCAGCAAAGTCGTATGTCGGACGTTGTGGTAAAGACGGATGGAGAGAGGGCGCAGGTGGAGCGGAGGAAGGAGCAGAAGGAGGCGCAGTCAAAGCCATTGTTTGCGAAGGACCTGCAGAGAAATCATTCTTGCCGTTCTGTCGCTCCAACTTACGCCTCTTGGCATTTTGATCTTGCCGCTCTTCAGCTGAAAGAAACCAAAGAAGATCAACAAATTAAGATCACACGCGAAGGAAAGGAGCGGCGTCGAAGCCATGCCACCGCAGAATAAGGGATGGGGATGTGTATGACGGACCTTCACGCCGCTTCCTGAAGATTTCATCTTCTCGTCTAGCAAGACCCTCAAGAATGATTTGTGCTCGTGGCAACTCAAGGTGACCATGGTTTGTTAAGTAACCGCCCATTCTAGGAAGTTCGTGTTTCCATATCTTCAAAAGAGTATCAATGGCGCCTTCGCGAATCTCAAGGGAGGGGAGATGAGGGAGGAAATCGTTGCCGACAAAGAAAATCAGGAGGACCCAGTCATCGATAGCTTGTTCCAGCGAAAAGGACATTGGGGAGTTGGGAACGTCGAGCTCGACTTCGAGATATTCCCGTAAAACCGCGACATCAAGAAATATGAACGGTTTTTTCTGGGCTGGCGGTTTTTTCTGTATATCTGCTTTTGTGCCAGTACATTGAGCAGCATAGTGACCTTCCTGACCACACATTCGACATGCAGTAGGACTAGTATCGTTCGCAAAGACATCCTCTCGTAGAACTCTAAAGTGAGGTTCATGAGTTGCTAATGCAAGCATAATTAGATCAGCATCCTGAATTGCAGGATGTTGTTAGCGCAAAATCAGAGGAATCTAAGACATTGATACGTACCAGGCCGTAAATTACGTGGCGCGTGTTAGGGTCGTGTCCAGGATTGCTGCGCTGCCGTCTAATGAAGTCCATGATTTTGTGTTCTCCCTCTCCAGGGACACTGGCGTCAGAAATGAGGACTTGGATCTATATCGAAGATTAGCCAACGGTGGCAACAGGCAAAAAAGGAACACACATTTTTCCAACCAGGGTCTGAGTTCATCTTTTGAACCACCCAGTACCGAAGGGAGGACGCAAGCAATTCCATAAAAGGGGTCCCCGGAGTGATAGCATTCGAATCCCAGGATGCTTTGTTCTTTTCTTCCTCAGGTACCACCTTCCCCATCGCTGAATTGCGAATAAATCATGTGAAGAAATGAGGGATTGGCAACTTGTTCTTACCTTCCCATAATAGGTGAGACTCTTTCCTTGCCTCTTCCTTCTCTTTCGCCTCTTGGGCGGAACGGAAACGTCGAGAACGTTGTTGATTCATCTTGGCACGAGGAGCGACACCGTCTTGAAAGCGCGTTCGAAAAAAGCAGTTAGACGATTGTCTTAGTAAGACTCACCTATGGCCATGAATAGTAATTTACGTGGACGAATCATGTTCACCACTCTTTCTGTGTACTTGAAAACTTCCACCATCATCTCTTCTTCTGTCTCTGGGGGAGGCTGTATAGCATTGTATCAATAATTGCTTAGAAACAGCAGAGGGATTTGAAACTACCTTGCCCTCAGGATGTGTACAGGGATGGACCTATCAAGAGTAACGATGTGAATATCGCAAAACGTGGCGTATAAGAAGAACGCACGATTCCATTCATGTCGAGGTAGAGGTTATCGAATTCTACGCCATTCGGATTGGGCATTGCCATGTTCATAGGGATAACAATCTCTTGCCCATCGTCACCAGTGATTTTACTGTCCTCTTCTTCTTCAACAGGATAGACTATAGAAGGCGTAAGTGGAATTATTGTACGAGAGATGTTTGACTTGCTGATTTTTGGGTACTTCTTGCTTAACCAGCGGAAGAGAGCAGGTACACCCTGGTACGTCAGTCAGCGAGTGCAGCGCAGCTGTCATGGAATGTGGCTCACCATGATGACAAAGAACAATGAAAAGGAGCGGAACAGCCAACACAAAGATGGCCAAACGTGAAGTAATACTCGAAAGAGGACCTTCGTGGATGGGAAGTGAAGTTGGAAAACAGATTGGCGGCTTCAGCCCGCCACGGCATGCCCTTACTTGGAATCATCACGTGATGTGATATCATTTCTGACTCGAGGCCAATCTACGCGAACCTCACAAACAAACTGTCTTCGAACTCTTCTTCCGACCTTGCTTACGGCCTTACCTCAAGGCCACTCCGACCAGCTTTATTGAAGACTCTAACTTTCATATGCTCTCTCAACTATGCCGGTTCCTACTATGGTCGATCCAGAACCCTCAGTCGGCAATTCTGTCCCAAGTCAACAAACTGCGAAGAAAGTAATGACAAAAGCCGAGAGGAGAGAACTCCAGGAGAAACAGAGGGCCGCTAAATCCGCATTGAAGCAGAGTCAATCGCAACCAGGGAAGCCAAATCAGCCTCAACAACCCAAGCAGCAGCAGGGTGGCGGGCAGGCAAAACCCAAGCCACCACAAACACCACAGAAGAAGACTTTCCTAGCTGAATCAACTGCAGCAAAGCAAGATCGCGCTGCCAAAGAAGCTGCAGCGGAGGAAGCAGCGGCAGTTCAATCGCATGGACTACGTATCTTCTCGCATTTTGGACAACCAAAGCCCATTGGGCATACGGTAAAGGGTGATATTCACCCGACAATCATCAGACTTGGACTGCTGTTTTCGGAATTCAAAATCTGCGGCGCAAATGCTCGATGCATTGCGACACTTACTGCCTTTAAGCAGGTGCGTTTTCCTTCTGTCTTGGACGTTTCCCAATTTACGCCATTCCTTCCGCGACTGTTAGGTCATACAAGATTATACCACGCCCGCCCAGAATACCCTTTCTCGACATCTAATGACTCACATATCCCCTCAAATCACCCATCTTGTATCTGCGCGGCCGATGTCAGTGTCGATGGGCAATGCAATCCGAGAGCTCAAACTGGAGATCAGCGCAATTGATATCGACATGGTCGAACAAGACGTGCGTCGATAGCTTTTTGTCTCCATTGACACTGCCTGATGGCACAGACAGGCGAAAGATGCGTTATGTACAAAGATCGACAACTACATTCGTGATCGCATTATTATCGCGGATGAAGTCATCCAAGAATTGGCAGGCAAGAAGATCAAGGACGGCGATGTTGTTCTTACCTATGCCAAGTTCGTGACTTTGACCTTCAGATATCCGAAGTTCACAACTCTCTTTCCTTCAGATCTTCAGTAGTTCAAAAGGTGTTGCTACAAGCACAAGGGGATGGGAAAAAGTTCTCGGTTATCGTCGTTGACTCCAAACCCCTATTGGAAGGTTCGCCACAAATATTTACCTTGCACCTTGCAGCTTCGTCGGTAACACTCCAGCCCAACTAGGAAAATCTCTTCTGAGAGCTCTCACAAGTGGAGCAAATCCGGTTCCCTGCACTTACGCCCTTTTGCCCGCCTTGCCTTCACTTTTGACTGAAGCCACTATGGTCCTTGTTGGAGCTCATGCTCTCTACTCCAATGGAGCAGTATATTCTCGAGCTGGTACAGCCATGGTCGCGATGATGGCAAAAACGCATAGCGTGCCGGTAGTTGTATGCTGCGAAACGTACAAATTCAGCGAGGGTGTAATGGTCGACGGCTTCAGCAAGAATGAGCTAGGTAATATTTGCCCTTGGAAACGCTGCCTGTTGACTGACCATCGACCGCAGTACCTTTGTCCATTACGCAGAGGAATTCGTCACCGAAAGACATCACGCCAACACAAAACCTGGAAAGATTGAATCCCTTATACGATCTAACACCTCCCCGCTATATTACCGCTGTAGTTACAGAAGTCGGACTCATTCCTCCTAGCAGTATTAGTTCCATTCCTCTCGCACTTGGCAAGACATCGCTGTGATTCAATATTGATATTGGCATATTCCACGACTTGTATTGCTTCCCTAGAAGTGTATAATACCGCGGTGCAAAATTAAAATGTATTGTTAAACCACTGGAGCATTTAAAATGTCCCAACATTACGAATAATGGCTCTAGTGCTCTACTTTATAGCTCCTTTCTGTCTGAGGATAATCCACCCTTCTTCTGGGCCTCATTTCGTTCTATCAGCTTCTCTCGTATCCAGTCAAAGGCTCTGTCAGTGGCCTGCTCGACTGGATGATCGAAGAGGTATGGCAGAACCGGCACAATAGCCAATCCTGTCATTGTTGGTCCCCAAGTCCTGACTTTTGGGTTGGTAGCGTGACGGAAGGCCTTCTTGGACTGAGCCACAGCTGTGTGTATCGTGAGAGCCGGGAGTGCCCTGTGAGGTGCAGAATGAAGTTGCCGCATGAGCAAGAGCAGTGGGGATAACGTACATGGACGCTATGGATTGGAAAGCCGCTCTTTGGACGGCAGAAATACCTATCCTCGCGGGTTCCGAGAAATTTGCGGCCTCGAGGGGCGTTGGTCCGCGATGATACGACTTAAATGATTCATACCCAACATCCCTGTGGGTGGGATTCAGATGTTAGGTTCGCGATTAGCGGAACGGACAAGGAAAAACAAAACACACCCAGAGAGATATAACCAAGAGACCCCATAGGCAGCTGTTACCACCCATGGGGGCACAACTGGACGAAAGGCTTCCCCAATATCACTTGTCTAATTCAACGAAGGTGAATGGATGCCTTTCATCAGGGAAAGAGCTCAGCGTACATAAGCGATATAACGCGTTCCAGCGCGCAAAGCCGTCCGTAGACGGGCACCATAGGCAAGGTAGCGAATGTCAGAGTCCGTAGTGTCAGCATCGCGCTCAGCAAGTTCTTCAACTTTGTCCTGGGCAGCCTGGACGGTGATTTCAGTGGACGCCATGGGGAAGGAGGATGACCTCACAAGATGAAGAAGCCGCGTACACTGCCATACAAGACCGGCCGGCTTTGGACGGTAAATGGATGGGTCACGTGCGACTGGAACCTGCCTCCCTTAACTGTTGACCACAACGTCGCCAGCGTCGCTTCCGCCGACACACGCCTTTACCCTCCATATTCATGGATACCCGGACACGTTCTGCATCCCCCAACACCGCCGCCGATGACCACGCCAAACATGCAACGCCACCCCCCGTCCAGGACAAGATATCCGCATACTATTCCCTTGTCTTTCCTCACTTCACCTTCTATATCCAAACCCTCTCAATCACCATCGGCCGCAGATGTGCACCAAATGTTGCGACGTCGTCGACCTCGGAGCACTCGCAGGTAGACGTGGACCTGGGAGCTTTGAAGAGTGTATCGCGGCTGCACGCTAAGATAGAGTATGACCAGGACGAGGACCGCTTTGTCCTCGTCGTTATCGGCCGCAACGGAGCCTGGGTAGACGGCGTTTGGTCTGGCGCTGGTACACGTACCGCTTTGAGTGAAAGGTGAATTCATTCCAGCCATATTCCGCTCCTATGCTAATGCAGGGTCAATCTCTCCCAGGTCGCAGATTCAAATAGCCTCAAGGACCTTCCACTTTGTTCTACCACCCGCTCCTCCTCCTGAAGATACCCCCTCTCCGAGCTCGCAGTCTTCTGCTAACCGACAGCGGTCACCATCCGTCGATATAACTTCCATATCCCCACCATCCTCCCAGCCATCTCATTCACCACCTCCACCCGAAGTCAAGCGGCCACCCCCGTCGCTGGAACTACAGGCCCCGCCAAAGCCAAAGCCAAAGGTTCAGCCCCAACCCGAACTCCCGAATTCAAATTCTATCGGAAAGTCGACGAAGGTCAATGTCAAGAAGCGGAAGAAGGGTGATATTGACCCGCCGCCCATTCTTGAACGGCCCAAGCCAGAAGATATACCCCCCAAACCACCGTTCACATATGCACAGCTAATATACCGTGCTATCAAGGATATTGGTGGCAAGGCAACTCTTCAAGAAATATGTAACTGGATCATGAACACGCACGAATACTATCGCTATGCTGATGGATCTTGGATGGTCAGTGAAGTTCTTCTGCGCAAGAACTCTGTTTCTGACATACCTTATCAGAGTTCCGTTCGTCACAATCTTTCTTCTGGTCGCGCATTTCTCAAAGGAGATCGATGTGGTGGCGACAGGGGCAAGGGTTTCTTCTGGTCTATCGATGAAAGGTATTCCCAGACTCTGGAGGAGCAAGAATTGAAGGTGCAGCAGGCCGCCGCCGCAGCCGCCGCCGCTTCTCAGGGTGCGACGCTTGGGGCTGCAGATTCAGCCACCAAGAGCCGGAAGAAAGACAGAGGCGCATTGCTAGCACCAGCTCTCAAGCGTAGTATCAAAGGCGACATGAAGGGTGCTCCCCTACCTCCTCCACTGACGTCGTCGCCGTTGGCTTTCAAGACGATAGTTCACCCTACACCAGCATCGTCTGCCGCCATCACGGCAGCTGGTTCTGCAAGTGCTTCTGGTGGTGTTATCGGAAGCACCCTTGCTACAACTGGGGTGTTCGCTTATCCCTCACATCCACAACAAAGAGTAACCCCCAGCCAGCAAGCGTCTACAACAACGTCTATCTACTCGGGAACGCCGCTGACAGGTCCGAATCCTTACGCTGCTCTTGCCCAGCCTAATTGGGCAACACATCCCAACGTCGGTGGTAAAGCACCCTCGACCTCTACGCCAGCGACAGGCTCTAGCAGCTCTGTACAACCTCCTGTTTCCCAGCACCCTTCGGCTGTTCAAACTGCAGTTCCAGATGTCATCATTCCGATCGTTCTTGGTCCTATACCCCCAACACATCCGGATTATGCCCCTGGCCATCCGAATAACTCTGCAAAGGAGGGTTATATGGTCTTGCACGAGCGGAAACTTATCCTAGACCCAGATGTGTTCGCCGAGCTAACGAAGGAGATGCTGGAACAGTTGGAGAAGATGGGGGCTCCGACGGCGCTGAGTATATTGACGGGGCATATGATCAGAGCACTCAAAGAGAGACGAGCGAGGGAACGCGGGAAGGAGCGTGCACGACGACCGAAGGGTGCTGGGCGTGGAGGGGCGAGAAAGGCCGCCACTGTCACGACGGCCCCATTCACAAACGTGCCATTGGACCAGAAGCGGAAGTTAGCTAACGTCAACGCTACTGAAGCTTCAAGTAGTGGGACGACGCCTGGTGGAAACGTAGGTATGAATTTGCCGGCGATGACGACTCGAGGGGCGCCAATACCAGCCGATCCTCCTTTGACAGCCTCGAATGCTGCACCGCCGCTGCCGCCTCCTCCAGCTGATTCGGGGTCTCCTCTCATCGTCGTCGACGATGACTCTGGTGATGAGGGCCCAGCCACGAAGAAGAGGAAGGTTGACACTGGACTCGCTATGCCTTGTGCTTGAGCCACGTTCGAACTTTCTTTTCAATTCACCTTTCGATTTGTTCGCTTTTCGATTTGTTCGCTTTTCGCTTACTGTACTGTATATAGTAGTATTACTCGCGCTTCTACAGGATTCAAATTTACGGGCGTTCATCATTACGATAAGTATGACTTTACTGCTCTGGGTGACGGGGTCAACTCTTCATCACAAACACTTGGGGTTCATTTGAAAATTCGCTAAGGACGAAGGTTATTTTCATAGACATGTATATAGAATCAAGCACACTTCGTTTGGATTTCTAGTGCTCAATTAATTGGGTGTGCCCACCATAATCAGAGGAAGTGATGGCATCACTGGGACCGAGATAGCTGGTCACCAGCCTTTCACCACAACCGTCATGCCACATTGCCTCCACACCAGTCCTTGCGCCCCCATCTCGCACTCTTCTCCCTCTTCTCCTCTTTGTTGACACTCCACCAATCCGACAAATAAATTAGACACATAACAAACAAGTAAACAAGGGAAAGATAATTACCGTATCTCAAATCATATGAATTTTGCAGCACGAATACTGAACACATGATACGACACACATCGAGCGCTCGAAGCATTTTACCCTTGCACCAACCCACGCCAGCCTCCCGCAGATCGTCTGGTTACGCCTCTCGACACAGCTGCCGCCAATACTTCGTAATCTGGTCTGCGAGATGCTTGGTCTTCCCCTCGAGCCCACCATGCCGGAAATTCTTGACCGCCGTCGCGAGGTGGGTCTTCATGAGATTCTCGGGGGTGAGGTACAGGTCGTCCTTCCGGTCGTCGATAGCAGTGAGTAGCTTATGCAGTTCTTCCGCAGCCCGCCAATCAAGTTTTCCCCCTGACGTGAGGTAGTGGAACCGGTCCAAGTTATTCGTCCACTCCACGACCATGATGTGCTTCACAGGTGGTCTCGTCTTCGGTTTCGGGGCGGGTACCACCTTCTTCGCCTTCGGTATCTTGATGTTTTTGGGTGATTTCCTGCGCGGACTAGCCCTTGTTGTAGGAGCCGCATGATGCGGCTGCGGTCCGCGGGCTACATTGTTCGACATGCTCGCCTCGAACCCATGGTCGCCGAACAGGCTGTCATCGTCGCTGTTATCCTCCAACACATCAGTCCCCAGGGCCTCGGATATCATTGCGACATCTTCACCTCGAGGAAACAGGCATTCCGGTGGTGGGGTAATTTGGCTGAGGGCAGGTCCGAGTTCCTCGAGAGTTGGAAAAATGTGGGTGCATGGGTCCTTGGTTTTCGGGGTTGGAGCAGAGGTAGTGTTTTCATCTGCTCTGATGGTCTTCAGTAGACGTCTCTCCAGACTGGGGCTTTGGCCGGCCTTCCTCTTGGTGGATATCCCTTGATTCTGCTGCAGCTTCTCTGAGCTCTTCTTGAGCTGGCTGCTTTGTGAAGAGTTGCTGATTCTGGCAGAGTAGGCTGGGATATCCTGAATATTGAGGATGGGGATGCAGGAGTTGGGTGTGTAGCTTGGTTGGATGATCATAGGATGGCATTCTGGTGAGTGTGGAGGAGTTGGTGTTTGAATATTGCAAGAAAGTGGTTGGTTATCCAAAGGTGGTGGTTGTGTCTGTGGTGGTGGTGGGGAGGTATGTGTGTTGATGATTGGCTGTTCAACCTCAACAGGTGATGTTACTTCTGTTAGAGGCCTTCTCTTTGGCATCCTCAATCCTGGAAGCATGGCCCTCTGGAGAGGCAGAAGATTTAGTCTTGTCTTTTCCTCAACCATTGCTAGATTCTCCAGCTTTGGCATCAGCCTTGGCCAGGTGAAAAATCCAGAAAGGAGTAAATGAGAGCTATTTCTTGAAGTTTGATGAGCAGGTGACAAGGATTTTCCCATGTCAATGAGAAGTCTATTGGGATCATGAGGGACCTCATGTTGAGAGATGGACCAGAAGCTCTCAAAAGGGGTGGAATGGCTTGAAGATTGATCAGCAGCAGCAGTAGATGTGTTGGAACTTGCAATATACAAGAGAGGTGATTGGTAGTTCTGTTGATCTGAAACATGGAGCTGTGCTGCAGCTGGTTTCTGTTCTGTCTTTGAAGAGGTCAGTGGCCAAGGTGTTGGATGGCTTGTAGCACCTCTTGGTGGTATGAGTTTGATTTGAGAAATTGGTGTTGACCATTTCACAGATGGTCTTCTAGAACTGGTTGGTGTTTTGTAATTCTGTGCAGTATGATTTGAGTATTGTCCATTCAAAAATGTATCAACAGAAATCTTCACTTTTAGGCTTGACTTTTTCTTTGTTCCAGATGATCTTTCAAATAATGGAGGAGGTGATGCACTTGGGCTGGACAAAAACAGTGGCAGTGGCATTGTCACTGTTATCATTGTCTTGGATGTAGAACTTGAAGATGGTGGATCAAGATCTACAGTACCAGGCAAGAGAGGATTCAATTCTTTAGAAGTTGCATTCATTGAGTATAAGTAAGGGAGTAGGGGCAGAAAAGAATGGTGGATTTTTGATACAATAGGAGCATAGGCTATATATACTCTGCTGGGTCTGAATCTGGACAGAAGATTACTCAGCAATGAGTCATATTTGTTCTGGGAATTCTCTTGGCAGTCACATGACCAATTTCTACTCGCTCCCACCAAAAGTGACTCCGGCCATTATTTTGGCCACAGCTCAGGACTTTGTCCACATGTTTCAGGGATTGTTTTATATTATTAATATACTCATAGGCTACACTTGCAAGGTGCTTAGAGATCGGCAAAAACTTGTTGAGATCATTAAAAATAACATTTTCACCAAAATGCATGAAGTACAGCACCTGGAGAAAAAATCCTCTGACCTTCATTATTTTATGAGGGGTACTTCTAGGTCACCAGACCTCCAAACAAGTTGAATTGTGTTCGATTATCAGGTTGTACCCAGGAATAAATAAAATTGACCAAAAACATTGATATTTCCGCATTTTTTAGAGGAGTTTATCAATGATTAACCATCTTGTGGGCAGGCTCACTATATCCATTCAGCCCAACTGCTTTGATCCTTTTTAATTTTAGCTTTTATACTCACTCCCACTAAGTATATCTACACTATAAAATGCATTTTATGGATTTTTCCCAACCTCCTTGAAGATGTGAAAAAATTGCTGAAGCATAAATTTCAATTTTCACACTCTGGAATGGACATCTTGCATTCGAGAGCACTATTTTACTACCCTAGTACATATGAGATATAGCAAATAATTCACCAATCCAGAGCTAACCCGAACCATGACAACCCAGGCTCGAAATCACTTTTTGTGGGAGCAGTAATCACATAATATAAGTCAACAATCTAATTATTTCACACAAATTAGTAAGCCAGAGTAAGAGTTGTATGACTTTATAAAATTTCAAGCACAAGAGATCAAAACTCTGCTATGAACAGGACTAAAATATCCATTCACACAGCATGACAGAAAAAGATGCTGGGCTTCCTTGCTTGCAAGGGTACCAATATTTACTAATTGTTCCACCAGCATGTGCTATTTCAGGCTAGATAACACATAGATAGACAAGCAAGGCATGATATGACCTAGTTCACTCTGAACCAGACAAAAATCAAATTCACATTTTCGAGACGGGTATGAGAGCAAATGGGCATAGCGAAATGGTAACCGAATCAGTCAAACACCGAGTGAACGCGGCTGAGGACAATTTTTGGAGGTTTCACGCGCGAGCGTTGAATGAAGGAGGAAGTTGCTATTTGATGCCGAATAGTCGGAAATGAAAGGGAACAGGGGAACGGATGGAACGACATGGTCAAGATTGGGGAGATGAGCGTAAATCATAGAGAGAGCGCCCGGATGAGGAAGTCGAAGCCACGATTGGTCGAATCGCCGACGGACGATTTCCGAAGGCCCAAGCGCGACGGATATTCCTTGTGAGAAGAATGATACGAACCCCATACGCTACTGGGCGATAGGTGGATGGCGCAGTTCGGCGTGAAGGAGCTAAGTATAGCGGGGCAAGACGAGGAGAAATGCGGGGCAGCCGGATGTGGCAGTGTGAATGAGCCTGTGAAGAACGTTGAGATGGTCCGTTGAATGAGGAGAGGGGCCAACGTGCGCGAGAGGAATGAGACCCCGAGGATGAAGGAGAGTGGAAGGCACGTTCGACGGAGGCTGAGTCACGCGGACTCTGAAATTACGGAGTGTTCCGGGGTCTGCACGTGGAAAGTGCCGCAGGAGTTGGGCGACTTGTCCGCTGATATCATAACTGGCGCTTTTCTGTCTAGCAGTCCGCTCTCCGTCGCTATAATACCCCCACTGCCACCACGCCCCCTCCCTCTCGTTCAAGCCCCCACCCTGACCACCACGCCTAAACCACGCCGTCCATGGCGGCCAACCTGGAGCAGAAACAGCAGCACTACCGCTTTCCCCTCTCGCCCCCAAGCTCAGGCAATGTCAGCGCCGTTTCGTCCCCACGAATCACACCGACACTGACCCACGACGCCAAAATTGCCGACAAGCTCCTCACGGCGTCCAAGGCCGCCCCCTCCTTCCGCCAGTCCCACTCCCTAGCCTCTGCCAGGTCTGGGAAGCACCGAGCGCTGTCAAACGCCACTGATTCAGACGGCTACAACACAGAGAAATCACCATCAGCCATCTCCATCCGGACGCGCTCTCGGAAAGCCATGTCCAGAGCTTTGACGCTACCGTCTGGCTCGGCGCCTCCCCTCAAGGGCCCGTTCCTCCCTTCCACTTCAAAATCTGCCCGCCCTTTGATCCGAAACTCGAGCGTCTCAAGTACGGCCTCTTCCTCTTCCTCGTCCTCATCCTCTTCGACCCCCATCGACCGGGACGAAACCACCCCTCATCACCTAAACTCCGGCATCGGACGAAAAGTCGCCGCTTCTCTCCAGCTATTCAGGGAGACCACAGCTCCTTCTGAGGAGCAGCCTTCAGGCGAACCGTCTTCCAGTCGCGATGCCAAGGTACCTTTGGGAAGTCGAAGGGTCGAGCCTTTTGAGGACGTGGAGGATGTACCCGAAGCTTTCGAGTTTGTCAAGCGTTCCGAATGGCCGGATCGCGAAACGGCCGCGGTTCGTAGAGAAAGGAGCATGACCATTCTGGAACGAGCGAAGACGAGGGACAACCCCCTTGAGAGCAAGGATTTGGAACGCAAAACATCTTTCAAGGAAGGCCCTTCAACCTCCGACGTCGCTCAATGGCGTAAAGACCTCCTCATGAACCGCGGACGACGACGCGAGCGCACCGCTGACGACCTCGCTGACGAACATCCTGAATCTCACTTGCCTAGCATGAATCCATTCCACGAAACACCCCCTATATACATCCGTCCTCGCTCTCGGGCTTATCCTCCTTCTCCTTCGCCCTCTCGTTCACCCACCAGCCGTACCCCCTTATCCCACCGACAATCTCAAGAAGCCGTATTACCTGATGTCACTTCATGTCCAGCTCCTCTGCCCAATCTACCACCAATACACACCACCCCTCGTCATTCTCGATCGCCTACCCCAGTTCGTGCAGCACACCACCCCGACGGATCATTTTCTGCCCCTATTTCCCCTTTAGAGTCCTTTTCTCCCTGGTCAACGGACGACGAATCCGCTTGGGAAACTGCATCGGCCACATCTACCGCAGCCTCTAACACTTCGGTATATGGCGACGACACCGACGCGGACAGCCATCCTTTTTCCTCGACGCTCTTGCACCAGCTTCCCACCTCTTTCTATGATCAAGATGATGTGCATCGCTTTCCGCCCCTGGACGATGGTGATGTGCTAAATAGTGCCCCTCTGAAGAACCTGGACGATGAAACGTTAGCTTTCGATTTCGATCTGCCAGAGGACCGTCTTCCGCACATCCCTTTGCGCCCTTTTCGGAATCAAGTCGGTGGACACAGTGCTATCTACAAATTCACGAAGCAAGCAGTCTGCAAGGTTCGAATTTTTGATTTACGTCTTCCGTTATTTCGCTCATCTCTTCACCTTAATCCATTTCCTCCAGCCTCTGGTCTCGCGCGAGAATCTGTTCTACGAGTCTGTCGAGCGAGAAGCCCCTCCCCTGCTAGGCTTTATTCCCCGGTATCTCGGAGTTATGTTGGTCAGCTATCGGCGTGCACCCAAGCCTTCCAATGCCTCCAACAAAGCTTTACCCGGCTCTGCGACATCCAACCCCTCTGATCGGCCGACTATCTCCCACGTTGCTAGTGCAGACACTCTCAAACCGTCTTCGAGGACGTCACCGGGTGCCCAGGACATCACACCGTTCGTCCCAGAGGACCAACCTCTGACCGACAACGATGAAGCCGAAATGCCTGAAGTGATGCTTGACCACAATCGTCATATCATTCCGGAGTGGATGCTCAATGGTGGAAGAAATCGCTCGCTGTCGTACTCTAACGTCAGCGGTTCGTCATTTATCGCACATCGAACCTTGAGGCCTCGTCACTTGACTCGAGGGACGGCGTCGAGTCCTGACTTGGCATCTACGGTGCCAGGCCAGGAGTTCACTAATACTCGGCAAAGTCCCTTGTCCAACTGCATCCCATGCAACACCAGCGAAATGGACGCCCCGACCCCCGTCAATTCTCCGAATCAAACTTCCCATGCCTTTCCCACTCGTATGTCCGAACGCTCCCTTTCTGAAGCGCCCCTGCCTGGACCTTCGGCCCCAGATGAAGAGGAGAATAGTCATCGACCCTCTCTTCGCGCATTCCATTCGGAGAGGGCGATGCCTGGTTCGCCTTGGTTCGGCGGCATCGGTTCGACTGTGGTAAACACCAAGCTCAAGGACCATGTCTTCAGCACAGTCCTGCGACGATTCCGTAAACGCCTCAGTCACCAACCAGCTGGATATGCCCGAACGGAGGACGAGGGTGACCTTGCCGATGGTGAATGTGACCATCGTTCTCGTCCATCTCCATCGCGTTATCGTAGGAAGCTCTTCCACCATGTTAACCACGAGAGTGGTGCCATGTCCGACACATGCGAACCGTCTATTCGGCGTGTCCAAAGTGATTCCATGCTCCGCGGCTCGGACAATGCAGAAGGTCAGTCGAAGGGTGCGAACAAGCCGCTGTTCGGAAAGGACCGAGAGGTTGCGAGGTCAGCGACCGAGCCAGTGAATAGCCAATCTCATACTCTAGCGCCATCGCTTCGCAGGAAGAGAAGCCGTTCCGGGTCATTGGACAGCAAACCACTACTGCGTGCTCCTCATCAGCGCCCCACTGTGTACCAATCAGCCGAGCCAGAACTTCCAGTTACCCGTCAGAATCATTTCATTTTAATGGAAGATCTGACTGGGCGGTTGAAGCATCCTTGCGTCATCGATCTGAAGATGGGTACTCGTCAATATGGCATGGACGCCACTTCGGCCAAGAAGAAGAGCCAGCGGAAAAAGTGTGATCGCACCACGAGCAGAACTCTCGGGGTCCGAGTTTGTGGTATGCAGGTGCGTTGCATCGCTGGAGTTTTGTTAAATTTTAATGCTAATAGAGGTTTTTCAAGGTTTGGAACCATGCTACCCAAAGCTACGTGACACAGGACAAGTACAGTGGTCGAGAAGTACGCCCGGAGGATTTCGATTCCGTGCTTAGGTCCTTCCTCCATGACGGCGTGCGTTTACTGGCGTACCAGATTCCTATTTTGCTTCAGAAGCTGTACGCATTGGCGCGAATCATTCATCGTCTGAAGGGATATCGTTTCTATGGCTGTAGCATCCTTCTCATCTATGATGGCGACCACGAATCGCAGGAGGCCTTCCGATCCGTCGTTCTCGAGCATCCTTCTTCTCGAAGTAAGCGCGGAGAGTCCCTCGAGCGTCGATCCAATTCGCAGAGCCATGATCGAACTCCCCTAAGGCGATCGCACAGCGAGGATCTTCTCATCGGTTCCGTCGCGAAACGTTCTAGTGGTCGACGAAAGCGCGGCGAGATCAACGTCCGCATCGTCGATTTTGCCCATACGACGACCGGCCGTGACTGGCTTCCGTACTCCGAGGCGACCGTCGAACGCGATCAACCGCTCGAAGTCTACTCGAGCTCGAAAGGCTATCAAGCACAGGTCGATCCCGAGACAGGCCTCCTATATGCACGTTTTCCGCCTCATTACCCTGACCATCCGGATCGTGGCTTCCTCTTGGGCCTGAAGAACCTCACTGCCTCCCTAGAGGGGATATGGAATGCTGAACGCATTCGTCGAGTCAAAGCTGCACGCGATGATCCTTCTGTCGCCCAACTTCCCCCTCTTTCTCTCGAAGGCAAAGACATATTCAACGAGATCTTCGGTGAAGAAGAGGATTCAGGCATGATTTCGACCTAATCTCCCGTCTATACATCAATTCTTCCGAACCCTCCCTCCTCCCTACCTTTTGCAATGATCGGCCCCATGACATCTTCACTTGTCTCCCTCTCACTTTCACCTTGTCTCTGAGGTGTCTCTGCATGATATTATTATTATAGCCGTCTCTTTTCTGAACGCACAACCTCTCAATCTACGCATGCATACATACTCTACATAGATAGCATCACTTTCTCCTTTTCTCATCTTGTTCTCATTTCCCTTGTCCCATTCCTGCCTTGTATGTACCTCTGGGTTCCATCTTGATTTATCTGTCTTTATCGGCTGTTAAATAGGATGAAAAGTAGTTGAACAATCTCGTTGGTCGGTTGTACAGATCTAACATGCAATGAGAAAGTCGTTTCCCAAAATATTGCCTGGGAGGCTGGGATGCTTACCGAAGGCAAACACTTTCCATTTCTGCTCAGCGTTCTTTCGTGCCTCCCACCATCTTGAAACGCGCCTCGCGACTTTCGTGCACGCTCAATGGCATAGGATATTCATGGACTCCGACCTCAAATGTAATCGGCTAACGTGTCGTCGAGGATTGACTGACAAAGCAGTGGTGGTGAGTTGAATTCGTCATCGTGAATAGTCCGAACAACTGACAAAGCGAACGTTTCCCTTGCAAAGACAACTTGTAAGAGTCCACACCTTCCACTGCCTTCGACACACTTACTCTAAAATAGGCTCTCATATATTCTGCAGTACGAATGCAATACAGACCGGAAGAACCTCTTCTAAACCTCATGGCCCCCGATAGTCGATTGTGCGAATGAACTCTTCAACGCGGCGCGTCTCTGCCCAGGCATGCCATTCTTCCGAGCCCTCCGCTCCGTGTTTTAAATACTTGCACAGCATGCGAGACCAATCTAACAGAGCCGTGAAGTCTCCCTGCACTTTTAATTTCGGACTTTCCTGACTTCTTCACAGAGATGATGTTGTCGTACGTCGATCCTGTGAGCAAGACTGAACCGCTGGTCTAAAAATGGCTCTAGCTTTGCTCGCTACACCCTACCAACGACTATAAAACTGTAAGATCGCGCATATAGTTGACTTGCGTGTTTTAAAGTTCTCTTCCAGTCGGTTCTCTCTGGGTTGACGCCTTCGACGATCCTTGAAATTTGCAGTCGGTCTGTGTTCCTGCAACCCACGGAGTGATAGCCTCTTTGTTCATCCGTCTTCTGCGTCGACAGAGCAATCTCCTTCTGGCAGTATCAAATACATCAAGAGAGGTGATTATCTCGGTGCACTGCATATATATAACCTGACAAACGTTTGATTCGTGTTGCAGCACGTTCCAGCAAGCCGTTGTACGCAATTTGAATGACAAGAACGCCCAGCTCCAAAAGCAACTTGAGAACGTGGTCAGAGAAGGTGTGCAGCCTTACGAGACAGTTCCGATGACGATGAATACATCACAGTCGAACGTTCTCAGCGAATGGTGAACTCAATCTCCTCAATAACAAGAAGGAAGGTAACAACAATATAGCATCATGCAGAGTCTTCGACAACTAACCGATGACACCTTCATGGCGACAAGAGCTCGAGCGTGATGTGGAGCTTGAACGCAAGAAAGTTCGGGAGCTCCAGGAAGCTGCACGAGAAAGGGACAAGGAATATCAAAAGTTAAAGGTAATTTTCTAGAATGGACATGCCTCCACGCATTCCAACAATACAACGCAGATTCTGTTCGACAAACTCAAACGAAAGGCACTTTTCGGGTCAACCGGGAACGAAAACAACCCACACGCCGCTGGAGTGCCAAACCACAATCAGTTTATCGATGATCAACGCCCGAGACCCAGAGCTCAAACAGGTAATCTGACAGGTAATGCAGACTTAACAGCAGTCATGGGTGGGATGGAAGTTACTGGGGTGAGTACTGGGGTTATTACCTTTTGAAGGTGATTGACTCTGTGACAGCTTCAACGGACGCCGCTGGCGCCTCGAACCAACGGAGGAACTTTCTCCGCTCATCAGCATGGCCCAAATGACTGGTCCGCGTCAGGGCAACGAGGTGCTCCACACCGTCAACCGTTTGGGAACTTTGCAAATTCTCGAGAACAAACCTATCGACCTAGAACCTTATCAGATCGCTCAGGTAGCGCCAACGAGGTTGAAAACATGCTGATAAACCAAAATCCAAGACGAACGTCGGTGTCGACTAACGGTGGGTGGCAAGTTCCAGATCTCTCTCAAACCAGTCGTTCTGTTCAGCGAAGTGCGTCCTGCGTGAATGTCCGATACCTCTTTCTGATTTCCTTTCAGTTTTTGCGCCGATGACGAGCAAACGCCCTGCAGGAGGATTCCGTCCGGCGAGGTGATGAATAAAATGAACATGGTTGGATTCATTATGAACAATTGTACAGCTATTACCTGTCTACTGTGTGCGTATTGTGATTGTGTATTGTGTTCTCGTACTGCAAAGAAAAAAAAAACGGAGGATAGTGATGAATACAGATGCTTGAATTGATGCCTTTACCGATCCAGGAGTCTGTGTAGCACAGAAAGAACCAAAAGCAAGTATGCGTCAAATTATAAACAACGAAAGGAACGGGATGGATAGTTAAGAACGGAGAGTGCCATTCTTCTCATCTTCCAAGTATTGGCCGATGGCAAGCATATCTTGACCAGCACGCCGCAGATATCCTGCGAGCACCTCTCGATCAGCATGTGGCAGCAGTGCCGCAAGTTTGTCAACTTGTTTGACGAATTCCGGATCTGGTTGGATGTCAATGACTGTATCCAATGTAAGATTAAACATGGAGGGACGCCGACCCAGTGTGTCATTACGGTCACGAGCCACCGACGACGGAGGCGAAAACGACGTCATAAAAGTTTGGGAGCGCTGCATCCTATGAGGAGGTGCGCGTGGTCCTCCTGGTACGGTAGGGGGGGAGGTGATATTGATTGGCCGCGAGATGTTCATCGTCGAAGGGCCGTTCTTGGATGAGTGTTTGCCAGGGGATAGTACGGTGGGCGAGGAGATCGGAGGAAGCCGATCCCTCTTGGAGAGACTGGCCTTCCGGCCGAGGGATGCAAAGAAACCAGTGCCTTTGCTACTTGTCGACAAGGATGGTGCTAACGAACGGATAGAGGAAGGCGGGGTACCACTGCCTACACTCGAGTTCGAACGCGTAGGGTGGCTTCGCGGGGGATTCAGTGCTAAAGATGGGTATGGAAGGGGAGGGGGTGCAGTAGGAGGTGTGATATCTATATATGCTCCTTGGGAAAGGTCTGTTGCGGTCGACGCGTCCGGCCGCCTGGGGAATGTTGCTTCAGATATCATTGATGATCGCGACGTATGTCGCGGTTGTGGACTGAAAGGCGTTGATGACGGTGCTCGCGGCGCTTGAGTGTTGTTTTGAGCTATAAAAAAAAAGAATCAGTAAGAGAGTGACTTCAGCAATGTATCGTCGACGACGCACAGCGACATTTTGTCTCAGCTAACCATTCCGCAAGACCGCAATCATAAAGATAAAGTTCGTTGATCTTTGACGCATATATGGCACACCGTTGTAGTGTCGTGGTCTGCGTGTTAACTTCATGGCAGAAGAGAGCAGCAGGATCTGTGGACTTGATCTTTTGGGATGGTGCGCGTTGAGGAGATTTATGGCGAACAGGAGAAGGTGTCCGTGAGGAATGCCGCGTTCCTCCTGACGAACGTCGTGCTGATCTCGAGGATATTGAAGAGGTTTTGGGCAGTGTGGATAGCCGCTTGAGACTGCTCGTCAAACTATTCCGGAGGCTCTTGGGAGGCGGGCTCGGTGCCTCGCCGGCGCTTTCGTATGATAGAGGCGATAGAGGACGATCTAAAGAGCCGCGAGGTGGTTCTTCGAACGAAAGACTTCGCTTGCCGTCAAGGGGTTGGGTCAGCCGAGGATTGTCTATCAACCACTGGTCAAACTTGCTATGGTCGAACTTCTCTGGCGAGTCGTTCTGTGATCGTAGTGGAGGTTCGACCACAGTCACTGAAGGAGCTGTATCGTCTGACGTTAACGGTTGCTGTTCGACTGAGGCGTGATCTTTGGAGGGTGTAGAGTCTTCCGATGATCTTGCGGTGGACGGCTTTGGAGAAGATGCACGAGGGGCTGAAGATGTTGAACTAATGGAGGAGGATTCGACAGATGCCGAGAGCATGGCGCCTTCCCTGCGATGTATAGACTTTGTCTCTGAGGCTGGACTGCCGATCGGGTTGATTAGTGAGAGGATGACTAGCACAACCTAATACTCACTCGCTGGTTTCCGTCAGAGATGGCTGTGAATCCAACTTCCTTTTTGTCTCACCCAACTTGGGAGTTCTTGACGCTAGAACCGCAGATACGGACGGAGGAAGCTGAAGCGCTTGTTTCACCGCATCAAGGTCACCTCTTGTCCGTGCTGGCGAAGGTGAATGGAGTCTTGGAGGGCGGGGCGGAGGAGGGGTTGACACGTCAATGTTAAATATTGCTCTTGGTGGAGGGGGTAAAGGTCCCGCGGTCGCGTGCAGACCTATATGGGAACGAAGGTTGATATTTCGAGCAAGAAAATCATCACAAATGGACTTACCAGGCTGATAGCGAAGGTATGCTGACGTGAGAGAGGAAGAGAGAGAGACAGGACTTCCATAGGACGAGCCGGCTCCAAGAAATGCTGGACTTTCTGACCGAGAAGACGTCGAAGAAGACAGAGCTTTCTGGGATTGTGCACTTTCCAAGTTGACCACGACTGGTGCTGCCACAGGTTCATGGATCTCTTTCCCTTCCCCGATGTCGGGCGTAACGATGGGCGAAAACATGTCGATGGCACTCATTGGAGGGTAGACGCTATCCGGAGGAGAGAGTAAAGCACGTCCTTGAGCCGGTGCACTGCGCGTAGGAGAAGGCGATCGAGAAGCCGTCGTTCTTTGAAAGGCGAAAGAAGGAGGAGGTGCTTTGTTATTATTCTTGTCCTTGCCCCTTGTTCTGCTCCTCTCGGTCATGGTGGAGGATAACGCGCCCTGGCTGATCCCCATGGTGCCCGTATCACGAGACGAAGCTGTCTTGGTAGCAGTGTTCTCCGAAGCAGAACGGTGGTGTCCTCTATCTTGATGGACTGTCACTAGACTGTCGCCGTCGTAGTCGCCTGTAGCTGGAGCCGTTGATGGAGGCGTGAGTTGCGTGTATGTTCTGAGGGCTGCATCTGGTGGTGCGACGAGGGCAAGACCAGCAAGGCTGGAATTGTGACCGCGCCGTGAACGTAGTGAACCGGGATTGGAGGCCAGGTCCGAGTGCGACTTCAGCGTTCCTTCATGGACAGTATCCATTTCGACGATGGCCACTCGTCGTCTGTCTGCTGCATCCTTCGATGGCGTGTTTGACCGTCTTGTCACGCTAGCCGATGTTTCGGAGCCTGCATCGTGAGCATCCGTCGTTTCAGACTCGTCAGAGTAGTCGGAGGAGGAGGTGGAGGTGGTAGAGATCTTCCTAGCATGATGATGTATAGGTCGGGAAGGTGCTTTCTCCGGGGTTGATGACCGCACGTAGTTGGGGCTTTCGTTGGGGATGGAGGATTCGTAGTAGGAAAGGAGATTCTCTGAAGGCTCCCTGACGAGGGTAGGACGTTTGGGATTGATGTCGCCTACGAAAGCAAGGACGTAGGAGAGACGTTTTAGGGGACTTTTCATGGTGACAACATTGGGAAAAGATTGGCACACCTGGGTGTTGTCTGGACTTATATGAGGGACGCTTATACGCGGAGAAAGAGGCCGAGCTCATGGTGATAGAGTGATTCAGAAAACGGATTTAGTATAGAGACGGGTAGGGTGTGGAGGATGTAACATTGAAGCAGCTGCCAACCCGCCAGTTGCCTTCTTCGTCGCGTCAGGAACCGAGTTGCCGCAAATATGTCTGATTGCTAACTTTCGCTAAATACTTGTGCTACATTTCGCTCCAGTCCTGCCTGCAACGAGTTACAATACCCTACCCAATACGTCCATGCATGAAGCCATAAGTGTGTCTGACTATTCTTGACATACTGACATGTTTGCTCAAACGGGCAAAATTTCGGCATTGCGCTCATGTCTATCCTTAAAGATCCACTTACCTTGGACTTTCGTTGCTACGGGATGATACGCTCAGTCGGTCTGAGTCGAGCCGATGAAGCGGCTTGACCGCGGCGCAGCTAGGATTTCAAGGTAGTGCTTGAGGAACTCGCGAAGGAACGCGTCTCCATTGCAGGACACTTAGTGACAGAAATCTAAATGAGTTGTTCGATATGCTCAACACGCCAAAGTGAGTCGTCGACGCGGAGTCGCAAGCTGTACGGTCCTAACGAGATAGATTGTCGCAAGAGCTCTAGTCAGACAGCCGTGTCGCCCGCCACCGCGAGGTGCTAGGAAAATATCTGAGATCTGTAGTCAAGGCTCGCTCAAGAACGTTGCTGCGTACGGCTTTAGATGACGTTGAGTCCCGTACTAGCAATGGCATCAGCCTCCGAACCAAATAACGCGCCAACCACGGAAGTAATCGTTTCTCTCTCAAAATCATACTATGTCATCGCTTTCATACGAAGTGGCTCTCTTCGGAGAGTTCTTCTCGCAGGACCTCAAGGCCATCCTCAATCGCATCACGCTCCATAGCGAATCATCACAATCGTTCCATAGTCAGGAAATCGTATTCGAGCCGATAGATGTGCAGCAGCAGCGAGACAGCGGTGTTGAGCCTGTCCTTCTCCGTGCAAAGAAGGAGCTTTCGGAGCCTAAGGCTTCTTGGTCCGTCCTCCGTCAATGACTTCATGCGGGTGCCTCCCTTGCTGATCACCAGGTCGGACATCCGACAGGGAATTGTTTTCATTTCTCAAGCCGGAGTCTGTCAGGGTGCATCCCGAAGCTACAGTCCGGCCTTGGGCAACTTGCCAGGTGATCGGAGATGCTTTGAGCTTTGCAGCAGCGTTGGGTTATGCGTGAGCGGTCCTCCCTGTTGACTCTCTGCAGCCATGACCGATATTTATCCTCTCCAGACGGCGGTCTCAGATTTACAAGCGAGGATACGCCTTCAGACGAGGTTCACTGCTCATTCTGATGTTCCAACAAGAACAAGTGGGTTCTCTTGCTGACTATTCTTTACCGTATGTTCGAGAGTACTAATGAGCGACTATAATGTAAGGTTGACCCTAAGACGCAACTCCCGATCCCAGCACATGCAGACACGTTGTGGGAGGTTGAGGTCAAAACGGCCGAGCCTATCCGTAACACACAGGAAACGCCGCTAAGCCGGTCAATCGAAGCCGTACTAGAAGTCCAGCTGCTAATGAAAGGCTTACTGGACCTACGTCGACAGGACGTATGAAGGAAAAGATGGCAGTGGAAGACTCAATGCCATTCCGGCTCTGGGACATCGACATCTCCCCAATCAACTGCTTCATCTTCGACGGCCCAAGGCTCGCCCCCACGTACTTTGGCCATTAGCTCAAGTAGCGCGGCAGGGTTGAGTGCTATCTCCTCAGCGTTTTCATCACTCAGTGCCCCGAAATCTACGTCCTCCAGACTATCCTTGCCACCTGAACCCACTTCGTCGTCGCCATCGTCGCCATCGTATTCTTCTAGACTGGCCAACACGTTTTTAGGCTCCACCTCCACCTCTTCCTCACTACTACCGTATCCACCAAGAAGTCCAGCAATTGCTGCGCGACCAGCCTTACTATTGGTCTTTCTCCTCTTCAGTGGTCTCTCTTCGTGTTGCTTGACAATACCTCGCGCATCAAGAATCGTCCCAAGAAACTCGTCCCAAATCTCGATTGTCGGAAATTCTACGAACTCTGTATGGCGCAGTGATTTGGAGAGAGGCTGGGTTGGATCGAGGGAATAGTAGCCTTTCGTTGTAGGTTTGACTAGTCGTTTCAGTGTTAAAGGGTTGATCTTGGCAGCCATGACGCATTGAGGATTCGTGAATGATTCAGGATCGTCAGCATCGGGAAAGACCAGTTGCTTCACCCACTGTGGATGTGTGCTCTCCTTCTTAGACTTGATGCCTTCCACTACCCGCGAACGAATCAGAGATAGTAGCGGCGTTTTCGTGTCGTTCTTATGTGTGAGCAGCGTGAGGGGCGGATCTCGAGGCTGAGAGGATGGGGCAAGAGGATCCTTGGGCTTGTAAAATTTGAATTCAATCGTCAAAAGCGCCGTTTGGTTTCTGCAATCACGCAAGTTAAAGCTGTTTGCTCTCATAGATTGACCTCGAACGTACTTTCCATCCCATGACGATTGGTTAAGTTTCCGCCTCTCCATCCCCATAGGCAGCAAGTCGACATCAATATCCCTGGCTTCAAGCTGAATCTTGAGGGTATCGCGTCTCGTCATTCCAAGGCCACCACGACCACCCCTTCCTCTGCCTCTCACACCTCTCCCTCTGCCTCTCGTATTCCCTCTTCCTCGATCACTTGTCGGCGCTGACGCATAACCACCTCTAACAATTTCTTGACCCCACTCCCCCACCTTCCGACTCATTTCCTCTAAGAAGGTATAATCGTTCACCATCGTACCCCATCCATACTGGTTTGCAGGGACATACGCCGCCTTGTTTCGTTGGCCCGTGCATCCCGTTTTCGTCTTGTGCGAGGAAGAACAGGCCACCGAACATGTGCGCATCGAGCATCCAGGACAGGTGTATTTCGCGTATTTGGTTGTGCATATCGAGCAGATAGGTTTTAGAGGTATTGAAGTCGATGCATTAGGTTGTTCTGGGATTGAGGAGGGCTGTGGAGGCAAGGGTAAGGGCACGTTCGGTTTTGGGGGGAGAGAAGGATGCAGTGATGTCGCCATGGAAGAAAACGACTGAGATGCACGTAGAGTACCAACAAATCTGAGTTTTGGAAATTAGACAATCGCACTGCTATTGAGCCTGCCGTCGAGTGGAGAAGGGTTGACGTTGAAACGTTGACGTTGAGCCCTCGGAGGCGAATGGTCGATTTTCTTCCGAGGCTGCTTAGGTCATCTTTCTGGGGCTCATTAAGCCACCCCTATCTTCTCAAGCGACAACGCGTTCGTTGCACACTCAGCACATTATTACGTGGATGAATCCAGCAAGGTAGCACATATATTACAGATATATAAGCACATCCATCGGCCGAAACGTGGCAGAGCTCAGGGCGAAGGCGACGGCTCCTTGGGGATTAGCTCGAGAAATGCGAACCGAGAGAAGTTATTCAAAAGCGATACGTATAATCTAGAAGATAAATGCAACTGTGTAATGCATGGATGTAAGTACGTGTGTTTATGTTTTCAACAGTGTCCTCAGTGGGTAACTACAGATCATCCATGCCGAAATCAATTTCGACCTTCTCTCCCGGCTTAAATGCGGGCAAACCTGATAGTGGGATAGGAATGATAGGCAATTGAACGCGTGAAGGCGGAGATGAAGATAACACGTACCAAGGTATGGGCAGCTCGCGCATCGGAATGCATCTCCCAAGAAGCAGCTACCACAGCTGCTCGTCGCCTTCGGGGCCGCCTTGGCTGCCTGAATCAACCGCTCCTTCTCGCTCTGACTCACTTCCATTGTCGATCCGTTCTGCGACCCATCCAGGACAACCACTTTGCTGTTCTTGAGCTCTTCCTGCTCCAATTCCGCAAGACCGCATGTGCAGCCCTTACACGCCTTCTTTCGTCGTGGAACCGCAGGGTTCACGGGTTCGCATTTTGGAACTGGACGGGCCTTATCTTCCGCAGTGAGCAGTGACTCGGCATCGATTAACGGGGTTGAGGGGGCCGATGTGATTGCCCAAAGTGCTTGTTTCTTCGCTGGATCGGTCTTCTTTCGGTTAAGTTTCATGAGGGGCGCCGCTCCAATGGTCCGGTTCTTGAGATGCAAAGAACTGGGGGCCTGGGATGGCTTTTGTGCAATAATAGTACCGCTTTCCGGAAGAGACGAGAGGACATTGAACCCCGCGAACGTGAGCTCAGAGGGGAGAGTTTGGATGGCGGCCGTTAGGTTCAGAAGATGGAGGGTTCCAAGGGGGGTTAGACCAGACAAGAGTTGGGCAAGGAATGAAGTAAGTTTTGGCTTCAGATCGTCATACTCTGAAGCGGCGAGAGTAACATAGACCGACGCGAAGGATGAGGGGGAGAGAGAGGTGGCTGTGGTTGAGGAGGGAAGCAGGATAAGAGGGACGTGCAAGTACGAGCAACGACAACGCACCCTCATCCACCAGCCTGTCCAACAACTGTTTCTCCACACTTCGCGTTGCCTCGAGTTCAGAGATCAATGTCTGGTATTTGCCATCTCCTGCGGTCGAAAGCGAGCCAATCACGAGAGCAGGACCCTTGAGTGACGCTGGTGCTGGTATTGTCGCTGCTGGCTGAGATTGGGTGTACACTGCGATGGGAGACATGGTGTGCAGAGCGAAGGAGGGTGTGAGTTGGGCTGCAGGTGGGTGAGTGCCCGGGGTTGGGGAGAGACAAGGTGCAGTGGAAAATATTTATCAGCTAAGAACGATAATTGGTTCAGCCCTGCATGACATCAGCATGCTGATTCAGCAACTCTATCTCTTTCTGTCGGCCTCGCACCTCTCGGCCGTAAGAAACACTAAGATACTTCAAGGAATGAAGCAACATTTTTGGACTCGAAAAGCAAACCTCAAGTAAACTTGCACCGGGCTTTATCTATTCAATAAGCTCGTGGAGTGTTTTAAATTGAATCTGTACTGGATCTAATGTCTTTCATAGGAATCTCCTCTGCTATATTGTCGACAGATCCCATGTACTGCGGACAACCCTCTTCCTCTAAGTTACTCCTGTCACTTTCCAACCAGAGCCTCCGGCTGGACAATGAAAAAAAGAGCAACGCATGAGGGTCCGCTTGGAGTGCATATTGTTTAGAATTAGTCTTGGTTGGTCAAAAAATTGTGGCAACTCTTGTTATGAAACAACACTTTGAGTATCAATTATAAGGTGAGCTGCAAAAAGATGGTACACGTAGCGTAGTACAGACTATGAAATCGTAGAAGACATCAAGGGCATCACATCAACATTCCGTAACTAAAGGTGTCCGTAGTCTCTCACTGCGGTTGTTGCTGAGGTTGTTGCTGGATTTCCCCAGGCTGAGGCGGTTGCATGTGCGGTGCCGCCGCCATGGCATGCATCATCTCTGGATTCATCGGCGGAGGCGGCATCAAGGCACTGCGAACACGGAACAGCATCATCCTGTACCACTCAGCATCGACGCCAGCCTTCTCCTGTTCGGCCGTTATTTGCTGCAAATGTCCGATTTCCTTGAGCCAGGCGAGGCGCCAGTTAACATTGCCGTGCTCGTCCAACTCGAGGCCTTCATCAGCCGAGATCGGGACAGGAGGAATCGGGCCAGGGATTGGCGCAGGATAACGCAAACCAGGGATCATGGGGAAGTTGGGGTCAAACGTCATGGGGCTGTAACTTGGGGTAGATATAAGGAGGCGTCGTGCCGTGAAGGAAGAGGAACTTACGGATAAGGTGGATACGGAACTGGCTGCTGCTGTGGTTGCTGGCGATTCGAGGAGGCGTCTTCGGTATGGATAGGCGGCGTGGTGACAAATTGTTGGTGCTGTTCTTCGTAGGTGCCTTCAGGAGGATGATAATCCGCATCAGGTTCCTCTGAAGTACGGCTCTTCGAGCCCTTCGCCTTCTTTTTACGGATGCGGTGGACGCCAGTGCGAGGATCTACATTCTCGTTCACGGTCCAGTACGATCCTTTGCCGCGATCTGTGAGAGGACGAGGAACCTTCTCGAAACATGGATTGAGCGAAAGGTTGTGTCGAACGGAGTTCTGCGAAGGTGAGAATCAGCATCAGGATGCTGGTGGGCGTACTTTGAAATAAGGAGGCGATAAACTCCGAACAACAAATAGCACCAGTCAAATAAAAACATCGCGTCCGCGAGACGCGTTTACGTCGATGACATCAATTTCATATGCGCCGCGCATAGCCGACTCGATGAGGAAAAAATTGAAGAATGCTTACCTTCCAACCATTTGGCGCAGTCCTGAAGTAGGGGAACTGGGAGAGGATGAGTCATTATACAGACCGCAGTAAGCGTGACGTACTCGTGATTCTATGGCGTAGTAAATATCCTCAAGCAGTAGCTTTTGGTTCGGGGAACCCTTGATTGCATAGCTATGCGTACATGAATGTAAGTGACTGGCTAGAACGAGAGGTGGGGGGACACGAGATCATGGCCCTCCGACATACCGAATGAGCGTCGAATACGGGTAGAAGGGCTTACTGCCAGGAGGCCCATCGCGCAGGGAGTCGAGGTTGATAGGAAGGCCACCTGTGAGGTCGCTCTCCTGGGGGTAGTAGTTGCCCGACATATCCTGGGACGGATCCTGCATCATGGGCTGCATGCCCTGTGGTTGCTGCGACATGGCCTTGTTTGGGCGGGAAGGAGTTGCGGCTGTTTGTAGCTGGTTGAGCGGGGGGAAGATGGTGGGGGGAGACAGCAAACAAGCCACGATTCAAATGGCTTATGTCAGAGACGTGGGAAGAACCAGATACCGCGCACGGACCCAGGGGTGGCCCGAATCGAGGCAGAGACGCGTCCGTCATCGTGTCTGGCGTCCTCGAGCACTGCGTTTCCGCGGCGGATGTGGGGACGGAGGAGAGGGTCTCAGTGTGTCTGCGGCCACCGGGTTCAACACACCCCGACAGCGTCCAAATCATGGATGACACCAAAAAACACAGTCCCAAGCAAGCCCATACATTGCCCATACACAAACAAAAAATACCGCCAAATCCCCCTTCCAAGGGAAGCCTCTCTTCCAGTGTCTTTTCTTCTCAAATAGTTGGCTTTTTGGTGTCCTTCGCTGATTTTTTGGCATTCGTTCCGCCACTTTCACACCTCGTCCGCCCAACCTTCTCGGACCGCGTAATCAGATCAAATCTTCAGTCGAGACTGACCCTCTTTCTCTGTTCACGATCTCGAGCCCACCAGGTCCTTTTTCTCACAATCGATGTGATATCTACTGCGACAGGTCTACACCCTGATCCCATTGCATTCCTCCGTGTCCTCCGTAGAGCTAAGCAAGAAAACGTGCAAGAAACTATACTGACAGATGATCTCAGAAACTCAGCTCCTAACGTTACACCCTGCTTTCTGGTCAGTCACCGCAGACATGAACTCATAGGAAACCGTACCCATATGCATACTCGACTTCATCGACACTGGCACCTGCTGGGAATTCACTTGAAGGAGGTTCGCGTCCGAGGTGCTCAGGTTCCACATCGTCATCGTCCACTGCGCTTTCATCGTCCAGGGCGAAGGGTAATACAGGTCTCAACCCTGTCCCAGAACTCGACCGGCGAGCACCTGCGGGTGATTTGGGGAGGGCTGCCATGGTCTTCGGACTCATATGCTATTCAATTCAATGTGATAATCAGTGACGTCTTGCTCCGCATCGAGAAAGGGAGGCGACAATTCCAACGTACCTCCCAGTTGTTCACGTTCTCATCTACCCCTTCACGATCGTCTCTCGAAGGGTCCAGTCGATTTTCGTCCCCTAAATCGCCGATTGAAACAACACTCTCGCTGTCACTAATCCCGTCCGTCATCTCAGAGACAAACGTAGGTAGACGGTGCCAGGCTGATGTGCCGCCTCCAAAGAGTGACTGGTCTGTCGTCGAGGAATGCTCGTCCGACCAGCCGAGGTCAGACAGGTACTCCTCGTATTCCTCCTCAAATGCGATATCTTCTGGGATATATGGCAGGAAAAGTGACTGGTCTGGTGCTTGAGACCGAACAGGGGGGAAGACGTCTGTGTCGACAACGTTTGGGGTACCAAGTGGTCGAATGAGACTCGAAAGCGCTGGATCTGCGTGCAAGCCTTCGATTTGCGAAATGCTACCTGATCGCCGATGCATAGGTCCCTGCTGAGCTGTCGCCGTTGGACCATACCGTTTGTTGTTGTCTATGTGACGTGGTCAATTAATTGGGATATTAGTCTTCATTATTTGGACCCACAAAATTTTACAAGGTGACGTAAAGCCTGTTCTTGAGCCTGTGGAAATACAGTGAGTTTAAGAAACATATGGTGTGCCAAAGAATTTACTTGGGCATCACTAGCATCATCGGGCTCAGTGCCGGTCAACCATTCGTCCCTAAGCTCTGGTCGACAGTTGAGGTAGATTGATGTGATGACCTTCATATTTGCTGGAAAGAAAGAAAAAATTCCTTTAATCATCAGTAGTCAATGAGCAAACTGTCCACTGGCTCACATTGCCTCCACTTTCTACCGCAGAATGGCACTTGACTCTTGATCAACTTCAGCACGTGTAGCTGCAGCATCGGGTGGTTGACTCTCAAGACTCGCTTCAGGACCGCCTGCAACCGCAAAAAGTACTAACCAATGAACAGCGACCCAAGAGCAATATAATCAAACGCACCGAGCTCTTGTACTGCACAAGCATCCATATCCGATGAGACCGTCCTTTCGACAACTTCTGCATGATCTTCGCGAAATTTATTGTCGAGAAGAAATTCCGCCACGAATACTCCGTGATCAGGTCAACTTCCTCCTCACGCTTCTCACCGTTGGGCAGAGTGGTGACCTTCCGGATATTTTGCCGTGAAGCGTTCCGGAACATGTCGTCTTCTGGGCGGATGGTTTGGGGGTTCTTTGAGAGGTTGGTAAGGCAGTATCGGAAAAAGCTGGATGATAGTCCGGTTGGTTTGAATAAGAGGACAGGGTAGAGAAGGCTCGCACTTGTTCTCTGGTGAATCCGCTTTGGAGACGACAGAGTTGGTAACCTCTTGCAGGCCGAACATCTTGAGGATTAATAGAAGGCAGTTGGTATCTAGTAGATGTTGGCCTAGGTGGTGGAATTTCATCACGTCTGGAAAAGGCGATATGTAAAGACATTCACGCTAACTGAAGACCTAAGTTCTTACGAGAAACTTTAAACCACTTGAGGACCAACAAAAGAATAGCAGAGACGGCTTTAGACGTGATTTCACGATGCCGTGTAACATCAATTTCGTCAAGAGTAGGTGGCGCAGAAGGAGGTTGCTCTTGCGCTACTTCTCATAATAAGCACCCATTGACACGGCAAAAGCGTTGGACTTACGGGATATAGCTGTAGGAGGGAATACTGACGATGTTGATGACTGAGGAGCTTGCATGTTCGTGCTCGCGGAGACTGTAGCCAGTAGGAGCTTCAACAGCACGAGTACCCATCCTGATAACACAGGGAGAATGGCGCTCTAACTCTCAGTCAGTCGAAATACCATAGACAGAGCCGAGATGAACCCACGTATATTTGCTCGATACGCTTCAGACGCATCAAATCCTCCTTACGTTCTTTCGCTTTCCTCTTCTCTGCAGGAGTCTGAGCGTTCTTCATCGCCTCATTGGCCTCCTCGATCTTCTGGTCAAGCAACGCCACATCAGGCAGCGGTTCTCCATTATCAGTTTCCTACGCCAGAAATAAGGAACGATCCACTACGCCATGCAAAGAAGACTTACATCCGGATTGAACGTCGACGACTTGAACTCAGCATCCGCACCCGGCATCCTCTCAAGCCCACTCTCCGCCGTCATGCAGTCCTCCCTCGTCCTCCACATCTGGGACAGCGCCAGGCTGATATACATGTGCTTGTTATACAGCCTATCCGCCTCATCGATTGCGAACGGAATAAGCCTCCCATTCTTCCCAAACTGGCTCTTCGAGAATGGGAACAAGAAAGGGCGCGTCTGGTCCGTCTGGTATTGCTGCTTCTTGGGCTTGGGGGACGGAGGGGGCGTAGGTGCTGGGGTGGCTGGCTGGGGGTTCTGTGGTCGGAAGGCACTTTGGCTCAGCTGCGGCTGATGGAACTGCGGGGGCATCCCTCCTCCCTGGGGGTGGCCCCCGTGAGCAATTGCACTCTCGCTCTCGTCATGGTGGTGGTAGTGGTGCCGGACGGGTATAGGCGAATAAGCTTTGGCGAGCCGGCTTGTGAGCTGTGCTGGTTTGAAGGTCTTCCCGATCGGGGCGTCCACGAGCGAAGGTGGGGGCACAGGCGACGGCGTGAATGTGGGGTACTTGACGGACGTTTCGTTCCGGAAGGTGTCGATGTCGACGGGTGACGATTTAAGTTTGGTTGCTGTAGAACAAGAAGATTCAACGTCGTGTTAATCTGGAGTGAATAGCGACGAAGGTGCAGGAGACAGGCAGAGGCCTTACAGTTTTCTCCGACGGTTGGCAGGCCAGCAAGCTCTCGTGCGAGCTTCTTTACACGGGCGTGTTCAAGTACCCCACCCCAGCACGTCAACAGCGTTTTCCACAGCACCAGCAGCAGCTGGGTGCACACCCGAATCTATTAGTTTACCCAACCCTGATCAGCACGACACGAATTCGTACCTTCTTGATGGGATAGCCCTTCGCAGTCTTGTCACGTAAGCTCGACACGACGTTGAACAGATACACCGGCAGCGGGGGGTCAAGGCTCACTAATCAAACGCGCAGGTCGGCCTGCCTGTCAGTATGCGTAATCCCGGCTAGTGAGCCTATACGCGTGGACTCACTAAGCTCGTCGGCAAAATCGTCGTGGCCTTTAAACACCTCGATGAGGTGATAAAGCATGCCGAGGTAGACCGACACCTCGGTCAGCACCTCTTCGATGAGATCGGCTTTCTCTTGCAAGGTTATGTGCAGGTGCGCAGCGTCCTGGTCTGAGAGCGAGCTGCGAACACGATGGATGGCGTTAGATTCGACATGGAGATGGATGGCACCTAAATGATGAGGATGTACGTACCATAGGAGATCGTGTTTGTGCCCCGCAATCTTCACAGCCTCCACGATGGTGCTCACGCCGTTCGCAGCCCGGACGACTTTGCAGTTCTCGAATATCCAGTGCAGCTGGTGTTCGGGCGAGACGGTTTCTCCGAACGTGCCTATAAAAGGACCCTTGAGTGCGCGTCCAGGGAGCTAGAATCATTTCGAGACCTTGCAGCACGTAAAATAGTCGGCGCGCGTTCGTGAACCTGATCTCGGCGTCACGATGCTCGAGGCTCTCGAGTAGGAAGTCGACATATGCACGTCGTTTAGCCAGAGAAGCCTTCGTCCATTCACCTAAGTTATTAGATTGTTGTAAGTCCAAACGGGTAAAGGTGGTGAGATAGGGAAGGTAGACGCGCCGCCTTGAAATGAGCCCTCCCAAGCTTTCATGTTCTCCGCGACCTGGGGCATCTCGATGTAGGAGTAGAACTCCTCGATCTCGTTCATAACAGTGTCTTCATCATCGTATTTGAAGTCAAATAATGATTGCTATAGCATGTTCACATTCAGTCAGCATAAACTCCATAGCTGATCTCCAGAAATGCCTCCGCACCTTCGGCTTTTGGGCAGTCCCAACCATCGCCCTTAGTTGCCCGAGAGTTATCGAGTCGGCAGCTGCATTACTGTTCCCGGTATCTTGCAGAGGCACGTTCATTGATGGGTGCGGTCGTCGTATTAGATGAAGGGACGGCTTCAGCAATGGAGGTGTTGGATTTGGACTCGAAGAGAGTTGCAGACGGTAGACGTCACGTGGCACACCACGCGACAAATTAGACGCGACGCGACGCGCAATCGAGCCTTGATTCTTGAAGTCCCTACATTACACTCGATAACCACAGGTGATTAATAACCGGAAGAATTTATCGCATTACACCGAGTTTTTATATTATTCTTATAGGCTTTGTTGAAACCCCCGAACTAGAGACGACCCCAACAACGTGCTTGATTCTCACGCATATTACTACGACTACTTCTCGCCGGGCGTTACTGTCTTACTCCTTGACCTTCGAATGTTTCTCCAACTCCGGGTATGCTGTCTCAGGGCACCACACGCGTGATCAGACTAAACACCCGCCGGAAACACATATGGAGACGCAAAAACGGATTATTATAATCGATGCGGCACAACAAGGACATATGAGAAGGCTTTGTCTTGCCGAGGGAAAGGGACCTCAAAGCACTTTACACGAGAACACTAATTGCTTACAGAGACTGGAGTAAAGAAGGAGGACAATGATAAGGAGGGTAACGGGCGGAGCTTTCAGGAAATAGATTACAGAGCGAGTGAGAGCCAGAGAAGGGATTAAAGCAGCTGACGAGGCAGCTGGGAGATGCTTGTCGGTACCGTGAAGGAAGAATCTTTCCGAGATGTGCCGTGATAGTGACCCACGACGATTTCGTACTGAGTGCCAGACGTGGGTGTTCGTATCAAGAAAAATCGACACGGGCGGTGCCAGGCGGGGGGCCGGGCCATGGCTCAGCTGTCAGGGAACCTAAAACCGGACAGACCAGATATGAAAGACGGAAGGCCGATTCATTGTTCCAGAGGCGGTGAATAAAGGCTTGTATTGCCGAGCAAGCGTCCGAGAAGATGAGATGAGGGCTGACTGTGGGTGCTTACCTAATGTGTATATAAGGGGAGGGCTGTTGAAAAAAGCAACCCCTCTCACCCGGCGGATCGACAGTCTCCTGTTCGCCATTCTCCGACAACCAGGCTGCGAGCGAGGAGCCGTCTGTTCCATCCGTCAGGTCAGGTCTCTCAGCAGCTGGGCTACTAACCACTCCTCGAAAAGGCACGCCTTCGCTGTGCGTCTGCCAACTCATCCCGCCCCGCTCCGTCCCCGTTACGACTGCCCTTACGACCACAAAGCCGCTCTCTTATCCCGCTCCTTACATCAAGGGAGCTCTCTAGACAGGCCCAGCTCTCACTGCACATCCAGGTGTGTCGTGGTCGCTCGCCTCAGTCTAGCCACCTCTGCAGATGCCAGTTCCCGTCCCTCGTCACTCCAAGCCTCCAGCACACCCCGTCATCAAACCCGCCAATCGTGCTCTAGGTCAACAACTGCCCTCCTACGCAACCCCAGGCGCCCTCCTCGTCCCCCACTCGGGGCTGCCACCCTCCTTCGCACAGAGAGAGGACTGGCCTGGCGCTCTTCCTTCCTGGAGGAGGAACAGCCAGCGCCCCATCTGGGACCAGGACGCCCAGGATTTTCTCTCAGGGTTGGCTGCCGCGGACAACGCGTCAGTCATTAAAGGTACACACGCTGAAGCGTGTATTCCGCCCATGGAGAACCGGGCCCAGCTCCCTGCCCCGCCGCCGGGTATCTATCCCCGCCACTACGCCTTCGACAGCAACACGGGCGCTGGTCAAGGTGTGATGGAGTTGCTCCAGTTCGAGACCAGGAAGATCTGGGAGGACAGCTCCCGTGCCACCTACGATGGGGTCGGCATGCACGGAGAGAATCGATATCACCACCACGACAGCTCCCCTCAAGACGCCGCTTTTGACGCCGCGCGCAGCAGCCATTTGGGGGTCTTCACTCCTATCTTAGAAGATCAGTCACCCGGAAGTGGACCAGGCAGTGGCTCCAGCCCCCTGGAACCTTTGACGCCCTTTTGCGACTACATCGATCGTGCTGTTGCCGCCGCCCATACCGCCATTCAATACGAGGATCGAGGCATATATCAGGACACGCAAGCCGTTCCCAGCGCCTGTGCCCCACCAGTTTTCCCTTCCATCGCAGAGCAGCCGCAGCAAGATCCGATCACAGACACAGTGACGCCCATCACCACCGTCGACTACAAGAAGTTGACCGAACCGTTGTCGGAATGGATGGCCAACTACGTCTGGAAGGTATGCACGACGGGCTACAGTCTCCCGCCTGCCTTCGCCCAACCTTCGTGAGTCGTAAATTTTGCATCTCAAAAATCTGATGCTGATCGCTCCATCGATTTGTAGCACGAACGCGGGACCGTATGCTGTGGCCGCCCCGAGTTACCTGGCTCCCGCTATTCACGCTCTGCTCCTGTCCACGCTTCTCCAGCCTTCGGCCGTCTTCCTGGCACTGTGGTACATTGTGCGCCTCCCCGTGTACTTCGGCGGAGCAGCCCTTGGTGCAGAATTTGCCAAGGAGAGCAGCTTTCGGGCAGCTCTCATGGGAGATGCATATGTTGGGTATGAGCGCGAGGCATCTGAAAACAGTGCTCCTTTCCGGATCGTCGTTCTCGGATGCATGCTGGCCAACAAGTGGTTGGACGACCACACCTTCAGCAACAAGACTTGGTTCGTTGTGTTCTATTGTTATTCTCTCTTCACAGTACTCATGGCTCCATTGTATAGGCATTCTATCTCCAACATCCCTGTGCAGACCCTCAATGCGCTCGAGTCCCATGCCTTGAACGTCTTTTCCTACGACCTGTCCATCTCGAACCAGCAGTGGTCCCAGTGGCTTTCACATGTCATGACGTATCATCAATCATTGGCGTCGTCCAATCGTCCTCAGCCCATCTCAAGGCCTTCGGCAAATCCCCACGCCATCGTGCGCCGTGCCCTTGAGGAAATCATACAGGCACGGGTTGTCTGCAGCTCGCCGGAACTTCCTCAACCAGTGTTCCTCGGTTTGGAAGAAAGACTGCGGGAGAGGGCTCAGAAGGAGGAGGCTATGGCCATGGACGTTTTGGAGATCGACCTCGACGAAGATGGCCCGCTCAGAGAGCAATACTTACCGAAGCGCCGCGCCAGCAAGCTTGGTTCGCAGAACACGCACTCTCGCGACGTTTCGGTGGGTGAAAAATGGAATGGCCCCGATGCGGCCCCTGCAAAGATGTTGCCACCACCGGCGAAGTGGAGTCCAGCCGGAGACGAGCCTATTCTTAGGGATAGGAACCGTTCTAGCGGACACTACGTTGCAGTACAAGCACCCCCGATCGCAACTGCGGCCTATTCGGTGAACTGCCAGCCGCAAGAGATGGCGTTCAACCAGAACTGGAACCCTCCCATGCCTGCCGCAGCTGCCTACATGCCCGTCAAGTCGCAACCGGGTTACGTCTACGACCTGCAGACCCTCGTGCGTGCGAACCAGCCAAGCTACAACCCTTTTGGGTTCATAACGCCGATCTCTTTGCCTCGCTCGCGCTCTCATTCGGTTTCGTACGGTCATGACAGCCTGCTGTCGCGAAACCATATGCGCTCATATTCGCAGGCAAGGTTTGACTACCAGTGCAGTGACCTTCGCATGACGGCTGGCGAACACGTCCCCATTCCCGAGGTAGAGTCCAGGTGGATGGAGGCCGCTGGCCACTATCCATACTCCGGACCTGCCTTCGTCCCTTTGCAAGGCATGCAACCTACCTGGTAATTATTGAGCGTCGTCGCAACAGAAGACTTGCAGGAGTTGATCTCACCCACCTCGCGGCATCCGTTTCCTTCATCATTTCATCTCGTCTCTCTAGAAGTCTCTTTCATCTCATCATCATCGTCAGCATTGCCATCGACCCTACACTACGCTCGACCAGCAACCCCGACTACACCACTTTTCCAGTAGATCGCGGACTAGTTTCGTCTCTTTCTCGCTCGTCTCTCCAGTATCTGTCCCTGCGTGTGTACTATCTCTTCTTTCCTTTCTCGCTCAGCTGTGAATACCGGTCCGCGCCTCATCTGCTGCTGTCGTTTTCGTCATCATTTATTGTCGCTTCGTTTCATCGACCCTCTCCCATCATGGAAGACATATCCATCCCGTCTCCGAGGGTTTCCACCGGGCCCCCACCAGCATCATCGCACCAGCATCGTCATCACACATACCTCCTTGTCGTTTCCGTGCTTTCCCGGTTCGACATCCGTCTCCTCCGGGTTCCACTATCCGAGAGAAGGTGGCCCATCAATGCTTTCAATTCGACCAGGAATTATTTCTTTGTGTGTCAAATCTGCACCGGGACTCTTCTTACTTTTAATTCGAGCCTTGTCCAGCACCGAATTGTGTGCATTGTCGATTTTTTGTCCATCGCCATCACATCACTTGTTGAGACTGTTCTTTATCTCAAATCCTTTCTCTCGGGTGCACTCTTCCCCCCTCTCCTCCGTCCCGCGCGCTTGGTATTTATCCTTTTAACCATCACACTAATCATCATCGCTACCCTCCGTCCTCGTTTGGTAACGACATCTTTCACGACTTGATTCTTCACGTGTTTCGTTATTTCCTTTGGTCTCGATTTTTTCCCGTCTCTCTCTGTTTTGATCATCCCGAGGGCGTTGCACATTTTTATATACGACCCGACAAAAGCACAAAAAAAGTTGTATACGTTTTGCGCTTCATCTTTTCCTCTCTCCAGCCGTTCGGTGTCGAACGTGCCAATCCCACTCCCCTGTTTCCTTGATTCCGTGCCCACATATCTTCCTCCTTTCCGCGCACCCACCCCTAAACATACTTCCTGTTACCCGCCTTATTCCCACCTTCACATTCGTCGCCGTGTGATTCTTTTCGTTGTAGGTAAGTAGTTATGCACCTTGTCGATATACGTACGTTGCCTTGTGGTAAACTGGATATGGCTGTAATACACCATGCTTCAGTTGCTATGAAACTTGTTCACGAATTGTAAGAAACACAAATGACTTGAAGTTCTAATTCGTTCAACAAACGGACTTGTAGGTATTACAGCAGTACAGTATTTCTTTGAGGGCTTGAATAACAAGATTAGATGCGAACGACAATGAATGGAACCTCAACGTCTTCATCGTTTTCATCTGTCACCATAATTTCAACGATGAGGTGTTTGGCGTGGGGCGGTATAGGCTTCTTGCTGACACTCTCCACAAGCTGACTGAACTTCATGGGCAATCTTTCTTCGCTCTGGATAGTGGAGCGATGTCAGAGATCGCGTATAAATTAAATGTGCACTACCAACCTTCTTCTTCCCGATCCACGAATTCCACAGCATACTCACTCCCTGACTGACCATAGTCGTGGAAAGTTTGTGTTCTTTCTCGAAATAATTGATGATGTCTTGCAACGTAGGATCGTTCGTGAATTCGAAACGATCCCAGAGGGTCCACTCAGTGGAGCCGTACTTCGATTTCTTCGCGGCAATGGGTTCTGAGAAACCAAAGAATGGCAACGCAAGATTTACGAAGCCATTCTTGTAGTCCTCAAGCCTGTTCTTGCCGTCGATGACCTATAGATGCATAAGGTTAGCGTAAGTTACTACGACACTGGCGTATATACATGCCTTATAAAGCTCCAAACAAACCAATCCAGTAACGAGAGATGTGGTAGTTGCAATGGCAGGTATAATTTTCCCGGCGATCTGCTTTGTGGTGTGTCTGTCAGCGGGATTGATGGAGTAGTTCATGGCACGAAGGTTGGACGCTGCGGTGATGAAGTCGATATGATGATTAGTGTCATCGTCCTTCTCAAAGTCACAAGGACTCAGACGGTAGCCAGCCAAGGACGAAGGGGCAGGCAGTTTGCCCGCCAATTCTTCGAGGTCCTCTTCTAGACAAAAGCATGAGACGAGGAGAAAGGATAAAAGAAGGAACTCCGTACCCCCACCAGCATTGCCTTGAGGAACGGGATCATTGTCAGACACCTGGATTTTGACGCCGCTTCTCGGCGTAAATTCAGGTACGATGACGGAATCCAACACCTTGCGGAAATGTGCAGCATTCGTGTCGCCACGAAGGCCATAGTTGAATGCATGCAAATTGGCCGCAGCAATGATGTAGCCCAAGTGAGTAGGCTGGGAATAAAGATCATTAAACTTGAGCGTCGTCGAAAAGGCATCATCAGCACTCACATCATTGGCATTGAAAACGAGAGGTTCTGGTGCTCTCTTCGGGCCACTCCAGAATGGTTGGCCAGTGCTTGTCACAGCGTCCTTGGGAAGACTGAACAAGAGTTGACGAATGTCGTTGCTGTAGTCGCGTTCAAACTGCAGGCGGGCCCAAACAATACACTCCTCAAATGTAAGGGGCTTGTTCGTAACAAGGAAAGACACGATCTGTTCGATTTGTTCCTTTTGTTGGCCAGAATACTTCAACGCGGTTTCCAGATAGTTGGGTTCCGAGAGGTATGCATTGGCTGCTTGAGCCGGTTTGACAAAAAGGTTGTCGAATTGCGTTCGGCTCCACTACAACATTCAAACTTAATTGATGTCTTTCTTGGCGCGAACAAAACCTACCTCGATTGTGTGGTTAATCGCATTCGGGAAATTCTTGATCGTGCAGGACGGAGTCTCCTTCTCAGGTGGGTCCTGAGAAGAAGCATATGACTCAGTCAGATTTGGTATGACAACCTGTGTGTTTCCTTTCGTTCCCAAAGTGCCAGATTCGAGGAGAGGCTTGCGATAAAAAACGCAGCGCTGGTCCATGTAAAGACCTTCAAAAGAGAAATCGTTCAACCATATTGCCTTGCTATGAATCAACTATGACGTACGTGCTTTGACGTTGTCCAAGGCGTTTGTAACGCCATCAATACCGTCGAAAAAGGTCTCGTCGTAGACATCTAGGTGCGCCTTTGAGTACATACTGCGAAGCACCTGACGGAAGACCTACTCTCGGTGTTGGGACCAACTGGTTCTTGTTTGGCCAATATTTTGCCGCTCAGGTCCGGGTTCATATCTGCGACCGCGATTGCAGCAACCTCTGCCTTGAATTTCCCAAGGTCCTTAGCGCGGAACAGGAATTGACGGTTCAGGTTACTCTTCTCGATGGTATCCAGATCCGTGACATGTACGATGCCGTTGGGGCCAGAACCCACACCCATGAGACTCCAATTCTTCAGCATCTCGCAGCCAATGGCCCCCGAGCCGACAAGGAATTGCCGGTGGTTTTGGATCCTCTCTTGGAACGGCTGGCCAAACACAGCTATCTGACGATCATATCTTGACCCAACCGACTGGCACTCAGCTTCCGTAGGCGTGTCATTGGGCAAGGATTCCAAGGAGTCAAAGTAGAGGTGCTGGAATGTTGGATGGAATTTCGAGGAGCAAGCTTTGAGGACCTCTTGTGCGACAAATCCACCGAGGACAGCGTTCATTGGAGACAAATCGCCCGTTGCTTGATAGGCCAATTCCCTGAGGACCTTCTCGTCGGCATCGGCATCTAATTCTTTTGCCAACGCAATGATTACTGAGGCATCTTCGTCATTCCTAGGTCGAGGCAAGCGATTGTTGCGCGTTCTGAATTCGGAAAGGGCTTGGAAACCAACATGGAGAGTCTGTGGACGATCGAACTTCGCAAAATCGGTAACTAGGATCTCCGGTGCTTGTAAGGAGTCTCGGAGCGATTTCTTGTTCGCGCTTGAGTTTTATTTTTTTTTTAGAAAAGAGAAGGGTGCGACATACAAAGTCAATAACCTTGGGCATTTTGACTTGGGTGAAGATGCCGCCTGTCTTGTAATCGCTGAGGTTCGAAGTATCTCCGATGCTGAATGTGTACGGTCCCTTGACGGTAATCTTACGCGGTTCGCACCCATTTAGTTCTACCATGCCCTGCACTTCCGTGAAAGTCACAAAATCGCCATCTTCCAGCCCGTGCCTTGTTTCGTCGAGACAAGTTACCACTCCCTCGTGGTCCTATAGGCAGTTAGAATCGATAAATATTGGACGATAGGGTTGAACAGACCTTGTCGACTGAAACGATCATACCGGAGAGAGGCTGCTCACCAGTTGGATCCACACAGGTGAACTTGGGCCCAAAATCATTGAACGCCGACCTGGCGCACAGCATATGAATTCGCTCGAGAAAGGGGGTCTACGAGAATATGGCTCACCCAAAGAGGCCCCGAGTCTCGGCAGAAACAAAGTGGACACCATTCTGGTGCGTCCAGTCATTTATTTCAAGCTGTTTGCTGTAAGGAACTCCACAGAAAACAACAATCTGGTAATTGCGAAGAGTTAAACGCGTTTCGTGAAACTGTACAACTTACGTGGAAGCCCTTGATTAGATCAATCGTAATTTCGTCCCCTGGTCTTCCGCCAAGATCGCGGACGGGAACGTAGGTGTTGAGTTCGGCCAATCTAGGTAGCGTCGCGGCAGCTCTTGACTTTCCAACATCCTCGGCACGTAAAAAGAACTGAAAATGCATTTGAGTGGGACACACGGATTGCGTTCGTCCGACGACTTACTTGCGAACTGAGATCTTGGATAGTCACTAGCTCAGGATCGAAAATGGTTACAGATTTCACCCCAGCCAACGCGATATTTTTCGCTAATAACTCGGGCCATTGATACAGTCCCTCCCTTCAGCGTCACTTCGTCACATACCTATCTCGACACCCAAGCCCTGCATCCCGACGATCAAGACGTTGGAGACCGCCATCTTCTTCATAGCTAACAGAGATCTAGTAGCCTGCGCGACATGCGTGCGATAGGCACACACCTTCATGACCAAGAACATATCTGGTAACGCATTTGATGTTAATTAGTGCAGATCGAAAGAAAAGTGGGGCTCACAGTTGGCGCGAATATAACCCCTCATCGATTGCTGCCTCGTCAATGTCCATCTTCGTGGCGAGACTGGAAGATTCAGCCATGTGTATCACGAGTTACTGGTGTTGTCAATATCAAAATTTTCCAAGGGCAGAGGAGGATAGAACAAAGAAAGATGATTACAAGAAGCAAGTTGGGCGCTCGCGATGTCATATTAGTCACATGATAAAAGCGATTGATAATCGGCTTATCTGAGATTTATCTTGACTTGGCTTGGGCGCTAACTTGACCTGGGTCGCAAAGTCCATGACATCTTATAGCATGCCATTCTGTGAAGAAGAAACATAATGGTCATTTTTAAGGATAGGTAAGGATTGGGTATTTCTATAACACTACGACCTTATCTATAGTGCCAGCGTCCACCTACGCCCGGCAAAGGCAAAGGTTCAGGCAGATAGCACTACTGGCTGTGCGGCAGTGCCGCGTAGAAATAGGTATACTTAAGAAATGTGATCCCTATTACAGTGATTGAACAGGAATCAATATATCTAACGATAGCGAGTCCGACCACAGACCCCGGGTCGGAAGTTGTGGCGCGAATTCAAGCGCCGAAGACGGCAAAACATATAGGTATCCAGGAAATGTTATCACCCGCAGCGGATAATTCCTGTGCTTGTATAGCCAGGGTGCTCCACCACCAGTGGAGCTAGCAGACTAGGGTTGAAGTAGCCATTTCTGTCGTATACAGACCGCTGAGACCACGACGATGTAGCTGCTCTATCCCTCGCTTTGTGGTCGAAAACTTCGTCAGCAGCCGGGGAACACTGGATAGGCGGAAGCTTCTCGAAAGCAACGGGTTTTATGGCATCGACTCCAAGATTAAGACCAGCCATCAAGGCGATATGGACTTTGCGAAGGTTCTCCGGTGTTGGTCGGATAGTTCGCCGCGTCTTCATCGCTTGTGTGCCTCCAAGGGGACCGGATCTCTCTAACGTTCGAGAGACATGGACGCCCATAACGCATCTTGCAGACTCCCGGTTTCCTACTGAAGTTTCAAGCGACCAGGTCGCAAGCTCATTCAGAAAGCCGACGTATTGATGCGGCGACAAGTAAAGGTTGTAATCGAGCGCAGTGAGCGCAGCCATTTCGAGGCCACGCACAGAGTGGTGGCCAAATCCGTGGCCGTAGTAGATGGCCCTGTCAGGGCGTGTTAAGGACTTCCTTGCAAACCTAGATGAAGCGAAGGAACTCACCAGCTTCTGTAAGGGACAGCAGAGTAATCGTCGTGCCATTTCATCGCAAGAGTATATCCCAAAAGGAAAACCCGCGTTGCGATGATGATACCGTCGACACTAAAAAGGTCCTTGACGTCCAGAAGACCATTTGGTACAAGGCTCTTGATGTACCACAGGGCAAGGTAAACCAACTCGTCCGATCCAACGCAGAAGATGTCGAAGAGATTGCCTGCCAGCATCTCAACAACCCCCGGAGGACTGCGGGGAACTGAGTAAATGAGGTCATATGAAGGGTGAATAGAACGCACAGCAAGAATTCGTCGTCGTCTTTCTCCACCCGTGCGAGATACGCTAAGACGACTTCCGCAGCCCAGATCGGAATGGCACATGGCCGCAGGTCCTGTTGCGCAGGAGTGCTGGCTGGTATGCAGGTAATGGGTCCGTTGTCGATCCAGGGCTGGTATTCGACGACCTGGCACTGAACCTGCTTGCGAGCTCCAAGATTCAAAATGGGAGGAGAATTGGCTTTGCTCCGTCTCGACTTTCGAACAGCTGGAGAGTGTTGTATGGCCAGAGCTCTTTTCAAACCTTGCCGAGGGACGCCGTCGATATGTAAGGGAGTGGCCACATGCTGTACAGCTGTAGTTGGGTAAACAAAAGGTTTAGATAATGTCCTGGAGTTGTTCGCTGGAATGGCTTGAACACCGACATCGACGGGTCGAGTGTAGGTGCAAGTTAAGCCGCTCGTAGGGTTTTCCACGCTTCTGAACAGCGGAGCTGCGGGTGGCACTAGAATGCAGCCTAAGAATGTAGGCTTGATAGGCCTCCTAGATGGCTTGTGCGAAGAAGGCCTAGGGAGCTTGGGCTGTTTGAATCCAACAGATCGACGACGAACGTTTGCGCGAGAATTGGCATAGCCAAATAAAACGCGATGAGAGGACATAGTGTGGGTCATGACAGGCTTGAGTGGGGGGGAGGTTGGAGAAGGAGAAGCCGGAGAAAAGACGTCAAGTCTGCTTCATATAAATCCAAGGAATGGACCTTGAATCGGCATTTCCCACAAAGCGTTAACCACCAATGCTTGTATCGCAGACTGACGACGAGGCATGATGGGCCACTGCAATTATCAAAGCGCGGCGGGCCACTGTGGTCAGCAATTGGTGAAAGAAACAAGGGCACCGTTGCCCAAATCAGGCAATCAGTATGACATGTGCCGCGTTGCAGCTACTTACGGACAACTTTTCAAGTCCGAAAACCAATTGCCCGCTGCACTGCAAGGTAACGAACGAAACCGGTCGTGACACTCGGGTATATGCACTCACGGAGTAACCTGGATAGTAGCAGAAGAGAGATTAAGTATACATGTGGCTTTATTTACGGTAGAACTATGCAACACAATAGTGAGCCACTATACGATGTAAGGGTCGATCGGACTTACATTACGACGGAAGTTGAACCACAGCGATAGGCAGCCGCGATCAAAGCTACTTCGAAAGCCACTAAGAAGGCCAGATTGTCAGAAGAGTCTACACCTAATAGAAAGAAGGCCGCACCGTTTATGTGAAAATTCCCATTCGCGGTTTACAATGCGGAAGGCGATATCCTCGTATGGTGGCCCAGCACTGAAATGCAAGAGGACAGTGTCGTCGTTTCCAGGCTCCTTGACAATTTTGTAAGTCGGTGCTTTGGATTTGTCGATGAGATCCGGGTAGAAAATATTGAACTAGGGAACAGTTTGGCACACGTCAAAGCCATAAAATCATGTTATCAATACCTTGTATCCTTGAACGACTTTTGGAGGAGGGTTGTCCGTACTAAAAAAAGAATGGATTGGTGTCGAAAGTAGGCAATAACGACGATGCTTACTCATAGTGTGTCTGGTTGTACTTGTTCCATTCGTAACCGGTATGAACACGATTGAAGTATCTTGGCTTCCGGGGCCTGTACTTGTCCTCCCAGTTGTATGTTGTCGGATTGGGAAGATTCTCTTCCAGGTTGAACAATTCTTCCTCTTCGTCAAGATCCTTTTCAGCTTCCGCCCTGTAAAGGGCCTCCGACGCAAGGTCAGCACCACTAGCAGCCTCTTCGCTTTGTGGTTCCACGGCGGCAGGCTGAGCAGTTTTCGGAACAAATCGTGAAGCCGCCACAGAACGACGTTGTTCGAACTAAGGTCGAGAGAATGAATACGATCACATTTCACTGACATTCTTCTGACTTACCAAGGATCGACGGTCTTCTTTTTCCAGGATAATATCGAGGTCTCCCTCTTCTGGCGGCAGCTTCGTAATATCGATGAGGGTAGGACTCATAGCACGGTCGTAGGCTTCCACATCTTCAGGCACAGCAGGTTCCTCAACAGCAAAGGCGACAGCAACATCTGGCGCTGCCCTTCGAGCAGCTGACCGCGCTACGCCTGCAAGAAGTTCTTCTTGTGCTTGAAAGGCTTCATCGCGCTGGCGTTTCCTCAGCTGTTCGAGGCGATTGCGCACAACTACCTCGTGCAGAGCTTTAAGCTTTGCCTGAAGAAAGATCAGTCGGAATTCTGGGTCCGTTAGCCAGGGACTCATGCCTTAGCTTTATAGACGAGAAGCTTCTTCAAAAGATTTTCCCAGTAGTCGGTATCCACCGGCTCTCCACTTGTGAGCTTTTCCTGAACTCGTCTCTGAAGCGCGGCAAGCTCTTCGTAAGTCTTTCCAGCAAGTAAATCTGAAATATCTTTCTCGACTGCGGCGGCGGCTTCGTATCCCATACGTTCATCTGATTGGACACGATCCAAACGATCCTTGCACACAACCATCATGTTCTGTAAGTGGCACCGAGCTGAGTAAGAAATTTGATACAAGGAAGGTAACTGACCGTCCAAAAGTCTATATTCACGTCAGAGGTCTCCAACCTCAGATAGTTTTCAATATCCTCATGGAGTTCTTTAGTTTGGTCAGTCGATAGGTTCTAGACGGATGGATGTCAGAGCACTACTTTGAGGAGATGACGGAGCTTACACCAAAGATATTATAGGGTTCGTCGAGATCTATTTCGAGTCCAGCGTCGCCTTCATTGCTATCCTCTTCATTCGGTAGGTTGACATACTTGAGATTCAGGGCCAGGAAGTCAATAGCTTTTGCACGTTTCTCCTGGATGCGAATAGCAGCCCTACGCCGCTCTTGTTCCAGTTGGAAATCACCGTCCTTCGCCAACCATTCCGACATCTGGGCCGACTCCTGTAAGCGGGCCATCCTGAGCTCCTCCTCCTCTCTGAGTCGCAGTTCAACCTCTCTCTCTGCCCGACGCCTGTTCAAGCGTTCCAGTTCCTCTTTAGCTTCTTGACGGCGGATAGCATCTCTCTGCTTTGCCTCAGCAACGGAAAGACCTTTCTTTCGTTCCATTTCATTCTTCTTGTGCCAATTGAATTGTTGGCCGAGGTTGACATCGTGAAAAGGATTGTCGGTCGCGCTGTAGACGCTCAATTCGGCGACACGTCGAAGTTCCTCTTCTTCTTTGATACGTTTCTTCTCGGCTTTTCTGGCACGTCGCTCTTCAGACTTGTCCCTCTTTCGCCTGCACAACGAGAGTTAACGAGAGCCAAATAAGTACGTGGAGAGGCTCACTTCTTTTCCTTGCGATCATCATCCTTGCTGCGACTTCTATCCCGCTTGTGACGACGAGACTCCCTATCTCTATCCCTGCTCCGACTTCTTATAGACCTATCCTCTCCATCCCTCACATATTTCGAATCCCGGCGAGAAGAACCCTCATCGCGGCCTCTGGATACGTAGTCGTCTTCGCGTCTTCTTCTCGTGGGAGACGGTGACCTCGAGTGTCTTCCCATGGAGGTAGGGAAGCAGAGTGAGGACTCACAGAAGAGCAGGACCGGCGGACAAGTATGTCACTCAGGTAGCCTGATGATATGCCTGGCAGTAACTTCTGCGCAAGGCCAATAGCCCCCGGATCAAATATAGCCCCTGCCTCTTTCGGCCACACTCATGCATCCGACCAGGCACTCTCAACCTCCAGCTCGGACCGTCGGACTTTCTTCCTTCAAAGTTCAAGACATACCCCTCACCCACAGATCTGTCCCATCTCGCTGGAGTAGTCGTCTTGATATAGAGAACGCACAGGACACAGGGCTACCTTACGACCATGCTACCCCACGGAGCTCAACCCCTCGCCATGGGATTCCGGCGAATACACCATCATATCAGGACCATCCGGACACAACCTCGCGACTCCTCAATACCATACACCGACGCAGAAGCACCTCGATATCCACCAGGGGTTGGACTTGCGACACCACGCGAGGTACACCGCAGGATATGTTCGGGGGTTGTGGAGCTGATATGCAGCATGTCAATTACCCCAGCTCGTGGATTATCTCAACCAATTCATTGTTGGGCAAGAGAATGCTAAGAAGGTTCTCTCAGTCGCGTATGTCCGGTCTGTACTCTACAGAGCGTTTATGATTTAACAAGACATCCATCAGCGTCTTCAACCACTACAATCGCGTACGGGCGAACTTGGGGTACATTGAACCAGAAGAATTGGAAATTCCCCGGGATGTTGACCCAGCAGAATCGTATAGACGTGAGCGCCGTCCGCTTAGGAAGGATTATGCCAGTCCAATGCCTCGTTTCTTCAGCACTGTCTACTGTGACGCCTGCGCAGGTTCGCCCAATGCGGAAGAAGCTTCCAATGTTTTCACTGTATCCTCGTGAAAGACCGCTGCTATTCGAGAAAAGCAATGTATTGGTTTTGTAGGTCCCGGTTCCGAATCCCGGACTTGAATTTGACAAGATCATAGAGGGCCAACAGGATCTGGTGAGCATTCACGCTTTGTGGATGTACAAACGTCATACTACTCCTCCCTGATTCTTCCCAGGAAAAACGCTTTTGGCCAAAACGCTGGCGAGAGTGCTCGACGTTCCTTTCTCCGTCAGCGACGCTACCTCGTTTACCCAAGTGGGTCACATCGACTTATGTATAATCCAGATGCTAACCTGCATGTCAGGCAGGATGTAAGGCTTTTGATGATCTATATACCCCTCCTTTATCATGTATTCTGCTGTAGACGTTGGAGAGGATGTTGATATGGCTATTCAACGCCTTGTAAGTTTCTACGCCTACGTTTGTCGTGACTCTTGACATCTTTCCTGCAGTTACAAGCCGCTAATTATGATCCAATACGAGCGAGGTGGGTGTCCGTTTGTCTCTTCATACAAGGAGATGCCATTGAGCCCTCTGTTTAGCACTGGTATAGTTTATATAGATGAAGTTGACAAGATTGCGAAGAAGTCGAGTTCAGGAAGCGAAGGTTCACGGGATGTAGGCGGAGAGGGTGTTCAACAAGCCCTCCTGCGCATGATGGAAGGTTCAGTGGTCACTGTGCAGGCCAAAGGGGGGACGTCGGTAGAAATGCCACCCCCGGGCGACCCACAATCTCGGCCAGGACAGCGAGGTCCTAGCATGGCGTCCTGTAAGCTCGCACCATGTCTGATTGCAACCGGCTGACAGGATTACCCATTCCAAAAGCTAAGCCGGACGTCTATCATATCGATACATCCAATGTTCTGTTCATCCTCAGCGGTGCATTCGTAGGGTTAGACAAGATCATCAAAAACCGAACTTCGAAGGGAGTAAGTGTCTCTGTAGTTTCAACAATTTTCTTTTGCATGAAACCTTTTGCAGTCAATAGGCTTTGAGGCGATTTTGCCTTCCGGGAAGTCGGATGTAGAATTCTTCACCTCGAATGGCGTGGCGTCACGTAACCCACTTGAGCTTGTGGAGACTGCTGGTAAGTCTAGTCCAGTTGCTTGTATCACCATCTCACACAACCCCATAGATCTTGTAGCATACGGGTAGCCATTCCGACTGGTTTACATTGTACTGCCAACTTATGATCCTTGCAGGTTCATACCCGAATTTATCTCACGCCTGCCCTCTCTAACAGCTTTGGCCCCGTTAACCATCTCGGACCTACGGAAGATCTTGACGGAAGTGAAAGGCTCACTGATCTCTCAGTATCAAGCTCTCTTCGGCTATTCTGGGGTCGAGCTACGCTTCACGAGTGCTGCACTTGACGAAATCTGCAAGAAAGCATATCAACGTGGGGGAGGCGCGCGTGGATTGCGGGGAATTATGGTGGGTTGGTCCGTTGTGAAGTTCCTGTTCCCGAAATTAAATTCCTTGTAGGAGAAGCTGCTTCTTGATCCCATGTATGATGTGCCGTAAGCGTTAAGCCAATTGATTCCAATCGTAATCTGAAAATTGTTGACCAAATTCCCAGTGGATCGGTAAGTGTTCCATGTAATCTAAACTTGTAAAATTCTTTTCACTAATACTTATTTCTTCATGAAGGACATTTATCACGTCCTCATCACAAGTGATACAGTGAAGGGCACTTCTCCTGCTGGTTACTGGCGCAAAGGTCAAGACGTAGAATTCTGGGAAGCGTGGGCTACAGAAGAGAACGCATATCCTACACACAAATCATGATCATGATCATGCCGTCGCTGTCAGCCGTATTCCTTGTATGATAACTCTTATTTCACTGATGACAACCGCCTCCATTGCTGCATCTATACAGATTTGAGTTGTAGAGTACCTCGCGGCTCCGCTGTAATGTAATTGTTTTTGGGCCAATGGTCATGTCAGTCGCTGGAGTTGAAAGAAGTTGGTTATAAAGGTAAAGGCATGACTGTTCTCCGTAATGAATCAAAAAGGTATGTAACGTCGCAATCAGGAGAGAAGAGGGTAGTATGTGTTGGAAGAGAGATGCGTAGCATTTCGCTGAGAGATCGAAATTTGACCAGCTTAAGCTTCTTTCTTCTCTTCTTCCTTGACTTCTTCCTTAATAGATTCCTCCTCTTTCTTATCCTCCTCTTTCTTCTCTTCCGCTTTCTCTTCCGACGCTTCCTTGGCCGTCTCTGCTTTGCCATCATCATCGCCAGAGGGTTTGCTCAAGGAAACATTGGTCTTCTGGCCGTCCTCAAAGGCGGTCTTGAACAAGGCAGCATCTACGCAGCATACATAAGTAACGGAAGAATGGGGATGTGGTCACACGACTCACTCTCAGAGTTAGCGAAGCGAATGGCGAGGGTCTCCGAGGTCGGAGGTTGCTCAGAGTAATCCGCGGCGACTTTCCACACCCAGCTCCTGTCCGAACCGATATTTGGCTGCAATCTCATATCGGCAGAAACTAAACAGAGGAGATAAGACGCTGGGATGCAGCCAGTCGGAAAGAAAGGGTCGGTACTCACTAACGTGGTTAGCACAGACCTTCAAGGTCTTGTCGCGCCTCATCACAAGTCTGACTTTCTTGGTTTCCTTGTGCGAAAGCAGGCGAACGTCGCCAGTACCACGTTCCTTCCATTCAGTGGATTCAGAGTCAAATCGGAAGAGTTTTGCGCGCCTGTAGGGATGGGAGACGCATGGAAGCATGGATTAGTGGGACTTCCGATTGCGATCGCGTAGATTATGGTTGACGCACATCTTGAAAAGCACGTCTTCGTCTTCCTCGTGAGTCTTTGTGTCGACTTGCTCTGTTAGCTTGATTACGGGCTCGAAGTGGACGTCGGCTTCTTCGTCCTGGAGGAATCGTTAGACGATCAGGACGGGGAAGATCCTCGAGTGGCGATGTCATGAAAACTGAGGAGAAAGAATTAGCATACCCTGGGAGCAAGCGCATTAGAAGATTCAGCCATGATTCAATGAATAAGCGAGTTTATGTGGTAGGATGAGGCAAGGAGTGGAGAGGATCGGAGAGGAAGATGGCAGAAAATGTTGTTCTGTTCTGAGATCGGACAGGGACCCCGTGACCCTGGCCCGGGGTCTGTTGCTAGTCGTGTCTGTAGTGTCACCAACTCTGCACCAGACCCCCAACCATGTGTCGGCTCTATACCCCTTCTTTCATCCTATCATGGCTCTCTCTCCTAATTCTCATTCCTACATTCGTCTCTGCCCATCTGATTGAAGTTGCCGCTGGAAAGAAGGAATGCTTTTTTGAAGACTTGCACGTCCATGACAAAGTATGTGGTCTGCCTGTATTCAACGGCGCTGTGTCTGAAGTGTCCTGTTTCAGATGACCGTCTCGTATCAAGTTGGGGAGGGAGGCCACCTAGACATAGACTTCTGGGTATGGCTTCGTACTTCGTCGATGGCGGGCGTTATTCACCTCTCTGCAGTTGACAGACCCAACTGACCGTGTGCTGGGAAAACAAATCAAGCAAACGACGGGACAACTCTCAATCACTGCAGAAAAGGATGGCCGCCACACGTACTGTTTCTCGAATCAAATGAGTGCCATTGCGGACAAGATGGTCAGGTATACACCCTCAACCTCGTTCATGTTTCAATTTTATGACCTGCTTCGATAGCTTCAACGTTCACGGTGTCATTTATATTGCTGGAGACGGTACTTGATTTCTCCCTCTCGCCCTCTTTGACTCAATCTCTGTTCGTAGACGTCGTTGCACCCATCGAGCGTGAAATCCGCACACTAGCAGCTGGTCTGACAGCGGTCAAGGATGAACAGGAATATATTGTGGTTAGGGAAAGGACACACCGAAACACAGCAGAGTCCACAAATTCACGAGTGAAGTGGTGGTCTATTGTCCAGGCAATCGTTCTATTTTCGGTTGTAGCCTGGCAAGTATATTACTTAAAGGTGCGTTATCTCTTGCTGGAATTACTAGGACATGAGCTGACTTAAAGACATGTAGTCCTTCTTCGAGGTGAAACGTGTAATCTAGGCCACGCATATACTATTGTGTTCTTCGTCATCCTCCTTTCTTTATGCAATCGGCATCAAACTCAGCGAAGACATGGGAAAATATAACTAGGATCCGTGCTAAACAAAGAAGGCAATCTATCCTCATGCAACGTTCGGTGGGTATAAACAACATGTCGATTTCCAGAAGATGTCTGGCAAGTGCGACATAGAGCTGAGGCATGGGGGGGTCGTAAAGTTGGGAGAACATATCGTTAAGCGGACATTAATACTGGACAGCGATACAAAACCGACAATATCGATCAATGGGCGTACAACTACACGGTGTGGACTAGGGCGACTGCCCTTCGAAGGAATCGAAAAAGGAACGTCATGCCTCAGCGCCAGGTTGGTCGAGAAGACTTGTTCATGCTCAAGTCTGCACTAGCGTTAGGGTCGAAAATGGCTGACAGGTTGGTGACACCCAAAGAGCTGCTAGACCTGATCTTCAAAGACCCGGTGTTGAGACCCCTCGTTAATGAAGCTCGTTTCGCCCGTTTCGCAGGACTCGAAACTGTCGATATAAGCACCCGTCTGGCACTTCCTTTCGCATTCTCTGCTGTTTGTGGTGGGAGTTGGGGGATCTGACTCGAGCGACGCCTAGTCTTTTCCATTCGGACCGGACCGATGTTGGATCGCCTTCTGCCAGAGGAAATGGATGTAGCTTTCCCTGTAGAGGGTGCACGCCTGTTCGGAGATCCTAGCAGCCGATCACGAACTTTCGGGACGTGAAGGTTGCTGTCACTAGATCCTGAATCATTGTCGTCCACAGAACCCATCCGGTTCAGGTTCCTATCGGAGAGAGGGTACCCGCGAGGTTCAGGCGCCGTCTCGTCATCCTCTCGAAGACTGCCTAATGTCGAGCCTTTGGATTTTGACTTGAGGAAGGATGGATCAAGGCGGCTGGGACGAGACCGCCTTGTCGTACGTGAGGATGCCGATGCGCTGAGCGGCAGTGCCGAGGACGTCGACGCAGACAAGAAGCTCAGGCTGACGCTGTCGTCAGTTTTCTCATTCTCATCTTCCCATTCACTTTCAGAACCTAGAGTTGACGGACACCGCAGAGGTGACGGAGCTCGGACAAGAGGAGCTGTTTGAGCGACATCTTCCACCGTTGCTGGACTCGCAGGCGTGATTTGAAGCGCAATGGAAGGGAACATTTGCTCCCCTCCATCATCCAGGTCACCTTGTCCTGCTTCGTCTCGCCATTGAACACTTTTAGTCTTCTGGCTCTTCTTCTCCCTTTCTGGTGCCCGTCTGTATGGTTGTGACAGACTCGAACGAAGCGACTTTCGAGGAGACTTGTGCGTTCGACGGGGTGGCGATGCCGAGATCGAAGTGTTGCCATATGCCGACATACGACGAGAAGTAGTTGTTCGAGACGTTTGCGTTTGAAGAACAGCAGGGCCCGAGCTCACTCGACGACCAAAGTTCGCGCCATAATTCTGGAAATTGTCATAAATAGAGGTTTCAGCGCGTTCTTGGAGAATGTACGACTCTGTCGAGTGGCCAAGCAGCTTCTTGAACGTCTCGTCGTTCCTCTCCCTCAAGCTGTCCAAAGTGGAGGCCATTTTCTTGACCTTTAGACTCGTGTCATCTTCTCCGCTAGGGAGTGTGTTAAGAGCCTTGGCAGCCTCCCCAACAATGACGGTGCAACGCCCCAGCATTCCCACAAGCTGGACCACCACATCTGCCATGTCGACAACTGAATCTCGCATAGCATCCCGTTCGCTCTCTGCCTTGACCCGCTCGATGGAGGCCTTTCTATACGATGCCTCCAGCTTGACATTCTCCATGCTGATTTCGTCAAGTTTTTCCGATCGCCTCTCCGAGACCGCCCGCATAGTTGCGTCGAACATGGCATTGGAATTTGACGATCGTTGGAGTCGGGCATTTAGGGCAGATCCAGGTTTGACCACTTCCTCCTCGGGGCTAGCGAGTGCTTGGAGCAATGCTCTCTCTGCATCAGAGGTATTTGACTGTGTCTCCGAATTTATTTGAGCAAGGCGAGCTTTGATCGCGTCCAGTTTGACCTTCGCCACCGTCAGCTTGCCAGAGCACGTTGCACCATCGATGATGGACAACTTGGTCTGCTCCATCTTGGTCTGGACATCGTTTCTGGCTCGCTCGACCTCGACCTTCGCTTCAGCCTTCCTGCGGTTCTGAATGTCAAACTCTGAGTTCCTCTTCCCGGCGAGCTTCTCCTTCAACTCTGCAACCTCCAGGTTCAATCTGTTGATAGCCTCTACATAGCGTCCAACATGACGATCGACGTTGACAACGTTTCTGGTGACCACTTTGGTCTTGATCTTGGTCGCACGTTCAGCATATACGAGGGTGTTGTGTGTATCATCGAAATGGTTCGATGTCGGTGCAACACAAACAATCATGACCGTTTTGCAGTTGCCACCAAGGGAGAATTTCAGCAAACGGGTGAGTTTACTGTTCCGGTAAGGCACATGGCGAACAGCGCCTCCACTTTCGCAAAGTGCATTGATGCAATTTCCGAGAGCCAACAGGGACTTGTTGATGTTCGCACCCTCAACCATCCGCTGACCCATGTTCGTTGTGGCAGCTGCGCGCTCGCTACCAGCGAGATCGATGATAGACAGGGTAGCCATCGTACGCTCTTCTGTGATAGAAGCGGTTCGAGGAGATTGAGAGACATGCACTTGAAGTACCGCGTGCGATCGAGAGCTCGTCTCGTTGGCATGAGTGGGGCTCTGTGTTCGTCGTGTATTGCCTAGTAGCACGATTTCTTTCACCTCTTCGGCTGTTCGTGGCTTCAGTTCGACCAATCCAACAACTTTCACGGTCTTGTCTTCACGAATGGACAGCCCACCACGTGGGACATGAGAGCCGAGTTCAGCCAGAAGGTCACGGATTTCTTCATTGTAGATCTCCAGGAAGGTGACCATGACTTCAACGTTCCACTCGTCCTTCCTGTCTTCAATCCGCTGAAACAGATCAGCCATGGTGAGGTAAATGACGCCTGGATCGCTTTCTGTTCCGCTAATTGTATGTGTCTTGCCACAGCCTGTGGCCTATTGGCAGTGTCAGCTCCAGTCGACGATTGGATGAATTGGCTTACGCCATAAGCAAAAACAGTAGCATTGTACCCATCCAGCAGCCCCTTCAACAGAGGCTGCGTCGTGTGCTCGTAGACTTCCTGCTGACGCGCCTCCTGCGGAAACACGCGGTCAAACATGAACCGCTTGTCCTTGTACCGCTTGGTCCCCGGCGGCATAAAACCACGTTCCATAAACGCCCTCGCCCTGTCCTTCTCGTCAGGATCGAAAGTGAGAATCCGGTCGTCGACTATTTGCACGATGTCGCGCAGGGTTGCAGTGTTCACGACCTTTCCCGGGGTCGACAGCGCCCCCTCGCCTCTAAAAGTCGTGCCATAGCATGGCTCTGGGAGTCTTGCGGCCTCCCATGCTGTAGGTGGTCGCACTCGCACTAGTCCAAATGCAAACACAGTCAGTCGAGGAGAGGTTAGCAACAAAGGAGGGAAATGAAAGCACCTGCGACGGTGATGGAGCCTGCGGCAACCATAGTTCAAGTATCCAGATATGATGTAGATGTGCTTCCTCAGCGGCGTGGTGGAGGAACGGCGGGTGTGGTGTTTCGGCAGTGGGCGTGAGGAGGAAGGTTGACTTTTGGCAACGCATGGCATTCCAGTTCCGTAAAAGTGAACCATCAGCGCGTTTCTGTCACGTGTTCGTGATTGTGCTCATTGCCGGCTATCTTATCTCTTCCCAATTACAGTCAGAGATTTGGATTTGTTGCTTGACCTACAACGACAATGTCTATCTCTATCAAATCACCCGCAGACTTTCACGTCCACCTACGTCAAGGTTCGATATGCAGGCTGATCACACCTCACGTTCGCAAGGGTGGCTTCGACCTCGCATATGTCATGGTACGCTTCGGCTAAGACCCACAAAATCTTTCGCAAATCTGAAGTAACTCAAGCCAAACCTCAAGCCTCCGATTGTCAACACTGAGCAGGCGTTGGCATACAAAACGGAGCTGGAGAGGATTGATCCCGATGTCGAATACCTTATGGCCTTGTATCTGTCCCCAGAGTTGACGCCGGATGAGATCAGAAAAGCTAAGAAAGCTGGAATCGTCGGTGAGTTCACCAGTTGGGAAAGATTAGAGGTCTTAACGACTTTGCATTTACAGGGGTGAAATCATATCCTCGTGGTGTCACCACAAATTCGGACGGAGGAATTGAATCCTACGAAACTTACTATCCGATATTCGAAGTCATGCAGCAAGTTGACATGGTGCTCAACCTCCATGGAGAGGTTCCTTCCGATCCCGCGGCGGTGTGTACCCTGAATACTTATTTCCACCTGAATTCTTATCATATGCAAAGAATATCCATGTTCTCAACGCAGAGCCAACTTTCCTACCGCATCTCTTCAAAATCCACGCTGCCTTCCCCAACCTCCGTATCGTCTTGGAACATGCAACAACAAGAGCAGCAGTAGAAGCTGTGAAGAAATGCGGGCCAACAGTCGCTTGTTCGATCACAGCTCACCATCTTGCTCTCATTGTCGACGACTGGGCAGGACAATCGTGGCACTTCTGCAAACCCGTAGCCAAGTTCCCTGACGATCGTCAGGCATTGAGGGATGTTGTGAAAGCAGGTATGCGGTCGTGGCAGCTTTTGTGGAAAGAGTGCTCATAGTTGAGGGCAAAGGCCATCCTCGATTTTTCCTTGGCTCGGATTCAGCTCCTCATCCGCCTCATACAAAATCGACGAGTTCACCTACACACGCATGCGCTGCAGGGGTCTACACGTCACCTATTCTCCTTCCATTAGTCGCACATCTGCTAGAGTCCTTTGGCGCATTGGACAAATTAGAATCATTCGTCAGCACCAATGGTCGAACATTTTACAAGCGGCCCGTTGAAGACGAGAAAGGCTCAAGAACGGTGACTATCCAAAGAACATCGACGCGGACACTGGTAGACGCTGAATATGCATTGGGGAACGACCGGTTGGTTCCGTTCTGGGCTGGGAAGGAGATTGGATGGGAGATTGTTCACTGGGAGGCGTATGGTTGAGAGGTGTTTTGCATCATTCTAGGATATCCGGTCTAAGAGTTAATTTGCAAAAAGAGCATCAGCCTCGAATATCAGCTATAACTTGTAGACCTGATCTGCATTGTATCCCAATTTTGCGAGAATTCCGCCCACAGGTCCTTGAGAAAAATTCCGGCCGTAGGGGCCAGCAATAGCGCCTATCATCCTTTGGCTGCTGTTCAAATACTGGACGAAAGGAGGATGAATGAACTTACGGCTGTGGCCCACAAACAAGAAAGAGGATTCTACGTGGAGGAGCCTCCTGAGGTTTGGAGAATATTCTCGTCCACCAAGAGCTTGATTCCTCCCCAGCACTCAGACAGTCCTTCAAAGAAGCTTCTGATATCCTTCCGGTATTTAGATGTGGAACAATTGCCGAGGCTTTGGAGCCATCTTGCTCGTCCACAAAGACATGTAAGCTAAACCTGTCTGGGTGCTCAGCAGCAAACTGCGAGAGGGGATTTAGCAACGTAGGCGGAGGAAGTTCGGCGGGTGTTCGTGAAGAATGGAGTAAAGTAAAGCGTGTATTTGACGTTGGGTTTCTTGATATGTGATTGTTGAATAATTGAATAAATGGAGTGATCCCCGTTCCTCCAGATATCTGGCATGCGTCTCAGTGCTCACCGTCTTCCTAATATACAACAGGACGCACCATGACCACATCGTCCCAAGTATCCTCCTTCCACACCCATGTCTTGAGAGGCCCGCGAATTTCTACACGATCCTCAGGCTTCTTTGAATGCAGCCATCTTCCAACTTCACCACTCGGATACTTCTTGATCCAAAAGAGCATGTGGCCGTCATCATCTACGCCAGTCAAGGGAGTATACGGACGTTCCACCTGAATGTCGTCGTCCTTGATGAATATGGACCAGATAGGTGCGAAAATCTCCTCAGGGTTGTCCTTCGGAAGCAAGTGTTTTGGGAGCTTTAGTTGGAGGAGTTTGGTATTTGACCCTGAGTCCTCGTTGGAGATAACTTGGGTTGGAGTGAAGTGTGTGGGAGATATAGATACACGTCCTAAGGTTGGAGCAGCACGCGCAGGATCTTCTAGGAAGAAGTAGACAGAGAACCCAGCGCTGAAGGCCAGCAGCATTGTGAGGAAGCGTTTCCCCCGAGGTATTTCGCCATGAGGTGCTGGGGACGACAGGGGCTGGCTGGTATAGTGCCTGCATTGGTATCGTGTGTTTCGTGGTAGCAGACGCGAGGAGAGGACACGCGCCCTAGTCCACATCTGCGGACGGGTGTTGGCAAAAGGACGGGAGCGATCGGGCCGGTGCTGATCGACCGCCAAGCAGAAGCAAACACGGACTCCCTTATAAGGAGCCGTCAGCTGTCGGCGTGGATCGATGTCCGAGTCTCCTACTGTCGCGGCGCGTCAGGTCAACTTGAAGTTGCCCGCCTATACCGGTTGTTGCCTTCCTCAGTCGTGCATCCTTGAAGGACGCGGCAAGACCATTCTCTGCTCTTAGATCTCCTCCAATATTCCTATCTTATTTAGTATCTCCTATGGCACTCATCTGGGACTCCCCTGGTCAAGACCTCTCAGCTAATTCAGCACTCGGAGACTGCACAACTCCTTCGTTCACATATCCTATTACGTCCACTCCTTTGATACTGCCTCGCGACTGGCCAGACAACTACTATCTTACGGACGACTTCAACGATTATGAGTTTCAGTCTAATCGCCTCGATCCTGGTCCTTCGACATCATCTGCGCTGTCTTCTCTGACGGGGCTTGGTATAAGCAACCTTGAAGCAGTGAAAGACAAGCAGAACCAATCGAGCACAACGGGCGGGTTGGGCGACCTTCGAATGTGCGACCGTCGCTCTGCACTTCGAACACCTCGAACGGATTCAGTCTACAACTCTTTCCCTAGCCTCCATGGCGAGATAGATTTTGATTATCCGCCAAGCGATGTAGGCATTGGCTTGGAATCTTCCTGGTCTTTCTCCTCCATTCTCAAGGCGACGGACCTGGCTACATCATCGGGCACCGCTTCCTCTTTTTCCTCATGCCAGAACCTCAATGGAGATGCATCCGCATCCGCATCTAGCGTTGGAGACGACCTAGATTGGTCTTTCGAGAAGCTATCGGAAGCTACGGGTCTTTCTATCGCTGAAATCGCTGCTCAGGTCTCCCTTACTGCAGAAGCTACCCTTAGAGGATTTTCTGATGAGAACTCGACCTCTTTTCCAGCAGTTCAGCCAGATACTCTGGATCCATTCAGTCGACTTGGGATGGTCCCATCTTGGCCGGCCGTGTTGCCACAGACCTCGCAACCGCTGCTCGTCCCAACTGATCCTACGACACGGACCTTCCCGTGGCACAATCTGTCAGAGGGAGTAAACCCCGCAGATATTTTGCCGCCTCTGCCATCTTCGTCGCCTCCAGCTTCGCTACCGGGCCCAGCTCAGAGAAGCTTTCTATTCCAACCTAGTGACACCTCTGTTTCTTGCCGTTCCTCCGATAGCGACTTGCTAGACAATTCGGCCGCCATCTGGGAAGGGAAGGCTTCAGACAACGCAGCAGCCGTCGGTGCGCCTTGGCTTTACTTGCCACCTCCGCCTATTCCAGCACCCTGCCCTCAGACTCATGTAGCCAGCGAAGACGAACGTTCGGTTTTCCAGAGTCCATCCAGTTCTGAATATTCTCCCTCCCTTCCACCAGTCCCCCAGAAGAGGAACGTATCTTCTAGAATAGGCACTAGGAGAATCTCTCGGATAAAAGTCGCAAAACGGGATCCTGATTTTACGCCTTCACCCCAGGACTACTACCACCACGACCACGATCAGCATATCCTCGGGGACCTCGACCTAGGGACGCCTGTGCTCGACGCGCATCGAGGCATCGACCTTGAGGTGTTGAAGGCTAAAGCAGAGAGATATCGCCTGCGCAATCAAGGACGGGACTATGACAAGCGTTGGCTCATTTCGTTCGCTGGTAAGCTGTCCGCGAGAGGCGAACTCATGGAGGAATTTCGCTGCTACGTCTCTGGATGCAAGCAGGTCAATAAAAGGCGTGATCACATCTTGATTCATGTTGGTGCTCATCTTGACCAGCGGCCCTTCAAGTGCGAGCATTGGTAAGTCTCTCAATCTTGGAATTACCTTTTATTCGATTATGTCATTTATTGGCCTAGTCCTGCTCGTTTCCTCCGGAAGAATGAATGCAAGCGTCACGAGCTGAGCCATACTGGAGTACGGCCCTTCACCTGCAACCTGTGCCCGTACCCCGCGACCACTTTCGTTCGTCAGGATCTCCTCAAGCGGCATATGAAGAGGACCCATCGCATGGACCTGAAGGCAGAGAAGGAAAACGCCGAAAATGACACCTACCGTCCCAAGAAACGCGCCAGATACTGAAGAACCGATTACGGCACAAGGTTTATAGATGTGTGGATGCACCTCCAGAGGGCATCTTTGGTTTTTCATAATTGTCCATTACAGCCAAATATATATGTAATTTATACACGTCCATGAAAGGGGCATGAAAGCTACTACGGGTGACAGAGCAATGCGAGGTGTGCAGTCAATAGATAATGCAAGGAAATAAAGATGTATATGTATGCTGGAGCATGATAGTCGTGAGTCGGGGGCATCTTGAATCGTCAGGGGCATGGGATCCACAAAAAAGAGTATCCGAGAACGTCAATCTAGGGTGTAAGAGGTAAACTGAGGGTGAGGAAGGGCAAACGAACTTGATCACGGCCGCCAAGCAGGTGCTCGGATAGGGGTATTTGACAAGTGGCTGCGGGAAGGCGTCTTAGAGGGTGTCGGTGGTCGGAGGAGAGACAGGTCGGGTTCGGCGCGTCGGATGAACTGGAGAGGTGTCAGGGGAGAGCTGCCTTTTGCAGATGGTGAAGATCCCGATTTGAGAGACTGTGGGCTCAGACCGCCTGGCGACATGAACGAGAAGGTGGGGACGAAAGGGACGGTTGGTTCTGGCGTTCTTGGGGGTGCGGGTGGAGAACTTCCGGACTCTTGTACTCCCAGCAAAGTCGCGGAACTTATCCACTTCTCCTCTTGGGCTCCTAGACGAGGTGGCGACTCAGGCGCGATCCTGAAGCTTTCCGCGAAGTGATTCTTGATGAACCTGGACGAAACATATCAGCAAGCAAGCAAGAGGACGAACGTCGTAAAACTAACTTCGACAGCTCCTGCCAACCGCCACCGACACGAACCATGACCGTTTGTGACCGCAGAATGCGACAGAAACAGAGCTTGGGATCTTGATTGCCAATCCAATACTTGCCACTCTGGTCCCGCCAGCTTTCGGTGATTCCTTCAACGTTGATGCCAACAGGGAGTTGATTGACGACATCGCCGACAGCCACGTCGAGTTTGCTCTTGGGATCAGCGACATACTTCTTTCGAGGAGGAGGATTGCTGGTTTGGCGACTCTGAGGAGTCATAACGCGAGGAAGGATAGAGGAAAACGAGTCTCTCGGAGCTCGAGACCACGTTGAAGAATTAATGGAAGTTCGAGGGGCTAGGCCTGAACGAGAGTTGGAAAGTGTTGAGCGTTCCGACATGGTTGGAGAGCTACTTCTTTTGTTCCCGCTGTCGAGCCGGAAGCGTGACGATGGTGTCAATGAGGGGCGGCGGGCAGAAGGGGGACGAAGATAGTCAGTAGAAGTTGAATTCGAAAGACTTGTCGTCCGTTGTCTAGAAGCAAATGTCGAGCCGTGTAACGATGAAAGGGGTCCAGAGACTGAACGGTGAGCTGACGTTGTTGACATTCGACTTGCTGAACGACTGCCGGTAATGCTCGAGCCAGACGCACTCCGACGAGAATCTTGCTTGAGAGGCGCAGCTAGCGTCTTCCCTCTCGCAGGGCTCGGAACAGACGATACCGACAAATGAGAATACAATCCAACCTTGCGTGCTCCATGAGCATTGGCCCCATTCGCAGCCAATGCATTCGTAGATGCACTGCTGTTGCGACCAGAACTGTTCCTACTGACCACACTGGGAGGCCGTGACTTCTTTCCGCCAATGCGATCAGTCGCCATTTCATGTAACTCGCTCCAGGTCTGTTGGATACGTGAATGCTCCGAAATAGCTCTCCGGTCATTCGATACAGCCGTCAACTTCAAACCCACGGCTTCGACAAGGTCGCCAGTAAATCTGACTCGTGCAGCCATTTGTTCCTCAGGTAGCGCAGTCTGTGAACTTGTATGCGTCGACGACAGCACACCGAGGGGAATTGCCGGGTAACTGTCGATATGTTCTAACAGATCGCTGAGAGCCGCATCGCAATCCTGAATCGCCTTTTGGAAGTCGACTAGCTTTTGGAGTTCCTTGAGTAGACCAAAAGACTCTTTGACCTCTGTTCTTAATGAATGGAGTTCGGCATTGAGATTAAGGTCCTCAACATTCATAGGCAGTTTCTGTGTATTGGTCGACACGATTGACAAGGAGCGAGACATCTCTTCTTGTTCCTTCGCAGTTGGCAAATCCGTAGAAGATTTCGTGGGGCGTAACGCTTCGCTGATGCAGATCGACCGTAGCCGCTTCCGTAACGCCAGAATTTCAGCTTGAAGCTTCTTCATCTCCTCTGATAACGGGGCACGGGACACTGATGCTTGGACACCAAAAACATCTTCACCTGGGAACAAGAGGGTTAGATGATAGACATCGACGAGAAAATAAAGACTTACTGAGATTCTGAACCTGTTCTTGTCGTTCGCGGTCCTGCCGCTGTCGTTCTTCCTGTTCTCTTAACGCCCGCGCCTCCACCTCCTTTCGCTCCTGTTCTGCCTTGGCCTTAGCGAACTCCTCTTCTTCCCTGGCCTCCTTCTCCGCCCTTTCTTCATCTCCTTCTCCCGTCGTTCTCTCACTTCCCGCTCCTCCCTCTCCTTCTCTCTGGCTTCTCTCGCCATCCGCTCGCTTTCCTCTTGCTCTCTCTGTTGTCTCTCCTCCAACTCCCTCTCCTCCCTCTCCTCCTGCTCCAGCCGTTCTTGCTCCAGCTTGAGCCTCGTGAGCTCTTCTTGACGAAGACGTTCCTGTTCAAGCCGCTCCATCTCGGCCTGACGCCGTGCTAGCTCCTCCATCTCCAGCCGTTGCTTCCTCGCCAGCTTTGATGCGATTCGTTCATTTTCTGCATGTATCTGACGCTCCTCTTCTAATCGAGCCTCAGCAAGACTCAATTTTTCGAGTATTTCAAGCCTTTCCTGCTCTTGACGGGTCTTCTCTGCATCTTCTTTTGCCTGACGCTCCAGTTCGGCTTGCAGACGGGCAGCCTCTAGTCTCCGTTGCTCTTCCTCGAGGCGAAGCCTTTCAGCTTCTGCAGCCTCCCGTTCTAACCGTTCCTCCTCAGCCAGCTCAGCTGCTATACGTTGGCGCTCTAGTTCCAATCGACGCTCTTCCGCGAGCTTTTCTTCTAGTAATCGTTGCCGCTCCTGGTTCTCGATCTTTTCTTGTTCTAACCGAAGACGCTCAGCCTCTTCAGCTGCCAATCGTGCCTCTTCTTCCTGCCTCCTTTTCTCCTCTGCTGCCCGAAGCTTCTCCTGATATTTGCACTCATCAGCTATTGCGTGAGAAATTTCGTTCTTGAATATTTCAGTCTCGTCGTGCCATGTCTTGAGTCGCAGTTCTGTATCGTTGGTCAGTCTGCTCCTGGACAAATATAAATTGCCCCGGACAGATGTCGGAAGAGCTTGCGAATTGGCATCCATGCGACGAAGTAAATCTCGAATGGGAGATAGAGAACGGGCGATTTGAGGACGCTTTGACTGAGTGGCCTCCAGTCCTGCGAGGATGCCTTTCAGATAAGTGGTAGTTCCTGAGGCCCGGCGAACGGCTTGCGAAAAAGAGGCTTTGTGTCCAGAGAGCTCTTGGACAACGGCGGTGGTTTCATTCGATGTGAGGAATAGAAGATTATCGGCTTCCTTCGCTGTCATAGCCAGATCGAAATGAGCTTTCGACAGCAGGAGATTGTGGAGACCGCCATTGAGGCGCATAGCATACGAATTGGAGTCGGCCCGCACCGACGCATCGAGTGATGCCAAATCGAACGGAGCCTCTGGTCCTATGTCGGAGTCAACGCTCTTTGTTCTGAAGTGCGATGGAGACAGAGGTGACTTGAGAGTTGTCGTGCGCGCAACGAAAGGAACTCGACTTGGCAATTCATCCACGAATGAGGAGACCTCCTGTTGGATCGCATTCAGTTCTCCGGAGTCGATCTTCATTGAACTATCTATAAGAATTCCAGCTCCAGGCTCTGATGCCAACGCATCTTCGATAGCAGCATTAATGCGGATCTTCGAATCCTCCATACGAACAAGAAGTCGATGAAAGTCATCCCGAACGCTACTCATCGCCGAGGACTGCCCCTTGATGGAGCCCAGTAGCGCCAACATCTGATAACTGCTATCTAGCCCGCCTTGCAATACCGAAGCCTTTTGTCTTAAGCGATTTTGCATAGGTGGTTCCAACGCTGTGCATAGTTTAGTAAGGGGATCGTTTATGTCATTCTTGATTCGGGAGGAAACTGCACCAAGCTGGGCTTCAAAATCTGCCTCCAGCAAGTTCGATGAAAATAACTCAGAAGCAGGGCTCTCTGGAGTTGGAGGTGCGCCGTTACGTCCTATAGATTCTTGACGCCACCGGGCAAGCTCCATGGACGACATTATCTCGGATCTGATGGATGCTAGCGTTTCCAATGTAGAGGCAATATTAGAGGCGATCTTCCTGGATTCTCGCAGGCGAGAAACTTTTTGCGTGATAGCGTCCCGCGCCGTTATCGTGTCTTCGACGAGAGCATCCAATGTCTGGACGGCGGCGGCCGCGTTTTCTTTGAATTCATGGTCGACCCCTGGTAGATCTAATCCCAAGAGGGCGGATGGTGAGATTCTTAGGAGTTTCTCGGCTTCTGCAACGGCCGGTGCAGTTTCCTCTAGTAGTGCTGGTAGAAGGGCAAGATAGAGGGAATGACTTGTTGGTTCCAAGGAACGCTCAGATACAAGATCTGGAGGGGAGCCGTCTTCGTCGTCATTTACGGTACCGTCAGTAAATTTCTTGTTAATAGAGATCAATGTCGTTGAAAGTTCCTGGACAGACACAAGCAGAGTTTCGACCCGCTTGACAACCTCGTGTCTTGTTTTGTACTCCTTTGCAGCACGTTCGACCTTGTGCGCGAGTTGATGTGCGGCCGCAAGATCAGCAGAAAGCATTTTGACCAGCTCGTCATTTGACGCTTTTTGATCGGGGAATAGAGGGTGCTCAGGCCGAGGAAATAAGCTCACTGGAGAAGCAGGGTCGCCTCGCACCGCCAATCGTTTAAGAATGGTGTCTATACGCGACGTGAAGGAAGTGCTTTGGCGTGCCGTGGGATGGTATAGCTTGGCCGTTTCTATTTCTTCCAGTAGATTGGATGCTGTGACATGATCTTTCATGGTCTCGACATAAATTTCGTCCGCTCTGAGATCATACATTGAGCAATTTTGGGGGATACATCATCGAACGACGTACTTTCGCCATTGCATAACGAGGCTCATAGTAAATTTGCCGATAGTTTCCAGTTCATTAATGCATTTCTCCTCAAAACGATCCTGTTCATCCAAAAGCTCTTCCGGAACAGGCCTGCGACTGTGGTCGATCAATTTATCCAGAGCTTTGCCCGCAGCAGTTACTGTTCCATGTTTAAGTGCAGTCACCCTCCCAGAGAACTGTGCAGCATCTCTTGACAACAACTCGGCGAGTTTGAAACGGGCGCTTCTGGAGAACGCCGGCGAGGTGACGGCATTGTCAGAACTAGCTGAGGTCTGAGACGCGATAGACCCGCGTCGTGTTGGGCCGGCCGGCTCTTCACTCTTCGAGAGATCGTATATCGAAGAGTTCCAACGGGCACGATTGAGGGAGAAGGTGTGCAGATCAGAAATGATTTGACGCCGTTCCTTCCAGCCCGACTGTCGATTCTCTTCCCATGTGAGCCTGATGCTCATCATCTCGAGGTGGTCAGAACGGTCGCGAAGGAGATGTAATAATTTGTCCAGCGCGTAGATGGTCGTCAGTGTCAGCTCAATCACATCGGTGTCTTCCGGCGACAGGTTTCGCTGCGTAGCAGCTGGGAGAGAATGACACAATACGTTAGAAACACGACTTTACAGGGTGGACATTCAATAGTCAGAGTACCCACACACCTTTTGTTAGCTGCCGGAGCTTCTTAAGCTCACCGGTATCAAATATTTCCGTTTCCTTTTCAATTGCATCATGTTCTGCCACCATTTGCTGCAGTTCAGCTCGCGAAGGAAGTCCAGGAACTTCTTCTGCAGAGACACGAATAGCGTCTAAGCCAACAAAGACCTCTATAGGTGGCAAAGCTTCCAAGAACTAGTAAAATAAGAAACTTGGCCATTCATGGACAGGTGGACCGCGCACCTTGATTTTCTCCTCGATCCATGCCTTCCGCTCGCTAAAAGTTTGCAGTTCAATGACCTCATGTGACTCCAAAGCCTGCTCTTCTCCTGCAGGAGAGCCCTCTGACGACTCAGAAGGGTCGGATGGAGGTTGTTGGGTAGCTTCGACGCGTGGGGTGGGTGCATCCTGAACTATTTCAGGTTCTGAACCCTGGTGTGCCATGGCCAAGAAATAGATGCGAGGTAAAGTCGTGGACCGATGGGATGTCGCAGTTTAAGATGAAAGGACTATGCTCTGCATAGCCTACGAAACGGTTAGAGTGGGGCTGGCAGTCAGGCGTGCATCTAGCAACGAGGCAGGCCGTGCGGAGTGAAGAGACAAGAAATACACGTGAGAATTATTTCTCGAGGAACGAATTCAAATGGTGTCTTCGACGCGTAATACTAATCCAATCAATTCCAACATGTTCTACCGTATGCTCACGTTCCTCTCGTACGCGACTATGAGCTCTCCTTGCCCTGATTCGCCACCGTCATATCTCATAACGCGAGCTATTCGTTTATTAAAGGCTCACCTCGCCGCATTCCTCGCGGTCAAGCTGGGAAAGGCTTTGCATTCGAAGGGCAAGTAACCTGAGCCGCTCAATTCCACGTTGATCTTTCCGTCGAACACCCATTCCGAAATCAAGTTCAACCTCCTCCATGAAAGCTGCAATGTCCGCCAGGGATGTTCCAAGTGCACGTAAGCTCGCTGCTTGGGTTCTGAAGGGAGCAAAGGTAAGCACTTTTCACCCCTGACTCCATTTTGCAGTACTACCGTGAATATTGCGTGTCTGCTAGTAGTTTCTGAATGCCAGATTGCATTGCTTTATCAACGACCAGTTGTTCTGCTTCTCGTTTTACGGCTTTCTTGCGTGCTTCGCCCAGCTCGGTTGCCGTCCCTCGGGCCAAATCTTGTAGGCGCCGAAGCTCAGCGTTGGTAGCTTCATGGGCAGATGCAGTGAGTTTTAGTTCGCGCCTAAGCTTCGCTGTCTCCTTCTCGAGCCTTCCCAGCGTGCGATGAAGTGCGCCGATCTTTCTTCTTGCACCCAGATACGGCAGAAGCACGATTGGGGCAAGGACGGCGGAGAAAACAGCAGCATGGACAATGGCAGGGTACCGCCTAGGTGGGGTGATGACTGGAAGAGCCTGAGGTGCTTGATCTCGAACAGATGGTGAGTGTGTGGGAGTCTCCAACATGTGAGTGAAATCTCGGATGAGGACCTGAGAATGAGAACAACTACAAAGTGCATTAATGCAGCCTCAAGCCCCGTAATCTTATCAGGAAGGAGGCTATTAGTATTAGCATGACGCCATTCGAAGATAACAGTGTCGTCAAGAACGAAATACGAAGCAGGTACTCATACATGTTACATGTCATCATGATCTCATGCAAATCATGAACATTGCTAGACAGCGAACCCTTCAATTATTTGAGGAAAATAAGGGAAGGAAACTTCAACTAGGAGATGACAAACGTCGGGAACGATGTAGGGTATTGCTGGGAATGGTAGTGCTACAAGATGATGGTGGTATATTGTACAGAAAGCAAGAACAAGCGAGACAGAGACGGAGTGTATCGAGAGCGACTGCGCAAAACAAGAAAAATATACACATAAATAATGTAGACCTCAACTGAAGAAAAACTTCCACCATTTGCGTTTCTTGTCCTTGTCTGACTTGGCTGGAAGTTTCGTCGCCATAGCCTTAGCCTTCGCATTAGGCTTCGAAGCGAGTGACTTTCGCAACGTGCCAGACTTCGCAGGAGTTTTGGGTTTAGGAACTCTAACAGGAGTAATAAGTTTTTGTCTACACAGGATATAGAGCAACTTACTCGTCGACCAGTACAGGATAATCCTTGCCGGTTCGAAGGGTCTTCGTGATCGCATTGATTTCAGCTTGGTACTTCAACCTCGCAGCGTCTGGGACATTGACTTTGCGACGCCATATCGCGACGCTGTTTCCCGATTGCGAAGGGAGAAACACGAAGACGAGTGTTATCTTGGACGGATCACAAAACGCAACTGACGCCTGCAGCGTTTTGTCCATCGTGCCTTGCAATTGATTGAAAGTTAGCCAGTCGAAGGCAGGCTCGTGAGGGTGTTGGCTCATTCGAAAGACGGCGTTAACAAACAGAGCACCTCGCTCGCGCGTTTCAAGAAATTTCATCAACTGATGGATTAAAATGAGAATTCGACAACGACTCAGCGCGAGGGCACTTACACCGTACGTGGCTAGATTAAACGACATCTTCTGCACCCATTGGATCATAGCAGCGACGCGTTCATCCTTGTTTTCGGGAAACATCCAATAGATTCTTTCTCGAGCCAAGCGCGAATTACCAAAGAAAGCGTTTGCCACGTACGCCAGTCCAGCTCCTCTAGAATCAACGAATCGTGGGTTGGAGGCATCATTGATGAGAGTAGTCATGATTCCTTGCTGAGCTTGCGCATGTGCCAGAGTCTTAGAGGGGACGCTGCGTGGACTGCCGCCCCAGAGCTCTGATGCTTTTGGTGAAAACCGAACTCGTCGATTCGGATCATATTCTCCTTCAGACTCGTCAGAGCCCCATCCAGCATCCGGCGCCTCCCAAGGCTCCCAATTCCTCTGCGCGTGTTTGTGGTGTTGCTGTGACTGAGGATGGGACTGGTGCTTGCCTCCTGTGCCAGAAGCTTGACCGTGTTGCTGGCCTTTAGCCGGCGGGTTCTGAGCAGTGGTGAGTAGGGAATTCAGGATTTGCGACCGCTGCTGAGGGGACAGAACATTTCTGCTCCCAGCAGCGTCAGGAAGAGGTACCTTGGACTGTCGCGGATCGCCGCCCCATTCAGCGTTCGAAGTGGCATGTCCGCCCCATCCCCCCCCACCACCGTCACCGGTGGTTCCCCATTCCTTGTTCTGGCCCCATCCACTCTGACCTTGACCTTGACCCCACGCGTCCCCGCCGGCTGTACCCCAGCCATCGGCTTGCTGCCCTTGCTGTCCCCATGAATCGCCTGGTTGTTCATCCCATGCAGATGCTGGCTTCCACCCGTCCTTTCCTTGCCTTCCGCGGTTATCACCACCACCTCCGATGCCCCAATCTCCTGCTCCTCCTGCTCCTGCTTGGCCCCAAGCATCGTCTTGAGCAGCCTTCCTGTCTGGTGCACGACCCCGCCCTCTTTTCTGCCCATGTCTGCCCTCCTTCGCTGGTGGTTGAGGTTCACCCCATCCGCCCGTCGTATGACCCCACTCAGTAGCACCAGCCTGTGCCCAACCATCGGCCGCATTTTCGCCTCCGGCATTACCTCCACCTTGACCCCATGAAGTACCTCCACTCTGACCCCAGGAATCGCCTCCGCCCCCACCTCCGCCTTGACCCCAAGCGCCTGCACCCCACCCATTCAGCGTCTCAGCCTCGCTGTCTGATTCAGTTTCCTCAGATTGACCCCAGCCGTCCTTTCCCCATCCCTGCCAACTTGGGCCCTGCTGTGCTGGCTGCCTCTGGTGCTGTCCTGGATGTCCTGGATGGGAGTGGTGTTTGTGGTGGGTTGGCCGTGCAGGTTGTTGTCGCGCTTGTGTTACACGCCGAGCTTGGTGCGCCGCTTCAGCTTGACGAAATTGGTGTAGCTGCTCGTCCCAACCGCTCAGGCTAGGCGGCGCCCAGTTTCCCGTAGAAGCGCCCTTCGCCGTTCGGTGTTTATTACTCCAGGTGTTGCCTCCAGTCATCGTCCAGCTCGTGTCTACAGGAATATGCGCGGGTTGGTGAGCGCCAGGAAGGAATGGCTTTGGATACATCCAAGTTGTCTTGCCTTGGGAAGTGACAGATTGGGCCTGGGCAGCAGGGGATTTTCGAGGGCGCATGTTGGCTTCATAAGCTGCAGCAGCAGCAGAAGCCGAGGACATGGGCTTATGAGCAATGGTCTGTGCGGCCAATGCTGTAGTTGTTTGTGTAGCCATAGGCGAGGCGATGATGTTGGATCTTGACTCTTCGAACCTTTTCGCAGCTTCACTGGCGCTACTGAATTTCTGTTGTTTCTGTATCTCCTTCTCTGCGGCAACGGCGGCGTCTGCAAGAGAGATAACGTGGTCGGGGCGGGGAGAGCCAACCGCTGAAGCGGCGGCAGTGGGGGTGAGAGTACGAGTCTGAGTTCCGTCCCAATTTTGCGAACGGGGTTCATGATTGTTATCCCAGTTATCTGTATATTGGTCTTGACTCCGGTTGTCGGATGAGTGGGCTCCATTTTGGGAGAAGTGACCGGAATGGGTCTCTGGGATAGTTGGAAGGATATTAGGCCCGTTGGGCTGTGGAGGATGAAGCAAACTATCGGTATGATCCCAGTCGTGTACTTGCTGAGTTGTCTCAAGAACGCCCCAACCATTTCCACCAGTCTCCTGTTGTGGCCAAGTTGAGCCTGCCGAAGCAGCCCAGGTGTCACCACCGCTAGCGCCCCAAGATGCCGCCTGAGGGTCAGGAGGACGAGATTGCTGCGAAGGTTCTGCTGCACGTCCAAAGAAGTTAATGGTGTTTTTCGGGGAAAGCAGAAGAGAGGACACGCACCAGGAGGCATTGAAGTCACATTGACGCCCTCCGTCGCAGGAACAGACTCGGAAGGGGGGGCTGGTTTTTCCTCTACCTTCTGCTTTCCCTTTTGTTTCTTGCCCATCGCGTTTCGGGGGGGCATAATATCGCTTGGGAATTACGTGTAATCTATTGCTAGTCCACCAAGTTGTGGGTACCGGGCTTGAACGATGAGGCCAGGAACAGGAAGGTCGGGAAAAAAAAGTCGAATAAAGTTCTGTGCGAATAGATATCGGCGACAAGATTAAAGGATATTAAGGAGTTGGATGCGATGAGGACCTGCACGAGGCATAATGGTTGAATATCGGAAACAGATCACCTCGACCCAATTGGGGTACGCGCTTCGACCACCCACGCCTGCGTGACGTGTGTCACTTCCCTTAGTCACGCCGACTGCACCGCACGGAAATGGAAATCAGGCGGGGCGATCGGGTTCAAATCTAAGTATTAGATTTCGGGGTAGGCCCGGTAGCCAACGTCTCGGCGCTCACCAGACAGCGCGCGGCAGTGATTGAATGTAGAGATTGCAAGGGTGGAGCAACTTGACGACGAGGCGGAGTGTTCGGATGATATCTTGATGGATGGCTGTGCATCTCCCGAGTCGCTAAATAGCGCTGCGCCCGAGAGAGTTCTCCAGAGACTGGACTCTCCTTCCGCCCATTCGCACCGTCAGTGACAAGAGACTCCGGCTTAGTCTCCGTGCTCTACACAATGGTATCCCTATTCTGGAGCTGGATCTTCATCCTTCAACTTTCCCTTGTCCGACCAGGCTTTGCCCATGCCCGTGTCAGTCCCGACTATGAAGTCCTCGCTCAGCGAGCGTTGGAGACCGTCTATACGTGAGTGCCACTCCGCATCTCGTCCAGGATATCCGGCTGATTTTTTTTGTGCAGCCGCAGTCTCTCAAAGGCCGAGAAGACCAGGAACACCTTCATTGCGCTCGCTATCGCCGGTGCCGTGGTCCTGGTCGTTGGAATCTTAGGTCTTTATCTGCTTTACCGCCGGCAAAAGCAGAAGATTCCGGAGCCCGAAGCAGGTGCCGTTGAGAAACCCAGCTGGCGAATGGTGGATGCGAAGAACGACAAGATGGATTGGTGGAGGTTGAGCCTCCGACTGCAACCTACAACACCGGCGGACCCTAACCTTCCTGAGGGCTCCCGCATCGAACGTCTGAAGGCTGCCCTCAACAAGAAAGCTGGAAAGGCACAACCTCTTCTCCCCACCCACACCAAGCCGAGTCCCACGGAAACAATCCGCCTCCCGATGCAATCCATTCCTGACGTGAAGCCAAAGTACCCGGACATCCTCGAGAAGGATTACCGCGCCCCCATGTACCCTGTTGATCAATCCCCTCCTCAAATCCCGGCTCTTACTCGGACGCTCTACGATGGTGGCAAGCAGATCCCTTTGAACCCCCGATCACCTCCCCGTGCCCTGGTCACTCAAGGAATGGCTCGCTCAGGTTCTGGCCGTTCGGGACGCAGTGGTACACCCCGATCGCCTGCCAACCGGAGGAGGAGCTGGCTGACGAGGCACCAAGTTCGTCATCCCTTCCTCCCCCTAAAAGATACGGATGCGCAAGCGCCTCCTATCTCTGCACCAAAGCCCGTTGCCATCGACCCATCGAACCCCAAGCTCAACTACGCAGTCAGCATGAGCAAGCCTCGCGCTGCACCCGTACCACCTCAAGATCCGCGAGGATCCCTAGTGCCCGTAGTTCCGCCGAAGGGTGCACTCAAGCGTCATCCCACTCCTCTTCACCTCGATGATTCCGTATCCGAACGCAAAGTTCGCTTTGGACTTCCCGGTTCCCCTCGCCCATCTCGTATGGCTTCCCCAGCAATAGCTTCCCCAGGATTCGCTTCCCTGACAGCAATCTAATTGCTTTAGTTACGAGCAGGACATTCATGTTGCACTACATAGGACTGTAACAATAGCATGCCTGGTCTTCACCAGCGGCCCACTGTGAGCAGTCACAGTCTAAGTATAGCTCATCACAAGGAAGCTGTGATTAACGTCGCTTTGGCCGAGCAAAGACTGCTAGCCGACCTTTTTAGATGACAATGTTGTCTCATGATTAGAGCTTGCCAAGGACGGCGTGGAGGACCTCTTTCGTGGTACTGGTGCCCTTGAGGTCGGGGGTTAGAACCTTGCCCTCGCGAATGACCTGATCGACAGCAACATCCAGTCTATCCGCGCCCTTCGTGTACCCGAGGTGGCGGAGCATTAGGGCAGCTGATCTTATAGAGGCCAAAGGGTTTGCGATGCCCTTGCCTTCAATATCAGGGGCCGAACCGTGGACACTGTTTCATGTAGAACGTAATCAGATTGGGTCAAGAAGATGTCGGGGGACACGAACGGTTCTCCCATGACAAACTTATCACCAGCATTGATGGAGGGAATCAATCCAAGAGAGCCGACAAGGGCTGCAGCAGCATCACTTGGGAAATAGATGTTAGGAAGCCGACAATGAGTGAAAGCTTTGGGGAACTCACGAAAGGATGTCGCCGTAAAGGTTGGGCGCGACCATCACATCAAAGATCCTAAGTGTACAACATTCAGCCTCCCAATGATGTCAAAGGTGAGGAGACACACTCAGGCTCGCGGAATAAACTGGCCCGGAAGGTACTTTAGCGCTCGCGCAGGACAAGGGGGAATATCAAGGACGAACCGGTACACAGCGCTGTCTACAAGCTGCTCTGCAATTGTAACCCCATCATACTTTCCGGAGATTGCAGGGAGAGAAGGGACAGCGCGAACGGTTTCTCGGAAGAGGCCGTCAGTGATCGACAGGACGTTAGATTTGTGGATGATTGTGAGGTGCTAGGAACGAAGGTGGGCCCCAGATTTCTTGATAAAGTGTTGAGTCAAGACAGACCTTGCGCAGCCGTGAGTTTGCAAGCTCGAAGGCCATTAGGCCGATTTTCCTCGACGCATGCTCTGTGATGACTCTGGTTGCCCGAGCCTCCTTGCCATGTTTTCCATCAGTGAGTTTTTCTTGCTTGACATACTAACCCGAAATAGCGCGTCAAAGAAGTGCGCCCACAACGAAAAAATGATATACCAAGCATTCGGTATTCTCCCGGACGACAACCAGGTCCACAGATGGCTTCTGACCAACTTCTGGTGCAACCTTCGAGTAGAGAAATATTTATGGGTGAGATGTTTTTTTTTAAAAAAAAAAAAAAAACATAAAAGCGGTGAGTTACTTACCGAGACAACGGGACGAATGTTGGCGTATAGATCGAGCTTCTTGCGCAACGAGACGATGGGTGACGAGTACCCGACAACCTTCCTCGATGGAGAGCTATATGCGCCAGATGTAAATATACATCAGAATAAAACTGCCATTCGCTTACCTGACGGAGCCAAAGAGAGCACAATCGCACTGTTCTTTTAAAGACCTTGAAGCTAAATTTAATAATGACCGATACAAATAAGAATCAGAGCATGCTCACTCAAGAGTCTCTTCTGGAAGAGCTACTCCTGTGCGGGTAAAGCACTCCCAACCAGCAACAAGGTCAATGAACTCGAGCTTCGGGATATCAGATCCAAGGGCAATGATAGCCTCCTTCGCAGCCTACAACAACAAGAGGCAAATGAATATCTGGCAGGCGAAGAGTAACAGGAAACATACGGGAATGACCTCCTTCCCAATCCCATCAGCCGGAATGAGGCCAATCTTCAGCGACGTCCTGGGCGCTGGTGGCTTTTTTACATGGGCGGCTAGCGCTCTAAGGGAGGGTCTGAACATGGTTCTGGTTGGACTTCGAAAGACAGAAACTTACGAAAATATCTCCCGTCGTCAGTGTCTTAATAATGGTGTTGCTTGCCGTCGTTTCCGAACATCCGATCACCATCACATGCATGACGCGTTTCGGCCGCAAATTACAAGCAAATTCTGAAAGTCTTTCAGTTCGCGATATTCAAACTCTGCGCTTCCACGGAGGTTTATCGTAAAGTACAACCTATGTAAGAGGACATATCCCTGTATTTTATTCCAAAATATCAATGTCTTCATGAGTTGCTGCGCGCTGGTGAGTGACCCGCCTGTCACGTGCTGACGCGTTGATAATTTGGATCTGTTGTGGACGCGTCGCGTCATACATAAATGGCAGCTGTCAGAACCTGAATCCGACTTCACTCACATCCTTCAAACATTATGCCTACAAATCCAAGGTCTTCATCCCGCGTCCTCACACCGAGGACAAATACTCTCCATGTACCGCAAGCTAAATTGACCACGTTTCTACCAACGGACAGTCAGTCCAAGAAACGACACATACGAGACGAGACTCAGTCAGTCAAACGCCGGAAGCTCTCTAGTCCAGCTATTTCGGAGAGCGAAGACGACGGCAGTGATGTGGATGTCTACTCAGAAGAGGAGGAGGTGGCTATGGAGGATGCAAGAAGAGTACAGGCTCGGGCACACAGACAACTGGCTTTAGACCTCCATACGCAATTTGTTTCGAGTTCTGCAAGCCGTTGCAGGAGACAAGCCCGTACGTCTATTCGCCCCTCTTCAACCTAAGACCTGACCTCTTCAGTAGCATCCACCCTTCCCATATTGCAGTCCTTCGTGTCATCGCATAAATCCGACGTGTTCAAGTGCCAGTCCATTGGTGAAGACACTTATCTCACCCCTCCGTATGCATGCGCTTACTCCCATGGTGTGTATGGGAATTTCTCTGTCATGGGTCCATCTCACTTTATGTAGGGTCTCGAAGAGGTGGAAACCCGCGTCTCGCTGTCGCCACTGAACAAGGCACTGTCCACATCTTGAATACGCAGAAGCGGGATGATTGGGACTCTGGTAAGTACTATTACTAGTCTTTTCTAGATCCAGAAGTCACCAATGCTCCCTCAGAACCCCAGCGAACCACACTCCAACAGCACCAGAACGGAATCTTCGATGTGAAGTGGAATTTGAGCGACACCTCTTTGGCCACCAGTTCTGGCGACCAATCAACGCGGATTTCATCTGTAGAAACTGGCGCCATAACACACGTCCTTCGTGGCCATGCGAGCACTGTCAAGTGCTTAGCCTGGGATCCAACAAATGAGTCCTTGTTAACCACGGGAGGCCGAGATGGTGCGATCTGCTTATGGGACCTAAGAGTAGGAGAAAGACACAAGAAAGAAGACACGGAATTCCTTGTGGCGGCTCCGGTGATGACAATCCATGGCGCTCATGAAGACACTATCGTCAAGAGTAAACCTAAGCCACGGAAAGGAAAGCAAGTCCCCACCCCACGCACAATTACAAATGTGCTTTACCCCGAATCCCAACCCTATGGGCTTATTAGCAGCGCCTCTTTCGATGGGTAAGCAGGTTCATCAGGGTTGCACACACCTACTAAATTGTATGACAGGATTCTCCGATACTGGGATCTTCGCCAGTCAACAACAACACGGAAGACCAAGTCGGCCAAGAGGTTGCTTCCAACGGAGCTCTATTGCTCGCCTGTTGACCCCACGATGTTGCACGGTTCACGACGTTCAAGAGGCATCATAAGCATGACTTGCGGTACGGGCCCAACAGCTGGCCTAATTTTTGCGCTCGGGGCGGATTCACGCATCCATACCTACGATCTGCCAACGTTGACGGCCCAAAGAGCCGCGTCTGAGCATGAGAATCTTCAAACGAATTCCTTCTACGTCGGCGTATCTGTTTCCCCGTGCGGTCGCTGGCTTGGGTGTGGAGGGTCGGGAACCACAGGGAACAGCTTTCTTTTCGATGTCGAAAACGCCGCTCGGCCGGCGTCAATCCGACAGAAAGGAGTCGAGCTGATCGGACAGAAGGGGGAAGTTGGCGCAGTGGATTGGGCGCAGGACATGTTCGCAACCTGCACCGACGATGGTACGGTGAGGATCTGGCGACCAGACATTGACACACGGAGGAAATGTGCCCAGCAACCAGAGGAGAGTAGATGGGATTGGAGTTGGGCAATGTGATGGAATCTTGTACATACCTAGTGTTGGATCTATCCTCCATTTTGGCACTGAAAACCGCGCGTGAGCAAGCAAGCAAAGTTTATCATACAATTAAGGTATCTGTATATGCAGGGAATGAAATAATGGAAGGTATGAGAACCGTGAAGCTTGAAAGTGCAAGAGTCATCTATGACAGGGAACCCTTCACTTCTGTTGGATTGCGTTGACAAGCCTGAAGTGACCAGTAAGCAACAAAAGCAAAAGCAAAAGTTCAAATCCGGCATACCAGTCAAGCCCTTCCTCAAGACCTTCTCCCTTAGTTGCGCAGCTACCACGAACGCTCCATGGACGGGTTTTCTCGCCGCCAGCTAGACCAAGCTTTTCACTAATCTCCTCCGGCTTCAACGCGCCATCTACATCCTGTTTGTTGCAGAAAACGAGGAGGGGTGCCCCTTTTAGCTCCTCTTCCGAAAGCATTGTCAGGAGTTCTGTCCGCGACGTTTGCAACCGTGCATGGTCCGAGGAGTCGATGACATAGATGATGGCAGCAGTATTCGGGAAGTAGCATCGCCAATACGGTCTTATAAATAGTCAGGCAACGGCGTCGATATGCATACGACGTGTGCCTACCGAATGCTGGATTGTCCACCGAGATCCCAAACTTGGAACTTGATGTTTTTATACTTTGTGGGGGAATGAATAAGCTGGGTACGGAGTGGAAACGTAAATACCTGCACGGTTTCGACATTGAATCCAATAGCTTCGACGTGTATTAGCACCTCCAAGCGTCGAACAATGGTTACAATGGACCTACTCGGTATCGTGGAGACAACCTCTCCGATCTAGCAGGCACAGTCAGGACGGTGCCTGAGGAGGTAAGAACGGGCACACCTGGAGGCGGTAGAGAATGGTTGTCTACAAAAAGCCCTGCATAAGCCAATGACGCGAAGAAGTGAACATGTAGTGCTCACCTTGCCGGCAGAGTCTAATCCCAACATAAGGATCCGCACATCCTGATCCTTGCTCCATCGAACCAGCGACGACAAGGAGCTGAACAGTGAGGATAGTGAGAGGCCCATAGAAAGATATGCGTAGAAAATATAACAGCGAAGGCAATAAAGAGAAAACGAGATGGCGGTCAGAGGAAGACCAGAATGGCTTGCTCCCGGCTCGGCTGTGAAATCCGTCAGCACGTGCCAAGTATACACCTGGCGCGACTTTCAAACTGATCCGTTGAACTCGCCCTCTTCGTCGCAACAATCCACCAATCCTCTCTTCCCATTGTTTAGGTGTTCCGGGCTGCCCTCTATCAATACGCACCGAGTCTTATCTATGGGGATATCTTCGACGAATACCATCAACCCCGATGCTGACGCGGTCTCTGGAACAAAAAGGCCAAAGTCGAAGAAACACTCGAAAAAGGAGGTCTCCTCCAGCGGCGGTGAAATTGAGCCCATGACACCAGCCCTTGGGGACCAAGAGGAAAAACCTCCAAATACATTTGCCTCGACCAGCGGAAACTCTGAGTTGCAGCCCGAAAAGGTTCGATCAAAAACATCCAAAGCTGGCAAAGTCCCGAAGGTCGAGGGCAGTGTCGAGGGTGTCCCTGTTGCATCAAAGAAGAAGGAGAAGAAACGAAACCATCGGGATGTCGATTCTGCGGATGGGGGAGACGATGGAACACTGCCGACACCCGATGGTCCTTTGGAGGAACTGGAACCGCCGAAAAAGAAATACAAGAATAGGACGGAGTTCCGAGATCCAAGGGATGATAGTTCGTTGAACAGGCAGTCGCGAAAGGGTACGCTCATCCATGTGTAAGGCTTGCCTTTGCCTAAGTAACTATTTTGTCATTATTCAGGTTTGGAGTACGTTTTCACTCAGATGAACAAACCAAAGAAGTGGAAGTTCAACAAGGCAAGGCAAAACTGGATAATGCGCAATATCTGGTCTCCAGAAAATGTATGCCATTTTGGTTCATGAATAACTCGCGAGACTCGGAACACTTACATACTCTATTGTTTGTCTATAGTTACCTGACATCTACTTTCCACTAGCGGTGAAGTATCTCGCAAATGTACAGGGAGGCTCGAGAAAGGTTAGGATTCTCAAAGCTGCTGAGGTTTCTTTGGTCATAACGCTTCTCAGAAATTGCAGGAGACATGTCAGACGTATCTCAAGGTCGAAGAGAAACCAGAGGTACCTGAGCCGACCTCTACGACAACATCCACCGTGGAAGCCCAGAAGCCGCTCAAGCCATCCCTAAAAGCGTCAAAACCAACTCCCGGGTCCCTCGTCAACACTACCCCAACACCTGGCCCTCTAGTTGGTTCTGTCCTCACTCCAGGAGCTTTGATTACACCTCTCACGACGACACCTGTTGTCACATCTGCTAGTGCGAGTCCTGCTTCCTGTCTTGCTGAAACAAGACGCAAGCGTGCCCAGACTCTTCTTGGCGTCCTCAGCTGAAGAATCGAAATGTCGAGCGGCCCTCCGGATTCGGATGTTGGGTTATTTCTGCTGAAAGGGCCACGATTCACCTGTTACCATATGACCACCATTTCGGGGACAAGGTTGTTTTACACAATCGACCAGGACGCACTGTGGAGGATACTTCAAGAATTAGACATTACTCATAGCCACGCTCATCATCTGAACGCAAGCACGTTGTACGATCAAGACTTGCATTGGGAGTACTTTTGTCAAGCCATGTACGCCAGCCTACTGGACACGAAGCGAACATGCGTATTTGAGTTTCCTGGCTAGATTTCCAAGGCTTTGAATCAAATTTCGCGAAGACGTCCCGAAGAACTCGAACCAGCCATCAACCAGGCTCCCATCCTACTCAACGTTTCCGCTGCTTGAACCAAAGATGATTCCTCAGTGCTTGGCATCAAATTTGTCTACCGAATGTCGGTCTTGAAATTTTTCAACCAGCGGCTTTTATGTGGGTTCCAACGATGTCACTCCGGATTTGTTCAAATGGAGCGATCGCAAGCGAAGAGGCGCCCGACGTAGGCTCTTCTTTTCCACCTTTCTTAATGTTCAATCATTGTCTCGAGCGAGTATTACATAAAGTCGGTCTGTGCCCGAGTCGGCTGCGTTCCGAGTCGGCTGCGTTCCGTTCACCCCTCAGAAGTCGCTAGTTACTTCAAGGTCTAGACTGTACAGAACAACGCAGGAAATACCAATATGACGAGCAAACGGGCTATCTACATGTCGTCAGAACTGGTTGTATCTCCCTGTGTCGGTTCCAAGTCGGTCCTGGTTTGCTTCGTCCCGCATTGACGAAATCTTCCATCGCTTCAGAACTTCAGGTGCGGAAATTTTAAAGCGGCTGTCGGCGAAGCGCCATTACGAGAAGATGAGAATATAGGCGTTATGTAGGTGGAGAGACTTTCGCATTCTAGTGCTGATTCTGTTCCAATATCGAATTAAAGTGCCGACATTTCCTCTATATGACGGCCTTACGATAGCCTTGCTCGCATGAGACTGCTGTTCGAAAGGTATTCGGCTCATTCACGAAAATTATCTCCGATCTGAGCCTCCTCAACGATGTCTTGGAAGAAGGAAATTCTGAGAGGCTGTCGGGATTATGGCAAGGTTACCATCCGCAAAATCATTTGCGATGTCTCGAAGACGTATAAAAGGGCCCATCTCCTCACCGACTTTCTTCACTCGAACCAATTCGCAACATTCGTTCAAGTACTCACACTCTTTCACCAACATGCAATTCAAAGTCTCTGCTCTCACCGCCGTCGCTCTTTCCGCCCTTGCGGTCGCCACCCCCATGAAGCGCGACGATGTCAACCAGTGCAACACCGGTCCCGTCCAGTGCTGCAACAGCGTCCAGCAAGCCAGTAGCAGCCCTATCGCCCAGCTCCTTGGCCTCTTGGGCGTCGTCGCCGGGCCAATTGATGCCCTCATCGGTCTTACTTGCAACCCCATCTCTGTCATTGGTATTGGAGGCAATTCTTGGTTAGTTCCCCATCTGTTTCACACGTTGCTTTGAACTAACGGATATTTCTGTAGCACTTCGCAGCCCGTCTGCTGCACCAACAACAACTTCAGTAAGCGCTGAAACATGATCAAGGCACTTGTGATTACCTTATGCTGATTCCATCCCAACAGACGGAGTTGTCGCTCTTGGTTGCACTCCCATCAACCTCAACCTCTAAACCTTTCGCCCTCTAAGCCTTTCGCCAATTCGCACCACGGGATTCTGCACTTCAAGTATGATCAACAACTTTTAGAGCAGAGGAGGATCTGGGTGCAAGGACATTTGTAGTGTTTTAATTTATGAAGAATCCAATTCTTGTTGGTGCCTTCTCCCCAATCCATGTTGACATGAGTGGCCTATATTGCACCACGGGTCCTTCGCTTCGCTTGGTACAAAGTCAAGACAATTCTTCTTTCGAAACTGGATCGATGATTATGGTCACAGGTCAGAGGACCGGGACTCTTGGAGACTCGGACTTTGAGGCTCTGATGATTCGGACTACGAGATAATTCCGAGTGGCCTGATCTCAAGAGAAAAAATTACTTAAGTTGCATAACTTGAATTCTCCGCATTTAACCTGTAGTTACTTTTGACGGTCCGAGCCCAACTCGAAGCGCTTGACCAATTTGGCTGTGGTCAGAATCCTTACATACACGCAAACAACGAACAACAACCATCTTGGCCTATCTTGGCGCGTCTGCATGCCCAGCTGAGCTTGCTCATCCACTTCACCAACCACCTCCGAGTGCGCGACAATGTCGGACGACGAGCTTAAGCTCGTGGCACAAACGGCCCTCACGTCCATCGTCGCGTCGCGCAAGTTCAAAGCCCCCGCAACGTCTCTCGAGCTGCTCACCACTGTAATGACCACCAAGATCTCAACCGGCCTATTCCCCCACTCACCTGCACCTAAGTTCAAGCTCACAGACCTCAAGCGGTTCGAGCTCATCATAGAAGATATCGCTAGTACCTGGACGGAGGGGGTGATCTCGTTCTCTCGAGACGTGAAGACAGGCAAGATGACGATCTGGGAACTGGCGACCTCTGAGCAAGGAGCTGGTCGTTCGGGGATGGGTCTCCATGGAAGTGGAAGTGGGCTTGGGAGCGGTGACTCGAGGAAGAGGAAGAGGGTGGTCGACGAAGATGCGGACTCGGCTGCTGGTGACGATGAGGCGCTCCTTGAGGAAGAGGACAGTGGGCAAGACACGTTTGGGTCGACACTTGCTAACCTGTCCCCGGAGATGAGGGAGGTGTATACGCTAATTCAGAAACCTACAGCCAAGGGCAGGCTCCTTGCTGAACAGGTATGCAAAGCACTCTTCTCTGGCTGCAGTTGGCTAATTGGAACAACCACCGCCCCAGTTTCGTTCAGAAGAAGAGAGGTTCGAGCCCATCTGTACCCACATCACAAAGGACGACTGTGCAAAGGCACGACGTGCACTCCAATTGCAACACCTCCCACCCTCCACCTCTGCGCAGCAGCTCCCGCCTCCAGGGATCTGCGACCGCGTCCACTTCAGACCGCTCATCCGACCTCATACCGACGTGACGTTAGGACACTGTTCCTACCTTAATACATGCTATTCCGAGCCTACGTATGCACAGTCTCCCTCAATACCCCCCTTCCCCGGGACGGCCCACAGTCATGGGATGGCCCCGCCGAACACAAGAGGCGCGGTGTCACTTCCTTCTGGATTGGGTGCTGGTGGAAGAGGCAAGGAGAAGGCGCCGTGCAGGTATCTGCATTATGAGGTTGATTGGGACGGAGGTGATGGCGAGTGGAGGAGGGAGCGGAAGCCGAGGAAGAAGGTGCACCGTCTGAGCCTTGGGTTGGGGCCGACTGGGAAGGTTACGAAGCCGGTGCGTCATTTGTCGCCTTCGTGGTTGTGTTGGAGGTGCTAAATATTCAACAGCTGCCTCCACAATGGATCAACTGCGACCTCCGAACGTTCGATTATTCAGTGTTGGGCAAATTCCATGTTATCATGGCTGACCCGCCATGGGATATTCATATGAGTGTAAGCTCATGAAGCTTTCTATAAGCTTGTACTCGAGGTCTAATACTCGCTGGTATAGCTACCCTATGGGACGATGAAGGACGATGAGATGAGAGCCATGCCCATACCAACCCTCCAGGACGAAGGGTTCCTCTTCCTCTGGGTGACAGGTCGTGCCATGGAAGTCGGGCGCGAATGTCTCCAAGTCTGGGGTTACACCCGCATCGATGAGGTCGTCTGGGTCAAGACCAACCAGGTTCGTTTCTTAGCCTCTCCTCCCCTTCCTCCCTCTAACCCTCCCCTCCTCTTTCAGCTCCAACGCGTCATCCGCACAGGCCGCACGGGCCACTGGCTAAACCACACGAAAGAGCACATGCTTGTGGGCGTCAAGACCGTCACCGACTCGTCCGGGGCGCTCAAGTTCCCATCGTGGGCGAACCGTGGCGTCGACACGGACGTGATCGTCAGCGAGGTGCGCGAGACGAGTAGGAAGCCCGAGGAGGTGTATGGGCTCATCGAGAGGCTCTGTCCGGGCGGAAGGAAGGTGGAGATTTTTGGGAGGAAGCATAATACACGACCTGGGTGAGTTTTCTTTCTTTCTTCATCTTGGGTAGCACCTCAATTATTCATCTAGATGGTTGACGCTGGGTAACCAGTTGGGTCCGGACCAGATATACGAGGAGGAATTGGCTATGAGAATCAAAGCCAAGTATGTTTAGCTGAGCCTGTCATTATATTGGACAGAATTCATAATGGTCTTCAGATACCCTGACCGGCCGATCAATGTGCCGACACCTTACAGGAAAGCGCAGGCGCTGCCTTGAATCTGAAAAATGTACTCTCGGCCATCCAAGGCACCCGGCGAACACTTGATGTTGTTCTGTACACATCTGCGAGTGTATTTGTACTGTCAGTCTATAAGGACCATTGTATGGCCATTTGTTGTACTGTTTCATTGCTTATCATGTAGTCATACCCTTATTAATTTAGATGACCACCTTGACAGTGCTACTTGTGTATTTCAAAACGTGATTGTTGCCCCGTCTACTTCTACAAAACAAATATACCTATAGAAAATTAAGGTCCTGTATTGGGTATATCACAATGCCTGTAAAGTAGATCTAGCATGAAAAGAACGACTAGCTCTCAAGCTCTTGCATGAGAAGATCGTTGACCGTGTCCTTGTTGTCAAGGTAAACTGCAACACCAAAGAAATTCATCAACTATCCAAACTGTCAACCAGAACACATAAAACTCACCATGGTGCCCAGCATTGTCGACAATATACATCCGCGCATTCTGGTTTCCCGCCTTCTTCAGCCTCTGAACGGCTTCGTACCCGCCGGTGGGGTCCATCCAGTCATGGTCGCCATACACGAATGTGACGCGTATGTCCTTGGGAAGCTTGTCGATGCGGTCAACGAGGGGCATGCGCGCGTGTGCGCCGGGCTCGAGGATGTGCGAGATGCAGTACTCGCCGGAGCCCTTGGCGAGGGTGATGTTCATTATGTAGTCGTGCATATCGCGCGTTTCTTCGGGTGTTAGACCTGTGAAGCGGCGCGAGGAGTACTGAAGAAGTCGTTAAGTAGAGTTAAAGAGAAGTAGAGGATAGAAAGAAGTACCTTGCCGATGAGCATTGGTCCCCAGAAGAACGTCGACCGGACGACCTGGAATGGACTCCAGCCCTCTTCCCAGAGGTAGGTAAATAATCTCCGTGTCTTGCTCTCTTTCTGTTTGTTCTCCTTCTGCTCCTCCTGGATCTTGTTCACTTTTCCCTTCGTCGCCCTATGGAACGTGGAGCTTTTCTTTGAGCCGTCTTTTGAGCCGCTAGGATGCTGCACTCCCGGGCCTTGATCCGTCAGTTCTCGTGAGGGCTCCTCGTAGTTTGGGCCACGAGGAACGCCTGCAGGTGAGAGCAGGATGAGCTTGTCGACGCGTGTGGGGTGCTTCAGCGCGTATGCAACGCTGAGATAGGCGCCCAGAGAGTGTCCTATCAGCGTCACCTTGTTGAGACGCATCTTCTCGCGCCACTCCTCCAGGGAATCGACGAAGAACGACTCGGCCTCTGCGACCCGACCGGGTACGTCCTCCCGCTTTGCTTTCACGTTGAAAGGAACGCGGGCTGATCTGCCCATACCTAGCCAGTCCAGGGCATAGACGGCACTAGACCGCAAGGCAGCCCAGTTGGCGAGCGTTGGGAGGTTCTGGAAGTAGAATCCTAGTCCGGCACCGTAGCCATGGAGCAGAACGGCAGGAGGTGGGGCTGTTGAGGAGGGTGATGTCGATGTGATGGATACGGTGTTGAGGTAATGTTGCTGGTTGGAGAGCTGGACTCTGGAAGATGTGGCGGTGACTGGGCCGTCTACGGGCGTGGAGGGTGGGGAAGACGCTGGGGTCGATGGTCGATAGAAGGGAAGACGGCGGAGGAGACGCTCTTCAGCAATGGCGCTCTCTTTCTCGCCTACATGCCACCTGTACACGGCAATGAGCACACAGCGTCTAATTATACGGGGTCGCCACTGACCAGCTCCGCACACTGCTTGTAAAAGCAGAGGGAATTTCGCGGGACGGGGGGAGGGGGTCGAGGTTTATGCTTGTCTCCATTGTTCGGAGGAGGGCGCGGGACAGTCTGAGGGCGGACGTGGTGGGGACGGGTGGATGAAAGCGGTGTGCATGATAGCGTATTTATGAACGGGTCGCTGCCGCCCGCCTGCGTCATCTTCATCACACGTGCTGACCCACTTGTTTCCCACGCTGCTCTCCTCCAACCACCATGTACAACGGCATCGGCCTCACGACTCCCCGCGGAAGGTGAGTGATTCCGTTGCCAGTACCTTCTGGGTTTCTGACCCTTTGTCTACAGTGGAACGAGCGGTTATGTCGTTCGCAACCTCTCCACCCTCCGTGTCCACGACAGGAAAAATGACACCTCAACATGGGACGCTGCTCCCCCAAAACACAGAGAGCCAGACGAAGGCATCCTTGAACACGAGCGCAAGCGCAAGGTTGAGATAAAGTGTCTCGAGCTCCAGCTAGAACTCGAAGACAAGGGGTACGTTTCACTTGCTCCGTGCGCTTCTTTGTATCGCAGCTCACATTCATGATCAGCACGGACGAGGAAGAGATCGAAAAACAGGTAGACCAGCTGCGCCAAAAGCTGCTGGCAAACCTCTCCGCAAGTGCACTGCCTTCGCGTGGCTTCAAACCCTCCGACACCCACGCTATTGCTGCTGCGAAGAAGACAGAACTCTCAAAAATGGCCCGTGCGCTAGGCACCCGTGCAGACTACCAAGAAGGCGACGCTTTCGACCGCGAAAAGCAGGAGGAGAATAGGATCAAACGTATTGCTGAACGGGAGGAACGCGAGAGAGAAAAGGCTGAGAGGATCAAAAGGCGCGAGGAGGATAGAGAAAAGATGGCGGCGCAAAAATCTAGATGGGAGCAGGAAAGGCGCGAGCGAGATCTTACCCAAAGGAAGGACGACGGCAGGCGCAGGGACGGCAGGGACCGTGGAATGCCTCCACCTCCGCCTCCAGGTCCTCGAGGCGAATACAGAGATAGAGATCGGCCTACCGACCAAGGGTACCCCAGTATGCCTCCACCACGGCGCGATCCTCCTCCTCATTCTCGGGACAGAGAGTACCCGCGCGGAGGCAGGGATGCACGCGACATTCCGCCTCCTCGAAGCGAACCGACAGGCGGGCGCTCAAAGAGGGACCGTGGCTCGCCATCGCCGTCTCCTTCGCCGCCACCGAGGAACCGAAGGCGTGTGGACTCGCGCTCACCTTCACGTTCAAGATCCGGGTCTCGTTCGGGTCGTTCGGACTCCAGGACTCCCAGCCGCACGCCGTCGAAGTCGCGTTCTCGCTCGCCTATGAGGGGTGTTCAGAGGTCGAGGAGGTCGAGATCTCGCGATGGGTCGCGTTCGCGTTCGCCTATCCGTCGTATCGTACCTCCAGGCAGAGTTGACCAAGGATACGGACGGGGTCGAGGCGGGTTCCATGCACGAGGTGGTGGAGGGGGCGGAGGTGGAAGGGACGCTCCAAGGGATCGAGACAGTGGCAGAGCAAGAGGCCGACGTTCACCCTCCAGGTCGCCCTCTCGCTCGCTATCGCGTTCGCGCTCTCCTCCACCAAACAGAGGCAGGCGGTACGCCTCCCGCTCCCCATCCCGTTCTCCATCCCGTTCCCGCTCGCCTCCTCCCAGACGCGGCCGGTATCGCTCGCGTTCAGGCACCCCTCCTCCGCCCTCGAGGAGGGAGAGGACGCCGCCTTTCTTGCCTACACCTGCTGGGCCTGGACCAGCTTCTGCTCGGGACGTGAAGGGCGCGAGAGATGTGAAAGACGAATCGCCGCCGCGGGGCAGGAGCGAGAAGCAGGAAGTAGCCAAGAGGGGTCGCTCGCGCTCTGCGTCTACCGGGTCGTCGATGAGTGTTAGCACAAAGAGTGGGGGGTCAAGGAGCAGGAGTCGCGACTGAGGTGGAATGATGTTGGTTCAGCTTTTTTCTAGCTCGCCGCGCGCTGCTTCCATGAGTTGCTGAGTATTCATGTATACCTGCTAGTGCACAAAAGCTCATATAGTATGCTTTCTTTTGTCAACCACCCGTGAGCTGGCTGATCCTACCCGGAAATTCGTTGGCGTGTGTTCAAACGCGATGTTTACGCGACTTGCCTTCAGGGAATAGCCTACTTTGACGTTATCGATGCATCTGAACCTTGTTTCTCCGTATCATTTCTTTTGCTGCTCATCCTTTTGTCCATTTCCTTCACTGCATGCACAACCTTTCATAGCCTGCGCAGTGTATCCCTAATAACGTGAAAATATGCTTTTCTCCATATCCGAAAGGTCCGATCCCGAAGGAGGGACAACATAGCCGGCGCGTGTATAGATAAAATCCCTCAAGCTCAAGCACTCCCTCTCCCTCTGTTTGCTGGCAGTCAGCACCACAACGGCCTGCCCTCGCGCTTGGTACCTGCCCAATTCACGCTGACTCGACTGCCTATGTGACTCATTTCAATCTTCGAGCAGGATATAGACGCACCTGAACACTGATCGGTTGGAAATTTGCTACCGCGGAACGACACTCTCGGGCTCTTGATAGACGGACGGCGTTGAAAATCGTGCACCTAGTTGAGCAAAGTGCGTNTTTGAGTGCATCGCCAGGCGGGGGTTTCACTTCACGCTCTCGACTATTGACGCTGGAACTGACGAAACGTTTTGTCTTTCCTCCTCAAGGATCGCGTCTTCTACCGTCTTCATCGCTTATTTGCGAGAATCGTTTGCTCTCAAAAGGACCTCCTTGCTTCATACACCGCAAACTAGAGAAGAAGAACCCGGACTATCCATACTCAGCCTACCGCCGCACTTGCAAACCTCCCCAAAACCGAAGATGCACCGCGTCCAACTCATCGCGCGCAACACAGGACGGACCACCCTCGGTTCGAAGCCGCGTTCCAACCTCCCCATCCTCAACCTTCGCGGTCTCGCCACCTCTGTGCGTCCTCCCATCCCAGTCCCATGCTCATACACCATCCTTACCAACCTCCTCCCTATCTATCCAGCCGAACACCACCCACCTAGCCCCCACGCACAAGCCCCTCTCACCCCCTAGCGCCGCGACACAAGAGTTCCTCGCGCGCGGACAGGCGTACCTCCTCCCAGTGTATGCCCGGCCCGACTTCGTCCTCGCCCGAGGCAAAGGCGCGTACGTCTGGGACGTCGATGGCCGGAAATACCTCGATTTTAGCGCTGGTATTGCGGTGAACGCGTTGGGGCATGCTGATGAGGGCGTGTTGAAGGTGTGTTGGCTGCTTGTTTTCTCTCTTTTCTCTTTCTTGGGGCGTTTGCTTTGCCTTTACCTTCATTTTCGGATGAAGATGGGAAATGGTATAAAGAGATGGGACCATCCTTCATGGAGGTTCCAGTCCAAGGATGGTCTCACATCGTGTTTGGAATCAAGGCGATGGCATTGGTCCTTTCAATGAAAGATCATCCGTGTCATTACAACGTGGTAATGGTCTACGTCGGTGCTCTTCTCGCTTCCATCGGGGAAGAGGAATGCTCTAGCAACTTCTCCGCCCCAACCCATGTCTTCCCAGAAGGACGACGGAGTCCGAAGGGTGTCAGCATTGCCTTCACATCCTTTGACATTCCGCGGTTGGGAACCGGCTAGTTCCTTCATTTTCTTCAGTTTTCTTCCCATGAAGCATCAACTCGACACCATCCTTCTATTTTATTTTTCGACTGCCGGGTACAAGTTGTTCGTGGATTACGCATACCTTCATGACATGAATACCCACCGGGATTTTTTATACTCATCTACCTAGGGTGGGTAGCTAGGAACAGTCCAGGGTTATTCTCAACCTACCCGAGTTGCTTGCCTTCTTTCCTTTCCTTCGTAAACGTGAATGTAATGGGTTTTTCACTCACCTGGGAATGAATATGCTAGGTGATGAACGAGCAAGCCGGAAAGCTGCTGCATACGAGCAATGTGTACCACAACGAATGGGCGGGAAAACTTGCTGAGCTATTGGTTACGTTGACGGAAGCCGAAGGCGGCCTAGGAAACGCATCCAATAGCTTTGCGGGTTCGAATACCGGCCGCCAGACCGCGAATGGCGGTGCAAAGGTGTTCTTCGCGAATTCGGGCACGGAGGCCAACGAAGGTGCACTCAAAATCGCCAGACGCGTAGGGAAGGACGTCTGGGCGGCCAAGGAGGGCAAGAGCTGGGACGACGTGGCGTGCACGAAGAACCGAATCGTGTGCTTCGAGAACTCGTTCCATGGACGCAGCATGGGTGCTCTGAGCGTGACGAGCAACCCCAAGTACCAGCGCCCGTTCGAGCCGCTCATCCCGAATGTGGATGTCGGAAAGCTGAACGATATCAAGGCGCTTGAGGGGTTGGTTAACGAGGATACGTGCGCGGTCATCGTTGAGCCGATCCAGGGAGAAGGAGGTATTAATGCTGCGAATGAGGAGTTCTTGAGGACGCTGCGCAGGAAGTGCGATGAAGTCGGCGCGGTGCTGATCTTTGACGAGATCCAGGTCCGCCCCGATTAACTTATGTGGCGCAACGGTGCTAACGGAACTTTCATTTTGCAGTGCGGTTTGTACAGGACAGGAACACTCTGGGCGCACTCGCCTTTGCCTGTGGATTGCCATCCTGACATTGTCACGATGGCAAAACCGCTGGCGAATGGGTACCCTATTGGTGCGGTGCTGCTTCGGGATAAGGTGGCAGCTACGATGACCGCAGGTACGTGTGCCCTCCACGTTTCACATTCCCGGTAATGAGAGCCCGTTTGCGACAGGCTCGCACGGAACGACGTTCGGAGGGTCTCCTTTAGCGTGTGCGATCGGGCACCATGTCCTGTCGCGGCTGTCCTCGCGCGAGTTTTTGGACTCGATGGCGGAGACGTCCGAGTATCTGGAGCAGCGGCTCGCGCTATTACCGAGGTGGTTCCCGGAGGTGCTTGGGGCGGGCGTGCGAGGACGGGGGCTAATCCGTGGGCTTGGGTTCAAGGACGCGAGGACGCCTGGGAAGATCGTCGAGCTTGCGCGGGAGCGGGGTGTGTTCGTGCTGACCGCTGGGAAGGATGCCGTGCGGCTTGTGCCTTCTCTGAACGTGGGGAGGGGAGAGGTGGATCTGGCGGTGGACGTGCTGGAGAGCTGTTTGTCAGTGGCGAGTAGTCAATAGCCGAGACTAGAATAGCCGGATCACCTGATTGTAATTACTCTGCGCCCATTGGCTGCGCCCCAAATGATTGAAAAAGTCGTCGCTCTTTCTCTTCCGGTATCCTTTCTCCCCCACAACCATGGACAAGCTCTCGTCCCTCGCCCGCTTCAAGAACGCCTGCCCTTTCCTCGGAAAGACTGCCCCCTCCACCCTCCGCAGCCTCTCCACTGCTGTCTCCCCGCGCTTCCCGTCGCTCTCGGCCCTCACCGAGCGCGCCACAGCATGCCCCGTCATGGGCCCCGCCCTCGACGTCCGCTCCAAGCAGATCGTAGCTGGCTACGCTAGCGTCGCCGCCAACGCAGACGTCGAGAAGATTCACAAGGACAAGGGCGTCTTCCCACCCCCTGGCGCGACCGTCGAAATGTGCCCCCATGCCTCCGCTGCTAGGGCCGCCGCTCGCATGGCCGAGGACCTCGCAGCCGCCGCAAAGAAGAAGGCCCAGCTCAGCAAGGACGAGGCTGCCCAGGCAGCTGCTGCAGGGTGTCCCTTCCACCAGAAGGCCGCCGCCGAAGCCCGCAAGGCAGCTGCTCCAACCCCTGCTCCTGCTCCGACCCCTGTGACAGCGCACAAGGCCAAGAAGCACTCCGGGTTCGACTACGAGAAGTTCTACATCAACGAGCTTGACAAGAAGCGCAAGGATGCCTCGTACCGCTACTTCAATAACATAAACCGCCTTGCGAACAAGTTCCCCATCGCCCACACCGCCCGCGTCACCGACGAGGTCGAGGTATGGTGTGCCAACGACTATCTTGGCATGGGCAACAATCCTGTTGTACTCGAGACTATGCAGTACGTGTTTTCCGTGCCACCTGGTTACGCTCATCCAGCTCACGTACTTCTCAAGTCGCACTCTTGATAAGTACGGCCATGGTGCTGGAGGGACTCGTAACATTGCTGGCAATGGCGCCAATCATCTCGCCCTGGAGCAAGAGCTGGCCAAGCTCCACCGCAAACCAGCTGCTCTCGTGTTCTCGTCGTGCTACGTGGCTAACGACGCTACCCTCTCGACCCTTGGTTCGAAGCTTCCAGAATGTGTCCTATTCTCCGACACCATGAACCATGCCTCCATGATCCAGGGTATGCGTCACTCTGGTGCCAAGAAAGTTATCTTCAAGCACAACGACCTTGAAGACCTCGAGAACAAGCTCAAACAATACCCCAAGGAACAACCCAAGATTATAGCTTTCGAGTCGGTCTACTCTATGTGCGGTAGCATCGGACCTATCAAGGAAATTTGCGACTTGGCAGAGAAATATGGTGCTCTCACTTTCTTGGACGAGGTGCGTCGTATCACCCACCTGGGTTTTCTGTGACTCATCAGATCTACTCTGGTCTCCTAGGTACACGCCGTCGGTCTCTATGGACCCCGTGGTGCTGGTGTAGCTGAACATTTGGACTACGATGCTCATGCTGCTGCTGGCGACAGCCCTGATCCTATTCCTGGCTCCGTTATGGATCGCGTTGACATCATTACTGGTATGTGTCTATTTGTGGCGCTACGATTGCATCCCGTTGACAGTGGGCTCCATTCTTTAGGTACTTTGGGCAAGGCTTATGGCGCTGTCGGTGGCTACATCGCGGGGTCGGAGGAATTCGTTGACATGGTCCGGTCATATGCTCCTGGTTTCATCTTCACAACGTCGCTTCCTCCCGCTACTGTTGCTGGCGCTCGGGCTAGCGTGGTCTACCAGAAGAACTATGTCGGTGATCGTCAACTCAAACAGGTCAACGTCTGCGAGGTGAAACGCCGCTTTGCTGAATTGGATATTCCCGTGGTGTATGTGTTTTTCCCCGTTAACCCTCCGAGTATCGCCGAATACAGCGCGCTAATTCCAAATTTTGCAGGCCTGGCCCTTCTCATATCGTACCAGTTCTCGTCGGCGACGCTGCCCTGGCAAAGGCTGCATCTGACAAGCTGCTCTCGGAACACAACATATATGTGCAGTCTATCAACTACCCCACCGTCGCCCGTGGTGAGGAACGCCTCAGGATCACCGTCACGCCCCGCCACACGCTCGAACAAATGGACAAGCTCGTCAAGGCCGTCGACCAGATCTTCAACGAGCTCGGTATCAACAGGCTGAAGGACTGGAAGCGCCTTGGTGGACGCGCAGGCGTTGGCATGACAGCGGGTCCTGAGCCCGAAGTGCAACCGATGTGGACGGACGCGCAGCTTGGCCTGCTGGACGGAACGACCCCGCGCACGCTGAGGAACGGTGAGAAGGCGGTTGTGGACAAGCATGCGGTGACCATGGCCCGGGCAGAGTTCAACGACTTGTTGGGTCCCATCAGCGGTCCTGTCCAGGGCTCGAGGGTGGTTTACCAGCACGCTCAGCCCGAGGTTAAGAGGCAGGCGCACAAGATGAAGACTGGTACTGGCGTTCCGCTCAGCCGCGACATCCCGGTGCCCCCTCCCGTCGTGTCGGTCTCTGCTTGATTGCAGTGTTGACGCTCTTCGTCCTGTTGTTCGTGGTTTTTTTTTTGCTTTCTTTCTGACTCCCCTACCTATATCGTCGTTGATCGTGCATTTGTCTATCTGAAATACTCGAAAAACGCTCTACAAAGATACACTCGTTGAAGCCACTTAGAGTTGGATAGTGTTAGTTGGAGGATGGTTAAATGGAATTTGATGTTGCGCGTGGATGCGCTTTAGTCTCGTACCAAGACTGTCCAATCGTCCACTCGCGAGAGGGTGCCTATCACACCAAAGGCTCATCGAGAAAGAGGCAGAAAACGGCAAGGCTGACCGAGAGGCTGAACTGTACCAACTACCAACGCTGCTGAGAGGCTTGCAGACGGGTTAGAACGTCAGTTGCAGGATGTCCGGGAACACATTAGGCGCCTTCAAGCAACACCGATGTCGAGCACGTCGTACTATTCTTGATCGCACCTGCCACAAGCTGCGAACCGCCTGTTCCAGCGTACAAGTGCGGTTCATCCTTGCTACGTTTGCAACATCCGCTAACCTTGTGCTCTATCTAACACGTTTCATACGCGTTGACATATAGTGAGGAGAATAAATTCGCTTATGTATGTATCAGCCGGACAATTAGTCGTCATCTAAAAGGAACTGTGTCAATTCCTCCCTGTCCCTCGCATCTTGTTGAGCCTGCTTCGGACGGAGTCTGTGGCGCTTTTTGGTGACTTCGGGCGAATCAAGATCCACCCTAGCGCCGATTCTGGCAGCCAGAGGTAGGCGAAAGTGTTCAGTGGTGGACTTGGGCTGTCTTGTTAGTGGGTAGGGACATGGCTCCAATTTAAAAGGGCGTACGGGAGGAGTAATCGCGCCATAAAGTGTGTAGGCCCTGGTGGGAGAACCCTTGAGGACGGTCTGAATAGAATGAAGCTGCTTGATGGCTTTAGGCAGTATACCAGGCGTTTCTGCTATATTTACCTGTGAAAATACTTTAACGCAGTGCACCCTCCAGAATTGTTTCGAACGCACGACTTGGCTTGTCTTCTCTCTCAATGCACCGATATTATCATGGACCATCCCACGTAGAGTGTAAGCCGATTGTTGCACCGCAGACAGACTGGAGAAGGCAGGGGTCTTGTCGTTAGAAGGCTCCGATTTGGCGACAGTGCTACCCGTCAGGCGTTCTGTCGACGTCTGGGCGCCGAAAGAGGCGTAGGTCTTTTGCTGGAGAGCGTCGGATGCTGAGTCTTTGTCAAGCAAGAGGTCCGTTTGAATAGCAGCCATAGCGTGCGTCCTAGAGTCTAGTTCTTCGGTTTGAGCATGCTTTGAGTTGTGCTTTTCCAAGGACGAGGGGTCCAGATTCTGGTCTTTGCGGAAGTATATCCAAGGAATCAATATTTCAGTGGCCAGGGAGAAGAAGAGGAACAACGCCGACGAGAGAGCCCAGGTCGAGATCAGGAAGGAGAGGTAGCCATAGAAAATACGAGAGCGAAACATATTCATGGTGGTCGACCAAATGAGACTAAAGACTTCAGGCCGCGCCGCGTCCTTGATATCACAGGAAGAAATAAGATTCGACATGCTGGAAGGTGACAACAGGAGTCGAGTTCTCTTGCAAGTGGAGGACGGCGAGTGGCCTATATATGCAGCCTGGGACTTTGGGGTTGGAGGCTGGAGGCTGACGGGATCTTCAAGAAGTTGACGGCTTTCTCGCCTGACCAGCACAGCAGCCTAGTTATATATTTTTTTAGAAAAAATCCGGTCGAGGCAGGGGCTCAATACTTACCGTTTACCTGCCATGGTACATACGAAGGGGCGTCGTTGTTCTCTTGAAGGCTATTCACAGGTCAACATCGGGTTGTTAATAGTTGTGAAAGGACATCAAAGGCGATCATTGACGCGACCAATTTGGCCGAATACGCCCCTAAGTTTCAGGACGAAAGACGAGCCTAACTGCCCACCACTTCATACAAATGCACATTGAAGCGGTTCACTTTTCTTACATCGAAATGTTGTACACTTGGATTTTATATTGATAAATACAACAAGCCCGTGATTTGTACCGGAAACTCTCGATGGCCTTGCAAAGTTCTGGAAAACTACAATTTCTATAAGATGCCGTAGCGATATCGACAAGGAGGGGTAAACTCGCCTCGAAGGTGCTATAGCAGGTCTCGTGTGATTCTACCACGGAACACGTCGTCCGGCCCAATCCCAGATTTGTCCTCGCTGCTCGGTTTTGAGGTTCTCGACGACGTTGATCAGATTGGAAGCAGCGTCCATGGGCTCCAGAAGACTATCTGCCGAATCCCAGAAGGCTTTGCTGAGGTCCGTCTTAACCGTTCCTGGGTGAACTCCAGCGCATATAGTTTGCATATTTGGGTGGTGTTGCAAATAAACGTCAAAAGTCTTGATGACTTGATTCAGAGCGGCTTTCGAAGCCCGGTACGAAAACCATCCACCGAGTCTGTTGTCTTCGATGGAGCCGACGCGTGCTGAGACGTGGATCCATTTTGAAGGGACGTCCAGGTAATGGTGAGGCTTGGTAGGAAGGAAGCGGGCAAAGTGCTTGATGATGAGGAGATGAGAAATGGTGTTGATTTGAAATGTCTTTTGAATCTCGTCAAAGTCGAGGTCAGCAGGGTTCTTCTCCGGCACTAGCATCCCACCGGTAATAAACGCGGTGTGAATGAACGGGTGGGACAAGTTCTTCTCCTTGAGCGAATTGGCGAGATCGTCCGCAGCGGCAGCGATGCTTTTCTCGGAGGTGAGATCCAGATGAAGGAGATTCAGGCGTTCCGGAGCAACGTCGAGCTCATCCAGGATTTTCTTCTTGATTGCCTCGTCTTCGCCTTCGCGGCGGGTGGTCGCATAAACCGGAATGTTTGTGGTACGAAGAAATTGGCGGGTGAGTGCCAGGCCCAGGCCACGGGTGGCACCTGGCGTCACCAGAACGAATGGGCTGGGTGGCATGTTGGTTTGAAGAAAAAGAGGAAGAGGAGGAAGGCGGGATGCGGGTACCCGAAGCGCTAAGCGTTTGCGCATCATGACATCACATCACGTCTAGGCTGACAAGGACCAACAAACGGAGGAACAATGAACAGAACAGCATTTCGACAGCGGTAGTATGGAATTACAAACAGAGGTCAGCTAAAGTATAGTAAGTACACATCCGCAGAGATAGCGAGGAAATAAGAAGGAAGAACCATAATTTTTTGCCCAAGCAAAAGGCTGGAGAACAGATACAAGTCCATCTGGAACAATGGTATCGCATGTGGGTGAAGCTGAATCTTCCGCTGTAGGCGGACGTCTAGTCGTCATCCATCTCTTTAATCTTCGCGTTCAACGACTTGATGACACCGCTCATCTTCTCGACCTCCTTCGCAACGGTGGACTGCACGCGCTTGATAGAGGTCTCGATCTCGCCGACGGCCTTAACAAGCTGTGCACGAGAAGGGCCGCCGTTCCCTTTCGAGATCCGCCGCTTCTTGTTCAGCCTCGGTGGCGGTTCGTGACCATCTTCGTCATCAATACTGCCTTCGCCATCGATACTGTGACCATCGATGTCCCCGTTCGCGGGGGAGCTTGCTCTGGCGGGAGATTTTCGCTTCAAGTGATTGGCGGCTGAGACTGCATGTGATGTGCTAGCCTTCGCGGGAGTGGCTTTAGTGGCGTTCGCAGACTCGCCTGCCTTCTTGGCTGCCGCTGTAGACAGCCATAAGTCAGGGTTATTGACATGGTAAAGTACGAAAAACATACCAGCATGCTTTCCACGCGCGGGCCCGGTGCTGTTGGAGCACCGCTGCTTCAACCGCTTGCAGTGCTCGCACCGAGCGCCCGCGACACCCTTGCAGGTTTTTCCCGTGCGTTGGCAGCGCTCACACGGCGTTGGGGCATTCGGTACGCCCGACTGTTCAGACGCGTGGGTCAGAGAAAAGATTGGCGAGAAGGATTGGGCTCACATCAGCAGGTGCTACCTGCGGGGGCGGAAGTTCCTCATCATCTGCTTCCGCGTCGGCATCCTCGTCCCTCAAGTCCTCAGTCTCCTTGTGGTTGCTCTTGAACATGGCGTCCATGACGTCCGCGAGGCCTCTGTGACGCGAGTTGGTGGGGGGCACGATCTCCATGCTGGCGCTTCGCGACCTTGACATGTTGCCACTCGACGTGCTAAACGGACACGGGCGTCAACAACAGAAGGCGATTATGAGCGCTGGGGGGCTTACGGTGCGGTGGTGATCCTGTTTTGATAGTGTCTTAGGGGAGGCGCTGCAGTTGGGGACGCGTTGGAGGGACGCGCCTGGTGATGAGGTGGACGAGCGTTGGGCGACGGCGCTCTGGTTGGAACAAAGCGTGCGTGGGTCTGTTCGTGTGCACAGACATGACATAAGCATGTTTGTTTCCCACACGAAGCCTTTGTCCTTATGGGGATGTGATCCCATGACTCGTCGCGCCACCGAACCAACGCCGAACGGAAGCTTATTTCCATCACAGAGCGGACGATATATTCCAAATCCGGGCTGAAACTATGGGGCGCGTCTGGTCGATGGTCAGTTATTTCGTCTCTCTGTTTCCTCGGGAAATCATATGCCGCTCTCATTGCAATTTCACTGCGCAAACAAGGACGTACTAGTTCTCAATGAGGGTCATCTTACTATCCATGCCCCATCAAATTTCAATATACACTCGCCCCTTGGTATCCATAGGTGTCTGCACTCGTCGTTCAGTGGGTCAGAAGTTCGTTTTCGTTGTTGCCCAGTTCCCAGTGGCGACAAGAGGCCCTCATGATCAGTCCAGGTCAAAAAAAAGCTAAAGTCGGCCGGTGATGAATACCAGAATAACAGACATCAAGCTATCTCCCATATAAAAGGCCAACGATGTGGCATTAGAATCGATCAGAGTACCACAACGTTCGTACAAGCACGGCGATACAAAAGATACAGCAAGTATAGAGCAAGAGCGTTGGTACAAACATAACCATCAGTCAGACAGGCAGCGAGGTGGAGATTTACGACATTGTTTCAATTATCAGCAAAGTTACCTTCTTCTTCGTCCCAGCCCAAAGTCTCGGGCACAATCCCCAGCCCCATTAACATGGTTCCCAAACTATGCCGCGGTGCTTCCTCGTCTTGGGCGTCTTCCTGTTCTTCCTCGGCAGCGTGGTCGTCATCCACTTCCGGCGGCGCCTCATCGTCCCCACGTTCAGACACAGGAACGACTTCCCAACCCCAATTTCGCTCTCTTTCCTGCTCTTTCGGCTTCTTTGAGTCATCGGACTCGTCCCATCCCCAGCTCTCTTCAAACGCCCGCTTTTTGCCCTTGCTCTGGCTCGGGCCGTCTCCGGGAGCGTTGTCCTTGACCAAATCCCAGACCTCCCATGCGGCATCCTTGCCCGCATCCGACCACTTTTTTGCTAGGCCTTCGAGAGCCTCTTCTTGCCCTTCCTCTCTGACTTTGAGAGCGCGGCGCAGAAGTTGAAGTTTCCTCTCAAGAGACTGAATTGTCGGCGTCAGTCTGACTAATTCTGCCTCTTCCAAAGTGGTCGATGACGCAGATAAGGGAGACTTGAATTGAGAGGAGGCTCTGGTAGTCCGGTGCATTAACTTGCTGCCTGGCGTCTGGGAAGAGGACGATGCCACGGCAACTGTAGGCTGTGAACCTGACGCCAATGGCGCAGTGCGTTGTGGGGGAATCATAGCACTCGAGGGAGGAATCGTCGGGGCTGAAGGGCCAGGTATGATGGGCTTAGGTGCTAGACGAACAACGGGGGAACGAAACGGTTTTGATAGTTTCTTGTGCTGCAAACGCTGGGCAGCGAGAGTAGAACGTTTAGGACGAGGAATTGAATTGCCGTGCTGCGTCTGGGGATGTTGACATTCGCTTCCCCCGGTACGATCAGCATGCTGCGATGTCTCTCCTAGTACTAGGGTTGCCACAGCGTCAGGGCGGTCAACACGGGGCAAAGGCTGTTCTGCTGCAGGAATAGTCATCACCCGAGGACTCGCTTGCGTGGCAGCATACATAGGATCAGACGTCGGCGCACTCAGAGCGACGTTGGGCCCCGTGTCGTTTTCTGCGAGGCCTAGAGCCATTCGCGCTGACCCATAATAGCCCAAATAAGGCGATGATTCGGGTGCTGGAGTAGAGAAACGAGATTCTTGCGGCATGTTGAGGTACGGACGTTCGATTTGCGACTGAAATGGGGCCTTAATTACAGCACGATCATACGCGGAAGACAAGCCTACCAGTTGCGATGTCGGGTAATACGGGACCTGCATTGTGGAATGAGAGAAAGTCGAATAGTTTTCATCCTTATTAAACGTCTTGCACGCAATGGTGAGCCCTCGACAGCGCTATAAGACGGAGTTCACTTACTTCTTGAGTGTTGTCTGAGTGACTTGATTGATCATATGCATCGGATAATTGCGGGGGAGAAGTTGAGGGGGTCTGAATCAGATCTCCCGTAGGGCTTGAGCTTGGAAGAGGACTCGAGCTTGGATAATAATTCGAACTCATTGACGGGGATGGCGGAGGCGAAGAGCGAGGGAGAAAGTCTGTACCCACGAGGTCTGTTCTAACGTCCTATTAACATCAGAGAAGTGAGAAATCTCCTGTTTTCGGGAACGCGGATTGACATACCAAACTGGAGGGTCGGGCATTCGTCGCAGATGCGAAATAAGGGTGTGATTGTGAGTATTCAGTATGTGCAGTTGGCGAAGATGGGGCAAGTTTAACTTGATCGGAGGCAAAATCCGTTCCTGTTGCTTCGTGAGATTTAAGTTGCGTTTCAATTAAACATATGGACGAAGGATCAGCGGCGGAGGCTTGTTGGTCCAGCTGTGTCGGGCTCGATTTGGGTTCTTGAGGTAACTGGTTACTAACGTCGGGTGAACGTAGTGCTGCTACGGGAGCAGGATCAGGATAACCTGCAGGTCGGTCGGATTGCTGCCAAGTCGAATCAATTTTCGGGTCTTTTGTCTCTCCATGAAAAGCAGTTCGTGAGAGTTTGCCGTCAGTGTGACCACCTCCGGTGGATTTAAATCTCTCGGCGTACGAAGTCAACAGCCCTTTCTTGCTTTCGAAGTGAGAAATCCGGGGTGAACCTAGGGTGGTCGATGAGGGGGGACACAGAGCAGGAATACCCAGAGAAGGTCCTCGGCCATCAGACGTGATAAGGCGTGATCCAAGTGGGGAAGAATCCAAATGCAGCGACTTTGCACTGGTCACCGCTGCAAGGCTCTCTTCAGGCGCCGTCAGAAATGTCTTCTCGACGGCGAATGAATTAGGAAACTCGGTGGTATAAGAAGGACGAGTTGCTAGATTTTGGTCACGGTCCTCATGGATGCCAGCAGACGCGCCATCTTCATAGGAAATCGATGCATGCTCCTCATTGGTCCCGAGCGGTTGAATGCGTGCGATGTTCAGCGGGTGTATGCGTCGTGTATGATCCGTGAAGGGAGGAGGAGTCACAGAGCCAGCGAGAGAGCCAGGTTCTTCAATTGAAGGGACCGTAGCACTTGTTGTATTTGTAAGGTTCTCGCGAGAATGTTGGCAAGGAGAGTTAAGCATGCCAGCAAGAGTGAGCCGAAAGTCCTGGCCTCTGTTATCGACTTCTGTCAAGGCAAGATCCGCGTGTTAGCATGATGTTCTCCGGTTGAAACCTTCGTGTTAGGCCCAAATGACCTTGCGAATCATGAGGCCTGTTTGCCACAATCTGGGTGGAAATCTCCGTGAAGCATACGACACTGTCAGAGGGTAGAAAAGAAGAATACCTCATAAGTACGTTTTGCCAAAATATTGACACCATGGAGCGTGCTCGGATGGAGAAGCGAATGATCTGAGATCGATGGTTTAGACGAAGGGCTGTTCTCGGCATCCGTCGCAGGAGAAGGCTGGATATATGCGCGTGATATCAGTAAGAGAACTGCTTGCATTCCGTATTTTTACTTCTGAAGGCGTAGAGTCTCCAAAACAAGGGCCGGAGAACATGGGAGACAAAATCTGGGGCAACCAGCGTGGCGAACCTCGCCTTGAGAGAAAGGCCTTCTCCGAAGCTGGCAAGGGAGATCGAGGGAGTGCGATTGATGCTGTAGACAAGGTGCCTTATTCAGGGCAAAGAGAGTGCACAGAAAACCCACGCGAGAGAAAATGAGCAACAACGGAAAGAAACTCTGGAAGAGTTCAAACCAAATCTCGGTCCACTACGCGCCTTTCGTCTTTGGCAACACATTCACACGACTTACCCATCACGTGATGGCATCCTATTCTATTTATAGGATAGGTATTCATGGTGCCGGGCCGAGGGTCCTTTAAAAGTTCGCCCAACTGAAGAATATTTTGGCAGAAGCGCCGTGCATTGTGTATAACAAAAGGAGGGCTCGGGACCATATCGATCGAGTCCTTTACTTGAATCATCATCCGAAAGTGAGAACATGGGCGGGAGTCCCGTCACGGCGCCTTCGACGACTCAGAGTCTAACATTAACGCAGGCGCTGAATGAGAGGCTTGGTGAGATGTACCTAGAATACTCCATTCAAACCTATGCAAAGCTAATGTGCCTAGCAGAACCCGCTCAAGTTCCACACCTGAGAGTCCAGTCGAGTGTCGAGGTCAGTCTTCACGCAGTCAGACTTCGCCCGTCTTCGTTTGCATCTAATTGAGTGGCCTGTCAAACCAGGTGGAAGCGAGGGACAATCATGCCCTATAAAGTGTTGGTAGGTAAGGTAGTGGACGCACCGGGTTTTTGGATTATGCATGATGGTTATAATTCGTTAAACGCAGAGGTCGTGTGAGCGACTCTTCACAAGCGTCCACAAAGAAAAGAAGCCCTTATTCTGAAGTCATTGCTGGTGTTAAGACAATCTTGTTCATACGGCTTCATCCTCACAATTGTGAGGCAATACTTAGTTAGTTGGCGCATGTCGGCGCCTGTCATGTGGTGCTGTAGGATCTCCTGCGAACACGACGGGTCGCATGAGGGTTGGAGAATACGCTAATAAGTTGAATGTCAGCGCTTCGTATTTTAAGCATTGGAGACATATCCATTATTGATGTAATCTACTAAATCCACTGGAGTAGGTCCTTTGCCAGGAAGTCTTCTATTGGTACCGACATGGCTCATGTTGTACAAATGACACTGAAGATCAGAGCAGACGATGTCAGGAATCAGGACAGCAGGCTTCATCGTCACTTCCTGCCCGCTTGCACCCTCACACGAGGATCGCCCTTCTCCTGTCGCTTGCGCAGTTTTTCTTGTCGTTTGCTCGTCGCTGTCTTATCAGGCGTATCTTCTGTCGGTGCCGAAGAACCTCCTCCAAGTACCATAGGTGAAATGACTGATGTCCACAATTTGAAGATAGCGTATAATGGTATCTTTTTAAGAAAATAAAGGATATTAAGCGAAGGGGAGAGACTTTCTTAAAAATTAACTCACAACCAAATACAACCACCAAAACCATTCACCGAAAGCGCCGCTACCAACTTGGCATGCCCCTGGACATAATATGTGAGCGAAAGATGGGGTGGAGTAAGGCGACTGAGGCACATGTGATGTATAGGATGTCGAAGCACCACTCTGTGACTCCAGGCTGGCTTAAGTCCTCTCCGTAAGATATCAACGTCCCAGTAGTGGGATCTCGCCTTGGTGTCCCGTTCTTGATCAAGTAGTTCGATAGAAAGAAAGCCGGGAAGAAAGTGATGATATAAATAACTAGAGATCCTTTTGAGGGTGGTAGAGAGCTCCTTCGAAATAGAAAGCGAAGCACGAGGGATATCAAGGTTGGCAAAATCATGCCAAGCTTCAAAGTCTTGACCGTGTTTTCATTCTGGGACGCTGGTAGCAAAGCATGAGTATATTCGTCATCTTTTTGGGAGCGCGACGATTACCGATACGTTTCGCAGAGGCGTTCGCCATGGTCGAAGAAAGAGAACGAAATTATCATGAAAGACTTTTCGAGTCCCGCGTCACCGTCACGTGGCATCAATTTCCTTAGTGCTCACTGCTCAGTGCTCAACTTCCCCATTCGTTACCCAGTAGTTTCACTCACTGGTCCCAAATGGACGTCTAGGCGATGCAAGCATTCCAGAAAGGCACCTCGAGTCTAACACCACTGTTAAACTCCTCTCAAGGAACTCAAATATCTCGAGAACAGCTGCAGCGAGCCTTGGATGCCAACAAAAAGGTCCAACAGATCCTGAGCCAACGCGCTGAGGCATTGGAAACAGAACTGAGAGAGGCGGACCAACTTTTGGTGAGTCCGACGTTTTCGTTAAATTAACAACCTTTACGAGGGCTTATCAGAGTACTTCAAGTAATGAAGACGGAATGGATGACCCAGAATCAGAGGTGTCTGTACCTGGAGCAAAGAAAGCGATAGGACTGTTCCCACCAAGCGAATTTTTGAATCCAGTACGTTGTGCAACAACGCTAGCTACTCAAAATAATTTATTCTGTTTAGGTATCACCTTTCTACGAGGACGCTGCGAAGCGATCCGCTTATATGGCGAATACGAGCCCTCATCCAAGTACGTTCTTGCCCCAATCGTTATGTTCATGATCATACAACTCTGTTTAGTGAAGGCAAAAGATCTTGAAGTACTGGCAGATGCTGTACGGCGAGAAAAGGGACGTCTGCAAGCTTACCAACAGCGCTCGTGAGTGATCGCGAGTCCTTTCTTCTTCTGAGTCCGCCTATCCCATGATTTATAGAGGCCCTTGTTCCGAGAACGAGACGATCATTGACCTAAATAACAATGTTGAGGGATTGGATTGGACGAGAATCGCCGAAAGAGTCTGTGTATTTTTCTTTGCTTCTGAAAACCATCCATTGAGACCGCTCGTAAGCTAGGTTTCCGACTCGTCGTCAGTCAAAAGAAGTGCGGCTGAATGCCGAGTTACATGGGTTGCAGACAAGCACCCGCGCATCAGTCATGCAAAATGGACAGATGCAGAGGTTGATAAGCTCCACACACTCCTTTTTGAACACAGCAAGAATAAAGAGGCCGTCAACTGGGTCGAAATAGCCAGGGAGCTTGGGGTAAGTTGAGATCTGTTTTACCGAGGAAAATTTCAGTACTAACTTAGATAAAGACAAATCGCACTCCCATTGACTGCTTGAGGCAATCACTTCCTCGACACCGTCACTTTTGGACCACGGAGGCAGATCAGAAGCTAATTAAAGCAGTTCAATCATGTGGTATCGACAATTGGCTGCTGGGTATGCTATTCCATTTAGCGAAGCAGCTTTGGAATTCTTCCTGACAAAAACCCTTATTCCAGTTGCGCGAAAAGTTTCTGAGAACGCCACTGCCGGCCAATGCCAGGCTCGATGGTATAAGTCCCTCGATCCTGGGTTACAGCGAGGTTCTTGGACAGAAGAAGAGGACAACCGTCTCCGAAAGGCTGTCGCTGGCTTTGGAACGTCATGGGTGCAAGTGGCCGCTGCGATCCCAGGGCGGACAAATGATCAATGCCGAGAGAGATGGATCGAGCAACTCAACCCTTCCGCGTCGAAATTGGTCTGGACTGAGGAGGAAGACAAAGTATTGATTGAATCTGTGAAACAGCTCGGCCATCAGTGGAAGGCTGTCTGCCTCAAGGTAGGTAATGGTAAAACAGGTCCAAATGTACGCATTAATTCTTCCAATCGACGGCTCCTTTTTTTAATGTAGGTTTCTAGTGCCGTATGCGATATGACAAGCTGCAGCGATCGCCGGAAAAGCTGGCGAACCCAGGACCATCCGTTTCACCTCTGTCGTTTCAAACTGTCATTCCGGTCTTCCCTCAACTCCGAGCAGAAGCGCCGCTTACAAGACATGCTGAGGGACCTTTTAGGCACTATAGCCCATCTACCGCGCCAATTTCTACCCCTAGACCACAACCTCGTCCAGTAGGGAAGGGAAAACACAAAGAAACCACCATAGAGGCTTTCACAATGACGATCCCGTACGACTCTGCCAAGGACGCCGAAGGCACTTCACAGACTTCTGCTCCGAAACGGAGCAAGAAAATGACCACTTTGCAAACACCGGGAAATTTAGACGGCAGTGACAGTGCCGCAGCTGCCACAACAAAACCTCGTCCTAAGCCACGACCTGGCCCTCGGGTGAAGGATTCTGTCCCAGGCCAAGCTGTGGTGGAGGTGCCTCCTGACCTGACCCGGGGAAATGCTGAACCACCTGCTTGTGCACCCGATGGCAATTCAATGTCGGCCCCGCAGATGGGTGATAAGGACGGGGAGAGGACGTTACCCCAAAAACGAGGCAGGGAACGGAAGGAAACCAGCGACATGGCACAATCTGCGCCTTCCGTTCCTATTCGTGCCTCCAAGAGATTGCGCGCGACGCGTGCTTCTAAATCCTTCCTTGAAGCTACTGATTCTGACGACGCTGAAGACCTTGCTGCACCTGGACCGTCGACAATAGGTAACTCTGAGCTCGAAGCCGGGGCGCAAGCCGGTGGAACTGTGCAGCAATTGAAACGAGGACGAAAACGAAGGCTAGACGCAGATGCACCCATCAGCTTTGTCGACGAACCGGGCGCGAAAGGACACAACAAAGAGCAGGCTGGCAGCGGGCAGCTTGTCCCGCCTCCAACTCTAGCTACCGCAGAGGAGGCTCCCGGACCAGATGCCAACGACGTCACCCCCGTTAAGCGCAAACGAGGCCGTCCACGGAAGGTACCTGCTCCTCTGAGTATGACGCCAGCTGTTGCCTATTCGCCTGCTCCTGCAACTTCAGTTCCTGATCCTCTTGCGACCACCGGAGAAGCCGTTAAAAGAGGGAGAGGCCGACCTCGCAAGACTCAGCAGGCGAGCGACAATGCGTAAATCTACGTCCTACCTGACAGAAAATTATTCTTGTCCCTCTATAATCACTCTGAAAGGCAATAACACGAATATCAATGTCGCTGAACTGTACTTAGAAAATGCAAGGAATGAAGTTTCGTTATTAGTTCAAGAGCGCCTGTCGACATCATTCGAGCCGTTTGCAAAACTACAAGGAGACCATCTCTAAGGAAACAATGTACATAAGTACCAGGTTTCTAGTGCCACTTTGTTTCAATATATAAAGTTATGGCTAGTATTATACACGTATAGCGTACACTTGTGCTCATTAAAATGAGACACAATCTACGAAAGAGTGCATACATCTTGCTGAAATCAAACGTGTTACTTTGCCAATGGCTCAACCCTCCACCTTTTCCGTGGCTGCACATTGAGTTCCCAATTAACAATGTGGCCAAGAAGCTCCCCGTCTTCTTGGTTCATGCTATCTTCCGTTGCAGTCAAAAGATTTTGCAACGAATCCTGGACAAGCGCTGCAGTCTTGAGTTTCTTCTCCAGGGAAGGTAATGCAGCTTTCTTGGGAGGAGAGGCCTAGAAGGAACTGTGAGACAGAGAAGAAATAATCAGAGAGAGGAAACGTACGGGCGTTTGTAGATAGGTATGTTTAGGCGGCAGTTCTGGGAGATAGGATGGTAGGTTCCTCAGTGTCGTCGGGATGGCCGGCGTGGTTTCTTCATCGTCCGAGGAGAGGAGTTCGGGTGAAGGGGACCTAGAAGGTGGGGCGATGAGGGCTGGGGGACGTGTTTTGGCTTCGTTTTCACCTGAAGAACGATGAGAACAGAGGTAATCCATATGCATCGTATGATCGCACCGCGTTTTCTTTTTCTTGAAGTGGCGTTCTTGACCTGGTAAAGTTCTTTAGGAGGCATGCCATAGTCCTCGCATGCTAGTAAGAGATCCGACGCGATGGCACCTGCTCGGTTAGCTAGATTCGCGAATTCGTGGGCGCGTTGAAATAGTTGTTGTACGACTGTTGAAGGTAACTATAAATAAAGGATAGGAAAAGGTCTTTGGACCACATACACATCGAAACTTCGAGCTCTAGGCGCTGCACGGTTGGCTGCTCTGCTCGCTGAAATCCTGCATTCTGAAGCTCGAAAGAGACGAGTCTCTGGATTGCTCTTGAAGCTACTTCGGTGGTTACAGCAGGCTCAGGTGGGTCAGGCGGCGCGTGCTCTGGTGCCTTGGTTGGTTGTTGCTGCGCGAAAGGAGGATAATAAGGCAACGCTGCTGGTACAGTGGTAGCCGGGTATTGATTTGGATAGTGGGCGGAATATGTTGTATTGTATGTGACCTCGGGCTGGTACATGGTTGGGTGTGTGAGAGTGTGATAAATCATGGGCATGATGTCCCCGATCGGCTTTAGAAATCAGTCTCTGGCTCACACCGACGACCAACGCGGACATGTAATCCATGACTCTGCTATCCACCCTTCTCTCCTTTTTCTTCCCGGCACAGCTCCCACCTCCAGTTCCTATGTCTCCCACCGCCGCAGAGTATGTTGCGAAGCACGAGATACCTGTCTCAGAGATAAAGCTCTCTCGCACCGCACGACCTCAGATCGTCGGCCCTGATACACCCGAATCTCCTTTCCCCATCGTTTTAAACGGCCCCGTACAGAAAGGATTCGGTCGAGGCAGCAAGGACTTAGGCTGCCCAACTGGTTCGTACTCCTGATCTTACCCTTCTTCATGGTCTGGACACTTCGACAGCAAATTTGCCGGATGAATCTATCACACCCATAAGCTCGGTGGCGAAGACAGGTGTATACTATGGGTATGCCCAAGTCATCCCTCCGGCAGAGCATCCGGAGGGGTTTCGTCTCAAAGATTTAAAGGTGCTGCCGATGGTTATGAGTCTGGGTTGGAATCCCTTTTATAAGAACGAGAAACTGACGGCAGTGAGTAACATTCATCCCTGAGGATAAACGAGACGGGACTCAAATGCATCTCCACATCACCCAGGAAATTCATATCATTCACGAGTTTGAGAGCGACTTTTACGGTTATGAGATGAGGGCAATTGTCCTTGGCTATATTCGTCCAGAACTTGACTATATTTCTAGAGGTAAGCAACCTGTGGTCGTTGTGCTGGAAGCCTTCCAATCAGTTCCTACAGAGGCCTTGATTGAGGACATAGAAGTTGATAAACGCGTTGCACTGAATTGTCTCGAGAGACCAGGATACAATCTGTACGCCAAGGACTCCCACTTCAGGCTGGAGGTGTCAGAGCCCAAGTCAAATGTGTGAAGCTATGGTGGACCGTGGACGAACACTACATAGATGATAGACGCTATAATGTATTGGCGGATAATATAGACCAATTATTCTTCAGACCACCGCAAAGAAAACGGGGGGATAAAGGACACAAAGGGAAGGAGGAGCTAAGGGCAACCCGATCAAGTCCTGAGTTAAGCAAGAAGAACAAGGGAGGAAATGACATACATCACAGCCGCCGTGCTTTCTTTGACCTCGTTCCTCCAATTTTTATTGGTGTCCGATCCTGAATTTGCTTCACCAAGTACTTTATATTCTCCCCTTCCACAGACAGCAGGGCGGTCTTCATTGCATCCCGGCCTTGTCCAAACCCGCTGAGAAATAAGTGTATGCACAGCGGCTCCTTCGCATTAACCTCCTGGATCTTCTTGAATGTCTGCACCGCGCATTGGTAGCCAGCTTCATACGAAGCACGGTTCGCCTTCTTAAATTTCAAGCTACCGCCAGAAAACCAGGAGATGCACTTTCCGTCTGGTTCCGTGAAGGTGACTGTCGTGTTGTTTCGACTCGAACGACAATGTAGGCGATAGCATGGCAGGTTTGACTTGAAGACCCCGAGTTGAGACGAATCAGAGGACTTTTTTGCTGGAGGTCCGTATCCACGGCCAACTGGCGCCTCGTCGACCTCATCGGCCTCTGCTTTGACGGTTTCGTATGGTCGTGGTTCGAGGAAGTCGCCTACAGTCGTGGGTGGAGGCGTGACTTCGGTGCTCATTGGGGCGCGTCGCGAGCATATTGAGGGTGCAACCGTGGGCAATGGCCTTCTCGCTAGTGCAAATGCTGAAGTACACGAAGCCCGGAGCGTGTACATAGTCTGAGTGAAATCGGTAAGTTAGTCGGCGCGCTGTCTCAGACTAGCACTTCAAACTCCGATCACGCGGCACGGAAGCCACCGGAAATAGTCTACTCATCGCATCCAACATCCCCCACCTCGCCGCTCTCTCCTCTCCCTGTCGCCATGTCTGTAAGTACACTGTCTTCACTTCTCGAGACCAGCTAATCTCTGATAAAGCTCTCCACAACTATCTACAACACATTCTTCAAGCGCAACAGTGAGTAACCAAATCCGTCAACCTGGTCCTCATTCTCTGCGGCTCACTACGTTCACTAGGCGTATTCGTTGGCGCCACCTTCGTCGGCGCGTTCGCATTTGGCATTGGGTTTGATATCGGTGTGACAAAGTTCTATGATTCATGGAACAAGGGGGTGCGTAACTAGTGTTTCTTTCAGGAGAGTGTCGCTCTGACCTTGCTTGCTTTCATTCAGAAACAATGGAAAGACATCCGTCATAAATATGTTACAGAAGAGTAGACGTTCCCCATAGACTGGTCTCTGCGCAAAATTTTACTCAATGGCATAAACATTCCTTGATCCCCTACGCTAAATTTAATGCAAAAATTCTAAGGAGGTTGCTCTGCTGTTTACAGTCGCGTGTCTATCCTCCGCCTTCCATGTTCCTCATCCTTTCCAGGCCCTTTCGGCAACTCCAGGCGATTGTACCGTTTTTGGCGAGACACTTTCCTTTCTGCTTAGCGGCTGCTTTGACTGTAAGCTAGAGGAATCTTCAACCTCTCTTTAGTATTGCTCATTAATACTTTCGAAGTCAGACAATCCCGAAAACTTAACAGATTTGAAGGGTACCTCGCCAGATTTGCGTGAACATCCTCAAGAAAGACTGGCCGATAGATCAAGCGCCACTACCAGATTTCGGCGAGAGAGGGCGGCGAGAGCAACTGCACCTTCAGAGAAGGTCGCTGAAACTCACTCACCACTTCTTTGCATACTTGTTTCCATTCAGCATAGACGACAGCTCAAGGCCGTCAACAAATTAGATTCCATACGTATCTTCTGCTGGATTCTATACTTAATATATTTATATTCTTATTCCCTCACATTCAATACAAAGCGAGGAGATGCGTGACAGCCACGTAACATTTGGTGAAATGTAGTCACGCAAGCGCCGAACCTAGGCTTGAAGTTGTTCGACGACGACAAAATGTCGAGAGGAAGATCAAGCTCCCCTCGTCTCAGTAAAGATGTCGATATGGATGTCGACCCTCGCTCTCCTCAAGACAAGCCAGACGCCAAAGTCATCATAGTCACTAATTTGACGCGCAACGTCGTTGAAGCCCACCTCCGAACCGTATTCGGCTTCTACGGACAAATCATCAAAATGGATGTCCCTATCTTCGGGAAATGTGTGTTTCTTGTTTTCTATTATCGGTGCAAGTATCAGAGGCTTACCATGACCCTCTAGCTGGACAAAATAGAGGGAAAGCTGCATTGGAATTCTCTGATCCTTCTGCAGCACGTAAGGCTGTCTCTCACATGGATGGAGGCCAATTGGACAGCGCCATCCTCAAAGTCGAGCTCTCCGACCTCCCAATCCGATCTACATCACGTTCGCCCGTCCGTGGTCCCCTCAGAGGACCAAAGAACGGACGCGACAGAGGCCGCTCCTTCTCTCGATCCCGCTCGCGCTCCCGTTCACGCAGTCGCACTCGCTCACCTCCGCCAAACTACCGACGTGGTGGAAGAGGTGGTGATTTCCGCGACAGGGACCGTGACTCCTTCCGAGGAAGAGGTTTTGGACGCCGAGGAGGGCCTCCAGGACGGGACTACTATCGACCAGGCCGCTCGCGCTCGCGTTCAAGGTCTCGCTCACCCATCCGACGTGGCGAAAGAGGACCTCCTCCAAGGAGACGCTCTCCGAGCTACACGAGAGGAGGCTATGGGCGTCGCAGGTCGAAGAGTTACTCCGTTCGCTCAAGTCGGTCTCGCAGCCGGTCGCTCTCTCGCTCTCGTTCGCGGTCGCGATCCCGATCGTACTCTAGGGCCTCGAGCTACAGTCGAAGTGGTACTCGCTCGAGGTCGCCCAGCAGGACTAGGAGAAGCCGAAGCCGAAGCCGCGATGATATCCGGGACAGCCGGTCGAGGTCTCCCCGAGGATGAGTGTCACTATGCCCAGTGTAACCATCGTTCATATTCGATACCTTGATGGGTTTTTTTTTCGCTTTTCATGAGAAACCACTTTGCTTATCTATAGTCTTCGCAAAAAAGTTTCCGCCCTTGTTTATGAATCCAAGTTTCAGAGCCAAAACACACGTTTATCCGCATATTGACTGATACATAAAGTCTATATAATAGGAGATAGTCGTCTATGAGATCACTCGCTCATTGAGGAATCGTCGTCGGCCAGGAAGGGTCTTCAGTCAACCAGTGAGATAGGCATTTAGGACAGAACAGGGCCATACTCACGCATACTCATAGTCGTTTCGAATGGCATTAGACATCCATTCCTCGTCTGCCTCTTGTTGCGGGAAGCCAGAGCCTCCAGCCAGGCTCAGTACAACAGGTAATAAGACCAATCCATGCAGTGCGCCAGAGATAATGAGAGTGAGCCACATTCGGAAGTAGTAGATCTACCAAACTGTAAGCTTGGAAAAGGAAAATGGTTTGAAAAAAACCCACCTCAAGGAGCTTGGAACGAGTCAAGGCAAGCACAGACATCCCTATCAGCTTCGTGAATGTGATGCCAGACAGCACCTACACAGAGTTGTCAGCGTCAGCTTCTTCACATCAGAGGCATAACCTTACCGAGGGTCCAACGTCAACGAGGGCAGTCCACATGCGCTCGTCACGTTCCTTCTGACCAGATGGATGGTCAACAGGTATTCCAGTGCCAGCACTCATGAAGGCCCGAGCAACATGAGCACAGAACTCAACTGCAATACCTAGGGAGATGACCAAGTTAACGAGACTTATGGCGTTGAGACTAATGCCCCAGATGGACATGACACCCATAACATTGACGACTGTCAGGGCTACGACGCTTGTAACGATGGAACCTGTTCGCCAAGAGCCCAAAAGAAGGGCAGTGACGATGAGGACGGATGCCAGGCCGAGGCCCAGCACCTCTTGAGTGATAGCGACGATGTGGGCATACTGGTCAAAGAAGACATAGAAGAGAGAGTAAGGGAAGACAGTCGCCCCGATATCTTCTGAAATCTCTTCGGCAATACGATGGGCTGCAGCGAAAGCGTTGATGAAGTCTTTCTGGTTCTTGAGCGGAGAGTGGAAAGTTCGGAAATGAGAGGCCACGATTTTGTTTCCAGCATCATTTAGTGCGATCGAAGCTCCATGGGCAGTCTTCCCAGCCAGTGGACAATCCTCTGAGGTTGGAGAGTTCCACCACTGCTTGAAGTATTTCATGAACTCCTCGTGCTCTGGCAATCCGTCCATAGTGATATTCCAGGGAGGTTGATGGCCCTCGTAGCAAGGTTTGCAGACGCTATCTGGAGTGCGTGGACCGCAGAACACTGATGGATTTGACTTGCGAACGCGGCAGCAACTAACAGCGGATGGGTTGAGCCACCGCAGAAAGTCATCAACCCAGACTGTAGTTGGCTCCGAAATGAAAGAAGATTCAGGTCGCTGCCGCTCAGCCTCCAGTCTGTTTGCGAGCGAAGTATCGCTGCAGGTTGAGAAACGTCCGCAGAGAGCTTGTTGGCCGAGTCTCTCCGTCACATCAATATCTCGAGAGACAAAGTACACCGGGGGTCCAACGTCGAGGTAGACATCGAGACTGTCAAAGTAGTTGACCAAGTATGAGTCTGAAGGCAAAGCCAACCGTTGATCTGGTGGGTTTGTTAGTAAATCAGCTGCCAAAAAGTTGAGCATGCCGTACCCAGCCCTAGTTCAATATGCTGCATGGAGATGATAGAGATGACGAAAATTCCGCCGAAGGAGAGTAAGGCCAACCCTTTGACGATGGGCTTGAGTAGGAAAGGGGCGTAATACCTCCGAATGAAGCGTCCTAGGCATCCAAGACCGCTGGTTGTCACCGGAATGTCATGCAGAGCAATTCTCGATGGAAGACGTATGCACGGGAAACAATCTATGCGGCTTGCCTACGTAGAGCTGCGTGATTAGGAAAGAACCCTGCGTAATGGTGACCAGGACCTACCTCGAAACGTTTGAGATCCAGTAAGAGAGCACTGATGAACACAGTGACTTGCAGCGTAGCGTTCAGAAAAACGCTACCAGCTGCATATAGGGCAAAATTTCGCACAGCTGGCATTGGTACAAGTGCACCAAGTCCAAAGGCAACCGTCTCCGTTATTGTACTCAAGAGTATAGATGGACCCATCTTCGCCAAAGTCCGCGCAATTCGTTCCTCTGCCGGTAAGTAAAGCGGCATTGAGGCATTGTCGATCTCTTCGTGCGTGGAGTCAAATGGCGATCGATGCGAAGCTGTGGGGGACATGGGGGCCGACAATACGGGTGCTTGATAATTGTTCGTAGCAGCATTCGGTCCATGTAGGAAATTCTGCCTATCCAGCTCGTGAACGAGAATAAACACGTTGTCGACACCAACAGCCAGTACTAGGAATGGGATGACTTCTGCAATGATAAGAGTGACCTTGACACCAAGGAGAGAGAAAAGTCCGACGGAGGTCGAAACAGAAAGAATGACGAGGAGAATCCCAAATAATCCGAGGGTGAATTTGGAACCAACGAAGAGAGATCGTGGTAGACGAGGAAACAGGCGCGGTGTTGTGCGGGAGTCGACTGAAATGGAGGAAGACGTGATGCTTGACCTGGAGAATAGTTTCGGGAAATTCGAACCCCATTCAACAAGCGAAGAAATGATACCATCTTCTTTCTGTGTGACAGTGCCGCTTCCCAAGGTCAAGGAGACGTAGAGGAACATCGCCAGGTATGATAAAACCACAATCCTGACATCGGTGTTTGTGCTCTTGTTAATTTCTTCCTCGAGAGAGACGCCAGTCGAAAATGTGATCTCCAAGCCGGCTTCTCTCGGTGCCCGTTGGCTCAGTTTCGTAAGGAAGTCCTTGAGGGTTGTTTCCCACTCCATAGCTACCGCTTGAGGTCCTTCAGCTAAGGAGTCGGAGACAACGTAGGTCACGACCATGGCTTCAGCTTCCAAGTACGCTTTTTCTCCAGACTCCTTGGTAGGCACCCCACCGAGAACGTAGTGAGGTCCTAAAGGCTGTTGGAAGTCGGGGAGACATTCTACTGGTGAGGAAGCACATCCAAGCAAACGATCCTTCCACGTTTCTTCGTCATATCCACTCAAATCATTCCCAAACCATGCGGCTAGAGACTGAACAACGCAAGGTCCTCGCGGGCCTTCTGGCTTGAAGCACACATCACGAAGTGTGTATCCGTTGGGCGACTTTAATTTTCGAATGTGATCTTCCACACCAAACCAATATTTAAGGTGGCCGTAAGATAGGACTGGCGGCTTGTCGCCCAGTGTAATTGCCTGAGTTGAAGCGTTGAAGGATGTCTCAGCAGTTCCGCCCACAGAGGTGATGAAAATCTGTTCAGTTCGATAGAACGGTCCGAACTTCTCGTCGAAAAATTCCTTCTGCTGTTTGCTCTCGGATGATGGTGCGACCCAGAGCCTTACGGGATCCGTTTCTACTTCGAATCTCTTCCATCCGATGTTGAGGAGACCAACGGCCATGAAAACGAGTGTAAACGTCAACCAAGGAGAGGTTGCGGCGAATAGGCCTAATTTGTAGAAAGCGCGGCGGAGAAAGTTGTTGAGAGGATAGTGTCGCGGCTGAACTGTTTCAATTGGGTCAAGGAGAGACGCTCCTCGCCCGAGGTGTCGTGATTCTGATTGCGTGGAATCTTCTTCGATATACTGCGCAAGAGAGCCAGCTCCGACAAGGCCGCGGGGATGAAGTCGAGGAGATGCTGTGTCTTCAGAAAGTGCCACTCGTTCATAGGTACCCTCCCTGCGTCTACGGATAGTACTTTGTATAGCATATCCAATGAAGAACGCGAGAACACAGAGGGCGTAAGTGATGATGAGAATGAAGGACAAGCAAGTGAGCGACCCCACTTGACAGGTCGGACCTTGATCGGGTGGAGGAACAGGCGGCACTACTGGGCAAACGCTGGGACAGTCGATGCAGGTACATCTGCTGGATAGATCATTGTCGGCGCAATTGCGCGCAACTCTGTCGAGAGGTGGGAGTTCCGGTGGTGCTGAAGCGGGGAAATTAATCTGAAATGGACTCCCAGGATCCTTCACGTCTCCCAAGAACTTTAGAAACGATGTGTAGTTCTTCGCCCCTCCTCCAATGAAGTCCATTGCATAGCCATTCGTGTTTCCATACTGCACGTTCTTGCAACTATCGAAAAACCCCTTCCCATACTGCTCGGAAACAAAGAAGTCCAGGGACTTGACAGCCGTCTCGCCCGACGAACTCTTCTGGGTGCTGGTGATGTTCAGGAAGTTTCCTTGGTCTGGAGAGCAGGTAAATGTGCAAAAGAACTCCCGAAAGTTGTTCCTGCATGCTGGACATGAGGAGACAAGGGCTTCGACTGGCTGAAAGTTGTCACGAAGTGTTTTCAGTTGGTCAGAAGTACAACATAGCGGTCCCGCTGCCAGCTCTGGTCCACAGACATCTTGAAGCAGCTTTCTTGTCTCGTCGTCTGGCTAGATTCCACATGAGGGACATTCCCTGCGCAGTTAAATAGCAAAATGCGCACCTCGACAGGAGAACCGTCGTACGGACATGGCAACTGCTTACTAGATAACCCTTTCCTCCCACAGGATCCCCGCATAGCACATTTGCCTTTGCCAGTCATGTCACCTTCCGTTGCGTGTGGAATTGAGGTGCAGATGTGTTTTACGAGGCTGATGGCATGTGCAAGACCTTGAGGTGGTAAATGGACTGGATAAGGTGGGCCGAGTTGAGCTCTGACGCGACGCGTGCAAAGTCCACGTGTACAATTGACCCTGGACTCCACTGGTTTCTCAAATTCCTTCTTACATCCTTCAGCCTCTTTTGCCCTCATAACATTCTACCAGGTAACGCAAGTATTATCAGAACTGTTCCAAGCTCTTCAATGACGAACCCGCGACAAATGGATCACGTGAAAAATCCCTCCATACCGCCGTTCCATCTCTTTGCAGCTCCTTGAGCTTACTCTTGCTCAAACACTACCCTTCCTGCATGATGCCGTCCCTTCCATCAGGAGAACCGGTCAAAACCAACGCGGCCAAGCCTCGCAAGCGCTTTGTGGGGAGCAAGTCCTCGAAACCATCCAAACCTGGCGTCCAGCCGACTGTCACAAACCAAATGCCACAGGATATTCTACAAGACGCTCAACTAAATGCAGCCATCAAGCAACTACCCTCGAACTATTCATTCGAGATCCATAAAACCATCCACCACGTCCGCAAGAGCAACGCTACGATGGTCGCTTTGCAAATGCCGGAAGGGCTCCAGATGTTTGCTTGTACCATCGCAGACATCGTCGAGCGGTGAGCCTTCAATTTTTACAGCTGGATTCTCCGACGCTGAGGCATGTATTGTGTTCCAGGTTTACTAATGCCTTGACTGTGATTCTGGGCGATGTCACATACGGTGCATGTTGCATCGACGACTACACCGCGGTCGCGTTAGGATGTGATATGCTAGTACACTATGGGCACAGTTGTTTGGGTAAGTCGTACCACGGCTAGACTATTGCCTGTCCGTCTGACGCCTCACCCAGTCCCGATGGACCAGACATCAATCAAGACACTCTACGTCTTCGTCGAGATTGGCATCGATTCCGCCCACCTTGCAAAGACGATCCGGATGAATTTCCCAGATGACCGCGAAATCTTCCATCGAAATCTATTAGACAACGAAGAGACAAGAGCACAAATACCAATTGGAAGTCAAATCGGCGTCAGTCGCAGCCTACGGTTAGAGCATTCCTCCTGCTCGACAGGTGAACCGAACGAAGAACCTTCTGTTTCGACATCGAGTTCGCCGACTAGGCTTGCGCTTGTGTCGACTATTCAATTCGTGGCAGCTCTACAACGCCTCAAAGAGGACCTGACGATCGAGTCACCGGACAGTTTGAGTTCCTCTCAGGCAACAAAGATGATCGAAGGCGTTCCCTCTGTAAAGGAAGAGATCTCAACATCTGAAAAATGTCCAGGGTATTGGACAGGAAAATATGAAGCGACAATACCGAGGTCGAAACCTCTATCACCAGGAGAAATATTGGGTTGTACAGCTCCTCGGCTAGAAGACGTCGACGCGCTAATGTATAGCTTTCGTTGCCTTCTCTGCTACAACGCTTACACCTCTTCAGATACCTAGGCGATGGACGATTCCACCTCGAATCTATCATGATAGCAAACCCTAGCGTTCCTGCCTTCCGTTACGACCCATACTCGAAGAAGCTGACGCGAGAGCGCTACGACCACATCGAAATGCAGTCTGTTCGGGATAGCGCTGTGCAATCTGCCCAAAGAAGTTTGTCTTTTCTTTCAGGACGTGAAAGCGATCCCAGTGACGAGGTGCCTCCCTGGGGTGTGATACTAGGAACCCTTGGTCGACAAGGGAACTTCAAGCAACTCCAGGTGCGGTGCGTTACTTTGTTTGCCGCCTACAAGTATTGACCTCTTAGGGTCTAGGCAATAACACACCAACTCGAAGCTTCCAACACCCCCATCCCATACATCCAAATCCTTCTGTCAGAGCTCTCGCCTGCGAAGCTCGCCCTCTTCAACCCGCATATATCCGCCTTCATCCAAACATCGTGCCCTCGGCTCTCCATCGACTGGGGGTACGCGTTCGACAAACCTCTGCTAAGCCCGTACGAGACCGCCGTGGCGGTTGGCAAAGCCCCTAGCTGGATGGACAAGTCGAGACAAGGGAAGGAAAAGCCAAGGCAGGTGGGGACGTACCCGATGGATTTCTACGCAGCGGGGACACCTTGGGCGATATCAAGAGCTAAGGCAACATTTGAGCAGTAATTGACCATCCAACCAATTTGGTGCAATGTTGCATTCTTCCTGTGTTGGTTGTCCATACCAAAGGTTCATATTTTCCCTCAATCTTAGAGTATGGTCCCTCACAGTGGTAGAGATTGACTTAAGTGTCGAGTAAGTGTCTGATTTACTTCAGGCTTCCATTCTTGTGACGGCGTTCAGAATAACGGGGCAAATGACTACAACACCAAATATGAACCTCGTGGTCAAACTTAACATAGGAGACAGTCCATTTATAGAAGTTCTTTCCTAATGGGTCAAACGCAACAGACTGGAGATACCTAGGTGGATGACAAGATCCTCATTTCCTTCGCAGTACATTTACACCGTTAGATTCCAAAGAAAAAATATTGATGTCAAAAGAATTAAGTAGTTGGCTGCTGGTCAAGAAATTGGGCTGGTCCGCTGGCAGCTTTGACTGCATAAGCAGGATGGTTCTGGCAATCATCAGCAGCACAGTATCAATGAGGGGAAATAAGCATACTGCGTAGACAAGTTCAACTCTCTCGTACATGGCTGTGGAGCTCTCGGGTGTGTGGGAATCTTGAATCCAGCAAATGACCCATGCGGACGCTTGAACACCCCCTCCTGCTCTTGCCCCATGAGAAAGCTCTCTGCCTCTTCCTCAATGATTTGTCCAGTACAAAATTTGGCTTTAAGAGAATAGATTCGGTGCATGTTACCCCTGAACACAGCGTTAGCGAGGTAGGTTCGTACTTTGGGGGGAGGTTTTCCAGGTGCCGAATTGACAAAGTCGAGAGAGAACTGGCCACATGAACGTGTTGCCTGGCCAGATTCTGACGCTAAAGCGGGCCCATGGGATCTCGCCCAGCACGACATGCGGGTCTCCTGGACCTGGTTTGACCTAGGAACGTATTCAAGTTTGGTTTGAAGCAACTTGCAGGGAAGGAACACCACGTAGTACGTGCCCCAGCGACGTCGTGCAAAGGGGTCCCAACGCCCTCTCTGCAAGCGCCATATTCCCTTCCCTGGTACATCCCAGGGATTCAGCATGAGCCATCCCCATGCCGATCCACTCTTCTATGTCGCTTTGCGAGGCACCGTTTCCCAACGGGCAAGGCCCTCCCTAGGCCAAGCACAAAGAGGTCGTAGTTATTTCTGGGCTAGAACTGAGGGAATTTCTTCTGTACAATTTCCAGGTACAGCTTGTAGGCTGCTTGGTCTCGTTCGAGAGTGGGCCGTGGCTTGGACTTCATGTGGGCAGTTGCCAGTGAAAGTTGAGAGGAGGGTTGTTTGTGCACTGCCAGCTGATGGGAAACGCGCCATAAAGTACGTCAATGACCACCCAGAATGACATTAGCCACTCCAGCGGGCTGCGTTTCTCCGTGGTGCAACCATGGTGCATCCACCTTTGCGGGACTCAAGTTCAAGATGGACGTAGCTCTATCATATGGCGATCATGAACTGCACAAGGCAATTCATCACATTAATATTTATAAAGATCACAGAGAAACCCGAGGGTCTTCTCGAAGTCAGGGTACGGCTGCCCGAGATGTATACTTTCTAACGAACTGTGATCGGCGTCATTGCTAATGTGGACCTGGACCTACAAACGTCAACAACATTGATCGGCGGTGGCGTCGGACGTAATTCTGAAGCAAGACCGAGGCTCTGTGGCTATCCTTTCGAATTTGGCGCATGATGCGGACGAACCGGATGCTTCGGAGGATGTCCTTCGGGATGATGAGGAACTGGAAGGAATACTGGTCGAGGAGACAAGGGGGGACTATTCTAGATTTTTATCTGGACCTCAGTAGTTGGATTTCGTTTTCTCCTTGTTTCCTTTACCTGATCCCGCAGATCTCGAGATGAGTCCAAGCGGTGTAAGTAATATCATATCACTGATCCCTTTGAATTTACTATGCTCGCCAGGGGTCGTCGAAGTCTTCAGGAGTATCTAGACGAACACCAACTATATAATATCTATTGAAGACAGGGGGCGCCGTATTGCAAATGTCGGCACGTTACGACGACCTTCAGGAGGCGCTGTTTACATATAAATGTAGATTCTCAAGACATTGCATCTATAGATAGCCCACTCCAGACTGCGCCGAAAATACACTACCTGCACCCCAAAGGCAATGCTTACTCTTCGGGAATGTTGTCCCCGAAATGAAGAAGGCTCTATTCTATCATCATTTATTAATTACTTACAATCGGTAGGGTTGGAAACAGACTCGGAGAAGGCTATAGCGGACATAGGAGCGAGTAAGTATCCAGGCACGTTCGACGATGAAACGGGCTTCGAGTCTCGAGCCTACGAAAGGAAGGTGTTCTCCTCGAGTCGTCAGAGCGCCTCTTCTCCGAGCAGGGTAGTTGTAAGATCGCCGTGAGGCTGGGTCGCAATAGACATGGATAGAGTGGATGTGGACGAGCTTCGGCGCGCGATGAACGTGCCAGAAATAAGCTGCACACGAGAGGAGGAAAAAACTTACTCAACCTGAGCAGAAGGAAGACGAAAAAGAAGGTCATCCAAGAGCGACACTTGCCACCGCCAGTTAGTCTCGAGGATCAGCCTGCGTGCAGCGTCGATCAAGTCGCCTCTGGGACTCTGGGACAAGTCTCGAAAGGGGGCTGGGAAAGAGAAGCCGGAAGCGCGTTCGCTGAGGGACCGTATGGACCAAGGTTCCTGATCGCCTCTCTCACCTCGCATAGGCACTTCCTGTAAGAATAACCCTGTCACTGTCGTCCATGACACAGTCTTTCGACACCGGTGTGGGTAAGCAGAACCCCGACACCAAGTTCGATGAGATTGCCTCGAGAGTTCGTCCCGAATCCGGTGGGCTCGGTGTTCAACCTTACTTTGACATCTGAAGCTAGCTGAAGGTTAAACCCTGCGTTACGTCTTCTTTGAGGGACTTATCTAAGACGTCGTGGAAAACAAGTGAGCTGCGACGCGATAAGAGAGCAGTAAATGACGGGACCTGGGGGGTGGGCGACCTCGCTCCGCCCCGCCAAACGCCAAAGAACGCCCAGTTTAAATTGGAATCGAGCGATTTTTGCGTGGTCGTGTGGAGGGTACGCAGAGCGGACCCGTGCTGTCTTGCCGTCCAATACTGACTAGACGCTACTCCATGGACCAAGGCCGCCTATAAATCGAGGGTACTGATATGGGCTTTCGTGCTACCTACAAGGATCAGCAGCGTTTTTGCGATTTGGCTCCGTGGTGTGTAATGATGGAAGTCAGGAAGAGGGACGGTCTAGGGCAGTGGTGGCGGTGGAAACGGGGCTCCTGTCGGGGACGTTTCGAGGGATGTCGATGAGGGATGAGAGAAATTTGCGTGTGGGAGGCGGTGGGAATGGAAATGGATGCGCGAATTTTTTCTTCTCGCCTGAGGATGATGGAAAAGATAACACGGGGGCGAATCATATCTCGGAGGACGACGCCGGAGCCGGAGGCTGATTGGGGAGAGCGGCGGTCACGGGATGAGAAAAGAAACATTGGCGTCAGACGCGACGAAGGTCTGGCAGCACCCAAGCTGCAACATATTACCTTATGCCTGAGACAGTGTCGATCGCGGGCGACATCGACGACGAGCGCAGCAAGAATGCTATCCGACTGAACATACCACGACGGATGATGATCATCCCCGGAGCAGCATTCGTGGTGGGGGCGGGGATTGGGATCATACGAGGGGGACGAACGGCGTCGCTGCGTTTCCTGGCAGAGAACGCGCACCGACCACCGACGACGGTGCAGGGGTGGTACTTTTACAAGAAGACGAAGAACTACCGGGTGATGCTGGGGGGATTGAAGGGCGCGGGGGTGGAGGCGAGTCGGCTGACGGTGCTCGCGCTTGGGTTCACTGGGATCGAGGAGGGGCTGGAACGGCTTGGGTGGGGGGAGGCGAAGGAGATTGGGGCGGCGGTGGGGACGGCGTTGATTTTCTCGGGTGTCTGTGAGTGGTTGTGTGCTGGGGTGGACGCTGGCTGACTGGTGCAGACCGGCTGCCGTTGGTGATGGCGCGACGGACTGTGCTGCTTGGGGCGCTTGTTGGGGGGAGCATGAAGGGGATGGAGTGGGGCCGACGGCGGCTTGGGCCGGCCGATCGGGCGGAAGTGTAGAAATGGAGGGTGCGTATGTCGAGGACAAGTAGATAGTATAAGTAGGGGAGTGGACCCCTCCGGAGCGATTGAGCCCCGCCGCTCCACCCTCGGACCAATTATCTCCCAAAAATGCCCACAATCGCCTTCCTCTCAGACTGCGACCACAACATATCCTTCTACACCGCTCCCTCCATCCTCAAGGCAATGCTCAAGTTCTGGCCCACGTCCCCCGCCCCCGACCAGACGACCCCGCGCGCGAGCCAGCAGGAGAAGAACCCGTTTGATCGCGTCCCGAGTGCGCCTGCGCCGACGACGACAGGCCCCCTGACGCCGACATCGGTGCACCCGCTGCTGGGGGCAGGAAGCACGTCTCCGTTCGTCCCATCATCGGCCTATGGCGGATCGGTCCACTCGGATCTCACGCCCGTAGGCTCCTCCAACTCCGTCGGCCCTTTCCCGTCTGCACAACCCACCACGCACCTCTCGATTCATGCCCCCGAGTTCAACATCATGCAGCCGCCCCCCGGAAAGAACGCAAAGCCCTCTACCTCAACACCCTCCGCCTCCTCCTCCACCCCGCAGCCGGCCCTCTCCAGAGGTCAGATCCATGTAAAGCTCATCCAAGCCCGCGGCCTCAATGTCCGCAGTATACACGCACGCCCCTACGTCGTCGTCCAGTTCGAGCAGAACGAGTTCGTATCCCGAAACCCAATCCCAGAAACAGACAGGGAGGTCAAGGGCACCGCCGTAAATCTCTCTCGCCAGACTTCATCAAACGCTATCAACGCTCTCGGCGCAATAGAATCCAAGGCTGCAATACGGGATGCTTCCCGCAAAAACAGCAAGGGCAGCTCAAAGGACCCCTCTCCCTCGTCCTCCCTCGTCCCATCCGCCGCAAAAGCCCTATCAGCCGCTGCCCACTCATCGCAACCACCACCCTCACCCTCCTCCGCCTTTGCTCACTCAACCACTGCCACCTCCCCGCCATCCGGCATCGCTAATGGCCTCTTTGCTCGTTTGTCAGCACACAACCCCGTCTGGAAGCACGAGGTCTCCTTGTAAGCTCCGTCCTTTTTTCGTTGGGGTTCTCTTATCCCATGCCCTTCTCTCTAGCGACGTCACATCCGAGGAGTCTCTTATTACGTTCAATGTCTATGACCGCTCCCTCTCCGACCAGGGCTTCCTCGGCACCCTTCAGATAAAGCCCGTTCTCGTCCACGACCATACTGTTGATCAGTGGTACAAGTGAGTCTCTTCGTTATCTCTGGTGCGGCGTGGCGAGTGGTGCACATTCCGCCACCCGGCTACACGCACCGCATGCCGGTGCACTCAATTTATTTCCACTTTTCCAGACTCCGGCCATACGAGGATGAGATCGTTAGTGGTGAGATGCGAGTCCAAATCACATACGAGCAGTACAAGGTACGATTTTCTTGATTTTCTTTTTACCCGGATTACCGATCATCTGACCGCCTCCAGACCAAACGAGCGCTAACGCCGCGCGATTTCGAGTTCCTGAAGCTCATTGGGAGGGGCACGTTTGGAAAGGTCTTCCAGGTGCGGAAGAAGGATACACATCGTATATATGCGATGAAGGTGCTGTCAAAGAAGGAGATTGTGGCGAAGAAGGAAGTGGCGCATACGATTGGAGAGCGCAAGATCCTGCAACGGTCCCTCGAGTGCCCGTTCCTCGTCGGCCTCAAGTTCAGCTTCCAAACCGACACCGATCTCTACCTCGTAACAGACTTCAAGAGCGGCGGAGAGCTGTTCTGGCACCTACAACGGGAGACGAGGTTCAGCGAGGAGAGGGCCAAGTTTTACATCGCAGAGCTGATCTTGGCGTTGGAGCACTTGCACAAATATAATATCGTCTATCGGTGAGTCCTCAACTCCACTTTCCCTGAAACAACTCTCATAGGCACCCAGGGATCTGAAACCAGAGAACATCCTTCTCGACGCAACAGGGCACGTCGCGCTCTGCGATTTCGGACTCTCCAAAGCCGACCTGCGACCCGACGAGCTGACGACAACCTTCTGCGGCACGACCGAGTACCTCGCCCCAGAGATCCTGCTCGACGAGCACGGCTACTCCAAGATCGTCGACTTCTGGTCGCTCGGCGTGCTGCTCTTCGAGATGTGTTGCGGGTGGAGCCCGTTCTACGCAGAGGACACGCAGCAGATGTACAAGAACATATGCTTTGGCAAGATCCGCTTCCCCAAGGGCGTCATCAATGACGACGGCAAGCAATTCGTCAAGGGGGTGAGTGGCCCTGTTTCGCACGCCTAGGGCTAGCTTTTAGGGTTCGCTGACGTCGTTTTCTATTCCTTTTTTGCCCTTCCCCCCGCTGTCGCGCGTGCTGTGCTATTTATATCGCTTTCCCGACACCGCTTGCATTGCCGACGTCAACGAAACTATATGGATGCAATGTACAGCTCCTGAACCGCAACCCAAAGCATCGGTTAGGCGCCCAGCGCGACGCGGCCGAGTTGAAGGAGCACGCGTTCTTCAAGAATATCGACTGGGTCGCCCTCTCGCTCAAGCAGGTCACCCCACCCTTCAAGCCCGTCGTCGAGTCGGACGAGTCGACGAACAACTTCGATCCCGAGTTCACCTCGGCGGACATCCGCGAGGTCGGCGTTCCGGACATTGCTGACCTGGACCTGGATGACGATGACCCGTCGGAGGCGTGGGTCTCGCAAAGCATTGGGTCGCTGAACACGCATACGCCGAACGGACCGTTAGGAAGCGAGCGGACGAAGAGCCCGGTGACGAACGGCGTCCACGCGCACTTTGGCGGCGTCTCCGCAGCGCTGAACGGTACGCCCTCGGCACCAACAAACGGCGCCCCACGCTCGCAGGGCATCCAGATCAAGCGCCAGCCACGGAAGAAGGACGTCGCGTCGACCCCGCTGACGAGCAGCGTACAGGAGAACTTCCGCGGGTTCACGTACCACGGCGGCGAGAGCGTCGTGGCGTCTGCGATGGCCGCGCGGCGCAAGGAGCGGGGAGGCGCTGAGGTGGAGCAGGCGGTGGCGGACGAGGAGGCGGACGAGCCTGAGGTGACAACGGAGGACGAGATGGCTGATTTCGAGCGCAGCGCGGGACGCTACTCGAAGGCAAGGCGGGCGAAGGGGGTGTCGTTTGCTGAGGGGGATATCGATGAGGACATGTCATGAGTGAGGCCTTGGGCAACGAACACTGGGTCTCCTTTTTCCTTCTGGGTTTTTTCTTCTGGGTTTCCTTATTCAGCTTTGAACACAACACTACTCGACTCATCGACTCATCGACACCCATTCGCACGAGACATTTGTACGACCATGCAACATTTACAAGCCAGCCTTGACGCGACACATCTTTCCCCTTCCTCAAAGTCATTAAGACCCTCTCTCCGAAACATTGCATCTCACCGCTCGCCGATATCACTCGCCAGCAACATCGCGCAACCGTCCATCGTGATCAGAATTCCGCATTGCACCAATCAGCGCACACATACTGCTATTTCCAAATCTTACTCTACCGCACATCGCTATACGTAAACGCTTACACTCGGCTCACAGTAGCCAAACGCAGTGGCTAGATTACACGGCCTTGCAAGTTCGACCAATCGCTTTCAATCGATTTTACTTACATATGTACAGACTCGGACGCATTTCATTTCCCCTCAGTGACCCTACACATCCTTACGTTTTCTCTCTCGCTTCTTGCTACTCACGTTTCACGAACATTCAAAGTGTAGTCTTTGCCCACTTGTAGTACGCATACCGGGGTAGTTGTAGTTAAGGTACTTATGCCGACTCGTCTCGCGAGTCACATTTTCCCTCTCTTCTATAACGTATATATCTATACTTTTTGTAATCGAGACGACGACGAACACAAAGTCAGAAATAACGCTGCAAGCCAGCCAGGAAGGAAAAGAAAAGCCCAAATAAAACCAGAATTATGGGAGAAGATGAATGCTATCATACAGTGCAATAAATAGGAATACCTTAAATAATGTGGCCACGAAGCCTGCAAGCAACGCTCGGCGTAACGTGTATGGATGGTACTAGTACGAGGCGGTGTAATCAAGTAGTATGCGGTCTATGAAATGGATGCTCGGAACAATGCTAGGGACGTAACAGATGACGGAGTGCAGTGGACATATTAAGGACAGACATTCGGAAGGGAGCGACAGGGTAATAGATGACAATGTGCGGACAGAAGAAAGGCGCAGAGACGAAAAGGGGAAAAAGCGGCGCCCCGTTACCAGTCGTTCAGCGTTTTGCAGTTTGGCCGTGACAGATTTACACCTCCGCGCAACAGAGGTGGAAGGACGAGACCGTCGATGATTGTATTGACTACGACCGAGTCCACATCGTGGGGTGTGACTCGGCCGTACCAGATCCCGGATCCAGACGGAGTGTATATCTGCCGGTGGAAGGAAAGGGGAGAAGAAAGAGAAGGCGCGATGAGCAAACATGTAAGAAAATAGAGCACGGTACGGGAATAGGGACTCCAACACGGTGACATCAGATTCTGTGTCTGAGTTCCCGGGACATTCTCGAAGCGGGGCGGGACAGGAAGGATCACTCACAATACAGTTCCCAGCGTACTTGTGGCCGCCAACGTGGGACACCTTGACAATGAGAGCGCGCTTCGATTCCGAGCTGTCCTTCAGCTGGGAGGAGATATTTTCGTACCGCTCTTCCGCCGTTACGTTGAGGTCTTCGAGCGGAATGCCCATGGTCAGCTCCGGGTGTTCTAGTTGGGTATCCGCGTCCCAACCCTGCGCCTCTAGTGACCTGATGAACGCTGTCAACGAGGCCCAGAGTGAGAACGGATATGTCTGTCAACGTCTACAGTCCGAGACCCGACTAACCATGCTCAAGTTTTGGCGCGGCAATCCCACACCGGTTATCCCGCTTTTTGTGTGAGCCTAGAACGGGGCGGAAATGGTGAGTCGGGCGAGAACGTAATGGGTCCGAGAATAGGGAGGACTCACATATTAGAATGACGCAGGCGTAGGGAAGTATCCATGACTTGAGTATGCTCTTTTCGAGGTAGCTGCCGTCGGTGCCCACCGAAGGGTCGAGGGCGCATTCGTAGAATTCACGGGCTCCTTGTAGGGATCGGCGAACTTCGGTCACAACTTTGAAGTCCGGGAAGACAAGTACAGACTCGTGGTCGTCTTCGTGGCATACAGTTTTGTGGCTCCCGTTAAGCACCGAGGTCCTGCTCGAGTCCGAGGTCGAGAAAAGGCCTGTCACCGGCCGCACGCCCTTGTTTGGGGGTGGAGACGCGGGTTTTGGGGAACTGGGTAACATGGGGGAAGTCGGCTTTGTTGAGACTTCGAGCAGCGCAGAAGCAAGCGAATTCTTGTCGTCGGTGATGTCGCGCTCCCAGTCCGACTTGCCAGTGGAGATAACTATCTGGGGTTATAGTTAGAACGCGCTGGTGCGCGGGGCGGGCGGCGCGTGAGCAAGAGCGGGGCATACCTGGCGGTGGTATGGCTTTACGGAGCCCAGCATGTCTGTGTCCATATCTATGTCGAAGCGGCGGGGATATGCATCGTGACCTGTGGAGCGAGCGCGACGGTGAGCTGAAAGTTATCTGATAACTTTTTGACGTGGATCACCAACCGAGGTCACAGGGGTCGGAGCATGTTCTGCAGTCTGCGGTGGTGACGGGGACATCGGAGGCGCGGAGGGTACGGCACAGAGGGTCTTCCTGGTGGCCAAAGACGAGAGAGTGGAGGGTTCGGAAGCCATACATGGTGGGAGGGAGGAGAGGAGGGGCCCGGACGCTTTCGTGCAGGCGTGTATCAGATAAGATCCGAATTATGTAATCAATGCCAGGAAATTCTGTTTTCTGCCCGGCTTCTCTCCCCACAAAATGGCACCATCTTCCGACTTTCATGCATTCCAGACCGCTCTCCGCAACGCAAGGAACATCATTGCAGTCGCAGGCGCCGGTCTCTCCGCTGCATCGGGTAACCGCCTCGCTTGCTGCGTAAATGCCGTTGCTAACACCCACTAGGCATCCCGACCTTCCGAGGGGCCGGTGGCATGTGGAGGAAATACGATGCCATGTCCCTGGCCACGCCAGAGGCTTTCGAGCGCTCACCCATCCTCGTCTGGCAGTTCTACCACTACCGTCGAGAAACGTCAGTATATCCTTCCATTGGGCTTGCAGGAATTCGCGAAATAAGCGCCGTCATTCTAGAGCCTCTCATGCGCGTCCTAATGACGCACATCGAGCCCTCTCCGCGTTTTCCCGATCCGCACTAAGAAAACAAGTTGCGCCACATTCAAATTTCACCCTCATCACCCAGAACGTCGATGGGCTCAGTGTCCGAGCAAACCAGGAACTTGCTGCGGTCCAGCCCGACCCCAACGATCAACCAAGTCTGATTGAGATGCATGGCCGACTCTTTGATGTCCTCTGCAATAATCCGACATGTGGCCACGTCGAATTCAATACGAACTCTCCCGTTTGTGAAGCACTTGGGGGCACCGAAAAACTTGTCGAACAACACGTTGTTGATCCTGATGTTCAAGAGAAAGATCTTCCCCATTGTTCAAAGTGCGGTGGGCTCGCGCGGCCAGGCGTCGTCTGGTTCGGAGAACAGCCCCATCAGCTGGATGAAATTGACGATTTGGTCGCAGAAGCAGATCTCTGCCTCGTTGTAGGAACTTCGTCAACGGTAAATCATTCAGCATCCTTCGAATTATTCAGCATCTGACGCAGCTTTCTCAAGGTGTACCCCGCTGCGTCATACGCCGAGGAAGTCGAGCAGAATGGCGGAAAGGTAGCCGTGTTCAATCTGGAACGAAGCCACGGTGATAACCAGGCTCACTTCCTCTTTCTGGGGCCTTGTGAGGAAACTTTGCCAAAAGCATTAGGGTTTCGAGTTGCAGAGGACGGAAGTGTCGCCGTCGACGTCGGAGTGACTGACGCCACTTAAGACGCCATTCTCCTTCGGCTTTCGTCGGATGTGTTAGCCTGAATATATCTTGCTTGCCTTGGGCCCTTGGCAGTGCTTAGGGATATTTGCTGGAAACACGGACTGTAAGATTATACTTACTCTACGCCTGATGGCGACACAAATGTATAAATATATTCTGAAAATGCCTATCAGAAAAAGTAGCCCCCAAGGGATTATACGAAGGAAACTCACACGCCTGATTAGTACCCAGGGGGAGTGTCAAGCAAGTCCTGCAAGTCCATCGCGCGCTCCGCCTTCGTTTCCGCATCCTCCTTCCTCTGCTGGGCCAATGACTTCGACCTCTCCTGCAAGACCTCCAGACCAGGCATCACCCTACCGGAATGGTCGAAATTCACCCCATACAGCGCCTCGAACACCATCGACTCCCTCTTGGAGCGTTGGTCGCTCCATGACTTTTTGGGGTCAGCCCTGCGCGACGAATCTCGCGGCAGGGCGTCGTGCTGCACCATCTTCGGCGCCTTCTTGATATTATTGAGCTCGCCCTGGAGCTCATCCAGCGTAATGGCATACGGGATTTCGAACTCTTCAGAAGCTGGAGGCACGAACGCGGCGTCTATCCGCTGGAGGAGGTTGTCGGGTGTAATCCATGAGTCGGCTTGGTGGTACAGCGAAATGAGAGCGCGCATTTTGGGTGGCGGGAGTGTCTCGTGAGATCTGACGTAGGAGGCGAGTTGGGTGGGAGGTGCGGATTGAGAGGGTAGTTTCGGTGCTGGCTTTGGTGTCAGTTTTGACGTCGGTTTTGGCTTCCTCGACGCTTGCTTCGACATGGTGCGCCTAGCCAAACAGTGCATAGGAGGTATCCGCCGAGAAGCACATGATGGCAGAGACATTATGGGCGATCGTGACTGTCAGAGATGAAGGCGGGTTGAGTGAATGGCACCGACACCAGAAAGCACAAATTGATGCGGTCCGGCCAAAACAAAATCAAACAACGCGTTCACGAACTTCTTCCTCCGCATTCCCACCAATCGCAAGGCAGCCTTTACAGGTCACGAGGTCCATGATGCATAGATTGGACGGGTTCATACTGTGTACATTTTGAGATAGACATAAAGACGTTGCGGCGAGAAAAATAAGATAAATCTGTTACAAGTGAGCTTTCAGCCCATACTTTGCGAATACCGCTTCTTCCTTCTTCTTCAGCTCCTGTGCCTTCTTGACGAGACCAGGTGCACGCTTCAGCTCCCTCTGCCCAACTTGTTGAATGTGGACGGCGTCAGGCCCGTCGGCGAAGCGGAGCGTACGAAGACCTGCCCAGCGAGCAGCAAGTTCAGTGTCTTGTGAGAGACCAGCAGCACCAAAGGATTGCATAGCACGGTCGATGACAGTAAGAGCCATTGAGGGCACGACGAACTAAATATGTCGGTCAGCACTGAAGGTCATCGCAGTGAGCTGAAGACTGACTTTGGCAATACCGATCTCCTTCATGGCACCCTTTGCTTTGTACTTGTCAATCTAGATTTCGAGCATGAACTAAATGTTTCTTGAGATGAAATGTGAAGACTTGCCTGGAGTGCAGCACTTAGGACGAGTAAACGTGCACCTTCAATATCAGCGCGAGACTTCGCAATGTCGGCAACGACAGTTCCTGAGACGACAGTGAGTCGGCAGTAGAGAAGCAAGTGACAGAAGAATCACCATGCTCGTAGAGATATTTGCCGAAGGTCTTGCGAGATGGGTCGGTGACGCGCTGCAGCATAAGGTTCAACGATGCCTGAGCAGCACCGATGGAACGCATGCAGTGGTGAATACGACCGGGGCTGTCAGAGCATCAGGGCGATGCCTCTGTAAAACAGCGATGAATGAATGACATACCCAAGACGACCTTGAATAATTTCGAAACCCTTGCCCCAACCAAGAACGAGATTGCTAAGAGGAACCCGGACATTGTCGTAGATGATCTCGCAATGGCCCTCTGGGGCATCGTCGTAGCCGAAGACCTTCATAGGACGAATGATTTTGACGCCAGGTGCATCGGCGGGGACAATGACGATACTTTGTTGGTTGTACTCGTTCTTGTTGTTGGGGTCGCTCTTGCCTAGGACGAGGTGAAGTTTTGTGCGTGGGTCTCCAGCACCGCTGATCCACCTATTCGCCTCAAGTGTCAGTAAATCGACAGGAGAAGTAGGAAGAAAGCTCTCCGCACCATTTGTGGCCGTTGATGACAATCTCATTCCCTTCCTGTCGGATGGATGTGCGAATATTTTTGGCGTCGGAGGAGGCGACTGGATTCAGCGTTAGAGCCAATTGCTATAGCAATGTTACATGATACTAACCATTCTTTTCAGTCATAGAGAAAGCTGAGCGAATTTCGCCGTTCAAGAGAGGGATTAGCCACTTCTTTTGCTGTTCAGGAGAGCCATAGCGAGCCAACACCTCTGAGGATGAAGTCAACATCTGCCTGAGCCTGAGCCTGAAAGCGGGCTAGGCATACCCATGTTGCCAGTGTCTGGAGCAGAGCAGTTCATCGACTCAGGTCCGATGGGTCCGGCATGGCCGAGAACCTCAGCAATAACCGCGTACTGTACAAGACCTAAGTGAGCAAGGATAGGAGAGCCTCTGGTTGAAGACGTACCTCAAGGTTAGTCAAGGGGACGCCGAACTCAGGGTAGTGAGCCTTGCTCAAGAAAAGGTTCCAAAGGCCCAGCTTCTTCGCCTTCGCCTTCAGCTCAGTGACGACAGGGATGACCGTTTGCCATCGTTTGACGGGGTCATCGGGAAGTTGTGCATGGGCAACCTTCGCAGCGGGAAGGATCTCGTCCTGCACGAAGAATTATCTTCCATTACAACACTCTGTATCTGGGGTTGCACACCTCGAGAAATTTGACCACTTTGGCGAGAGTCTCCTTCGCATAGGGCGAGAACTTGTCCTCAATCTGTCGCGTCCTGAGTTAGCAAGCGTGTGCTTCGAGTGTAAGGGTTGGGTTGACGAACCATCGCCCATGAGGCTTCTGAGGTGTATTCGACGACTGGATGAGGGGCCATGATGACAGGGAGAGAGGTGTCTATTGGAAAGATGGGAACGCGTTCTGGGGAAGAGAGTTTAAAATGCGGGGAACGGCTATCCGAGTACCCGGTTGCGCGGAAATTGCCCAACCGCTGACCGGTCGACCATTCAATATCAGTTCTGGGTGCCTCCAACTGGCTCAAGGTCAGGAAAAGCAGTAGTAGTGTCTTCCCAAACAGACATCATGTAACTCGATCGCAATTGCAGCTTGTAATCAGCTTAGAACCTGTCACCGTGAGCTGTTCAATGAAGCGGTCGTTCGTTTAGTGAGCGCCAGATCGGCCATTCGGAGACCCCTGACATATAATTGCAGCAATTATATTTTGAGCAGTCGCAGAGACTGCGGGGAAGTGCAGAAGCGGAATTCGAATCAAGCGGAGAAAGGGTAAAGCTTGAGAAACATTCCCTCGGCTTTCGGCAACGCCAATGTTCAAGGCAACCCAGCCCGCATTCTACTATGACAAGGTGGTAAGTAATCTACAGCTGTGTACAAAAAAAAAAGAGACAAACGTTGTCACTTCTTCAAGTAAGCATAAGTCAAGTCTATAAGCAATGTGACCATGACGAGAGCATAAGGACAAAAACGGATTCATATCTGAGGCGTAATTAAGATCGTAAAGACGGGCGTTAAGGTAAGTATAGTACTTCGAGGTACAGGAGAGCACATATCGCTACATACAATTTGATATTTAAGATCATAGTCCAGCAAGGAAAGGTTAGACTACAAAGCAAGCAAGAATAAGGACGACGAGTGAAAACGACCTCGGTTAATGAAGCACATTTTCATGTAGCTCATGATTAGTATCGCCGAGCGTGAAGGGTAGTTCTGGGTCGTAGCCGAAGGCACCTGGATCATAGCTCTGCCACAGGGCATCCTGGTCTGATACATATCCAGGGTTGTAATTCCTGATGAAGTCGAGTCCGCGGAAAGGTAGGCCAGTTGCGAATTGCGACGATGAGGGAGAAGATGACAGACCACCAAGACCGGCAGAAAGGTCAGATGTTGGATCGTAGCCGGGATAGCCGTCAAGGGGAGACGCATATGAGTTGAAGGGGGGATTGTACAGTGTTTGATCATTGCCTGTTAACATCTGGTCGCCGTTCCCGTTCCACTGCTGCACATTGGACTGGCTGAGAGGACTCGGCTGGACACCATACTCGAACTCGTAGCGGTGAGGTGAAGGAAGCTGAGCCGGCGATAGTGGTGAGGCGAATGTGTAATTATTCGAGGATAGCTGGGCGTTTGGATCTGGAGGCTGGGTGGATTCGGTTGCGACTATAGGAGGCATCGCCGGTGATGGCAAATTGACGGAAGCAGGGGAACTATGGGTGCTGGAACCAGCACGATTCGCTGATCTTGGGCTTGGGAACGGCTGGTAGAATGGGCCGGCGGGCGTTCGCTCCAAGCCGTCGGACTCATCGTGCCCGCGCTTCCTGGAAGTAGATCTTGCTCTCTGACCTGAACACTATTTCAGCGTCATGCGCTACAATTGAGAGGTCGGCTGTCACGCTTACCTCCATCGACACGATACGGCGACACAGCCGCCAGCCGCCTGCTTGATCCAGCGGCGTCGCGGGACTGGGTTCTCCTCGTCCTTCCTTTGGCAGCGCGGCCAGATGAGCCACTTATAGCAGACGGGTTAACAATAGTGACGGAACGACGGCGTTCATGGCCAGCTGGGACGATGCTGGGCCCTGCTGCTGAACTTTGAGGAGAAACGATAGGTTTCTCGCGTGGACCGCGGGCTATAGCCTCGTTGGCGGTGTTGACAAGATCAACTAGCAGTTCTTTACACTTTTTCGCACCAGGCCATTGCCCTTCCCAAGATTCCAATGCATTGAGTGTGCTTCTGGCTTCCTCCATTGCAGCCGTAGCAGCACGTGGATCTGATGCATGCATAGCATAAAGCAGGACAATGACCGCGGAGCTGAAGAGGTGCTGAATGAAAAAGGCAAGATGATGAGAAGGGGGGACCACATGTTTCATCGAAGGCGCCAGTCGAATACATGATCGAGCGGACGACACGGCCTTTACAGTCGACTTGGCCGTCACAGGTTGATCGCGCTTGACGGGAAGGAGATTGCGATGGAGAGTAGTGAGGACAGAGTAATAGTGGCTGCAAAGGACAGCGCCCATCGATACTTGTTCTTCAGTCTCCGATTGGGATTTGAAAACGGTAGGCAGGTCATCGCACCACTTCGTCAACTCGGTATCAAGGGATTCAACTGTCTTCTGTAGTTCGGCTTTGCGTTCGGGCTCGAGATGGTCCTTGCAATTCTCCAAGGCGTAGACCTGCCTCAGGACCCGCCCTCCGATTTCGTAAAGTTTGATGAGAGCGATAGTGCCGGTCATCAAGGATGGCTGCCTCTGAGTCATTGCAGCACCAGTGAAGTATTCTGGCAGATGATCATCATCAACATCGACGGGTAATTCGACGTCGCAATCAGAATCGTTGACTCCCAGGGGGCGACCAAGTGCAAGAGCTAGCATTCGATCCAGGACATAGACTCCCCACCAAATCTTGCGCCGCGTTTCCTTTTCTAAAGGACCGACAAGAAGGCGTCGAGGAGAACGCTTTAGGGCGAGAAACCCCGAGTGAGTGGCTGATGATAACAGGATGACAGAGGACAGAAATCCTTACGTGAAGTCCAAGGTCTTGACCGGCTCGAACGGCCTGCCCAATGAGAATCCATGCTTGAGGAAGGCAGTTGACTGAACACAAGAACGACGACATCAAAATGAAGCACTGAACATGAGCGACTTGGATGTTTGGGTGACTGATATACTGAAGGATGAGAGCACTGGCCGATAAGGAAATTAGGGACAATAGCCAACCCTGGTTAGATGGGAATGAAGATACCGTTCATAATAAACCATCCCCATTCCTCCATCGTCCTGACGCTCCGATGTCGCCAGACGTGGGTCCTGAACGAGATTAGCCGCACAGGCGAAGACTGCAAAAACCAACGACATGAAGGCAGGCTCTGCGCGGATAAGGTCCACGTTGCTCTGGTTGTCCATGAGGTGGGTATACTTCCGAGTGAAGGATGGTTTGTCTATGACGGGCATTAAGAAGTGGAGGCGTGTAAAATAGGCCTCGACCTAGGGTGCCTCACTCAGATGCTTAATGGGACAGCACGCAGTTAAGACTCACAAGCTTGTCGGCGAGGTCGCGAGGAGGAAATTCGACTTCCTCAGGTCCTGGAAGTGCATGGACCTTGCCAAAAAAGACGGCAGCGGGGAAGTAGAGCTTATTGACGCTCGGCCCAGGTGCTTGAGGATCCTCTTCCATTGGGGAGATACGATGCAGTGGAGAGGACGTCAGTGCTTTGAACGATTGAATGAGAGACATAGTCGACGAGCCACCAATCCAACGCATATGGCCGTACTCGTCGAGCGCAAGCTGTCCGAAAAGCTCGCTAACGTCATCCTCCGATTTCTGTGCGGGCGGCGAAGAGGTGGTGGTCGACTCTGTCACTTGTGTCTTTGGCGCTATTGAGCGGAGGATGGCTGCGGCTGGTGCCAAGGTCTCTGGATCGATGGATCCCGGCACACCAGCATGGGGAGAGCCGTTAGAGGAAGTCGCCATGTGCTGCTCGAGGGCAGGGGCGATTTGAGCAAAGATGTTTTCCATGTGGAGCAGACGGGCTTCAAGTTCTTGCACGTAGCTAAGTCGTGATAATTAGAGGTATTCCGAGTAAGCGAGAAAATTATCGGCGTACTGGCGACTCAAGGCTGCGCGATCCTTGGTCTGCAGCCAGGTACACTGGGAGCCCGACATAGAGCACTGGGAACAAGTAGGCTCGCATCCATCGCATTTAATCTTCTTGCGCCTGTCGAGAGAAAAGTATAGAGAACGGGATTAGCTATGGCAGAGGCCGATGTGGAGGAAGCAACGAATGAACATGCCTGCAGCTCTCGCATGCCCGCCAAACGCGGCGCCGCTGAAGCTGCAGCGGCTTTGAAACAACGTCCTCGAGCATAGGTTCGTCGTCGTCGCGCTTCTTCTTGGATGTGGATGAGGAGTCCTCGCCTTTGGCCATGGTTGTCGGGGTGGTAAATAGGAATGAGACAAACTCAGGCGATTGGCCACAAATGTCAAGGCGTTGAAAGCATGCACGTGAGCTTTATCTCGGACCGCGATGCAACACTCGCTGAAATGACGCCCATCGCCTGCACCCTCGGACGCCCGTCTCTACCGCCCCTTCCAATGTGTAATGACATCGTCAGGCGGCGAGTTCTATGAAAAGCTCGGCAGCCGCTGGTCAAATGGTCCCTTCCCATCAGATTCACAACGGTGCACATGAACGCCTCTGGGTATGTACCACTGGGCACCCCAGTTTTTACCCATGTCCTTATGCATCCATTCGAAGGCCTAATTGCCTTCTATCTCCCCAGCTAAGGCTGTCTGTCATCTTTTGTTCACCAGGACCACCGGTGTCAGCAGGGGCACTGCACGATTCATTATCTTTCAATCTGGAAGGTTGAACTCGGAAATGAATGGGATATGGGGTCCTACGAATATCTTTTGAATTTATCCAACTTAAGTTGAACGCAAACACAAGCGGCGCATGAGTCCATAGCCACGAAGTCCTAGAGGAAAACTTGTACGACCAGTGTATGACCAGTGAGTGTACCATCATCCTCGAAAAGCATGGCGTTCATTTGAGAAGCTTAAGCTGGTGCTTATTCGAGCAGTGGTATTCGAGCAGTGGTGTCGAGCCCGAATCAGGGTGGCTGAGTTGCCGCCGCCAAGATCGGATAGGCACAAACACAGCCACCGTCCAGTCACGTGAACATGTTTGCCACAAGCCTTGGCCCGAAGGCGTTGACCAAACAAAGTAAGCTCGTTCATTATACCACCACGCCATGGCCGACGTCGAATCGACTCAACCGACAACAAATGGGTCAGAAAATCCCCCGGTCGAAGATGGTGATGATGCGGAGACGAACGTGTGTTTCTCAATGCTGGTGGTTACCTTTCTATGGACGCGTCGCTTACCGTCATCTGGTTCTAGGAAATTCTTCTTATGAAACAGAGGGTCGAGGAAATGGAAAGAGAAGCTAATAAACTGCGGGAGCTACAAGCAGCAGCGGAGCAAGCGTCCAACTCTGCAGACGAAAGTGGTGGAGGTCTAGAGGCCGAGGACGACAAGTCTCTTGCAGACACGAGAAGTGTTTATGTTGGAAATGTGAGTGACACGTTCGTCATAGTGTGGTGCAGGATTTTCAACGAGGAAACTATGATAGGTTGACTACGGTGCAACACCAGAAGAGATTCAAGGTCACTTCCAAGCGTGCGGAACGATCAATCGAGTGACGATTCTCTGTGATAAATTCACTGGTCACCCGAAAGGGTACGTCCTACTATTCTCTCGCTTGCTTTACGTCATTTGGGATATTAACTGTGTCTCTAGATATGCCTATGTCGAATTTTCAGAGCCAGAGCACATAGATGCAGCCGTGGCTTTGGACAACTCTCTCTTCCGGGGGAGACTCATTAAGGTCAGTCAACTATTCTGCCGGTCATGTGGACTGCTGAACATACCTACCTTTGATATAGGTGACTGCTAAACGGACTAATATACCTGGTTTTGGGCGTGGAAGGGGGAGGGGTAGGCCAGGATATAGAGGTGGTTACAGAGGGTATTCTGGGTATAGCCCGTACACCAGACCCAGGGGCAGGTGAGTTCCTTCAGTTACGCGACACTTTCTAAGACTAAGCCTGCTTTCAGAGGAAGAGGTCGTGGTTATTAGACTCTCAATAAAATCATCCATCTTGGATCATCCTGCCGCAACGCGTGCTCGCAGGCGCCTTCGTCTAGGTCATAATACCGGGCATACGTGCTACATACTTATTCGAGCTTTCTTCTCATCCTCCTTGTACGATATCGTCACAAAATGACCCGCTTGGGTTTACTTTTGCATAATACACTTTTGCTAGCTTTCCTGCTTTCGAATATGTGCATTATAAACAGTATCTAGCTTTCGCTTTCAACCCAGTGAACTTCGCAACGTGAACGGAAAACTGATGTGGATTATGTAAACACACGCCCTTCTCCTTCCACCATCAACCAGCAGGTTCTCCTTGGGTCATATCTGGAGACAGGATGTTCTCAAGACTATGTCGAGCATCTGCTAGATTTGTCTCGACTGCAGCAAGAGCTTCGGCGTCCACGTCAGCGACGACCGCGTCATACCCTTTCTCGAAAACTGCGCTCTTGCCTACTCCCTCCAGCCAGCCAACACCTGCCCTCCGGGACGGAAAAGGCATCATGCGACATCTTCAAGAATCCCTTTACTCACCCGGGAAAGCTGAGATGATAAAAACTCTTTTCTCCAGACGATCACCGAAACAACTACGCGTCGGGAGCATCATCTCCATCACTTCCGACCAGGCGCCTACAGTTTTCAACGGTGTGCTGATTGCCATTCGACGACGAGGACCAGACACGTCTATCCGTGTGCGGAATATCTTGCAGAGGACCGGCGTAGAGGTGCAATTCTTCGTGAACTCGCCGGGGCTGAAGGAGATCAAATTGCTGAAGCCGCCACCGAAGGGAAGGATGAGAAGGGCCAAGTTGTTCTACCTGCGGGATTCTCCAGAGAAGATGAGCATGCTTGCTGCGGGCAAACACTAATAGGTGTGTCGACTTTCTTCTACGTGCAACCTTGCTGACATTCGCAGTTACGCAGTGTGGATTGTCCGTGCACTTAACGATAACTCCTAATTACCATATTTGCAACACATTGCCTCGCTTTTCTTCGACGTTACACAGAGGTTGACCAACCGTAGAATTTATTCAGATTGGAATGGGGTTGTCGTTGACCTAACCGTGGCTTGATGGCGGGCCGACCCTCCAGCAAGCTTTCTAGTCGAACGGTTCTGCGGAATGTGTCCGTACTCTTATATTGTTGCCATTCATTTCTTGAATAGAGTGTGCTGCAGTAGATAGGTTATGTCGCTCTTCAAAACAGGGAATGGGGCTGAAAAAGCGTGACTGATATGGAATTGGCAACCGCGAAGCGGTTTCTCCATAACTTGGCTCTAGCCTCCTCTGCTGGTCATTGCGCAGCCGGCCTCCTCCTCAACAATGGCACCCAGTCGGCCTCGATCTCTACGCGCTCTGGCATTTGGCTCCAGCAAGCGCAACACATCACCAGGCCCCCCTTCACCTACATTTTCAGACGTAACACATGCATCGGCAATGAATTTTGGCGTCAACGGTCCAACGAAGATCATAACCAGGGCTAATTTGAAGGCTAGCCTTCAAGCTTACGAAGATGTGAGCACCCCCAGACGCCTAACTCACGGATTCCCCCTAATTCCGCCCATTTTCTTTGAATCTGCTTCGTAGCTCGTCAATACATGTGCGGGCTATCGCGCCGCTCTCGTTACCATGTCCTCGGCCACGGCGAAGTTTGCGGATGCGATGCAGAGGTGTAGTGCGTAAGTCGCCACCATTTCGCTTCAGCACTATCTATCTAACGAGGGCACACTTTTGTTAGACTGAAAGGGCCTGGTTATGAGGCGGGGACTCGACTGCAGGCAGCATCTGGCGTACATCATCTTATGGCTAACCTTTGGCATGTCTTGGTGTGTGCTACATTTTTCTTGGTGTTTCGTTCTGCCCCTCACGCAGTCGCAGTCCGAATCCCTTGATAAATCATTCGAAAAGCCATTGCGGCAAGGGTTGGAAGGGTATAGGGGTGTCATAAATGTATGTCTCGACTTTGCTCCAATTCTATGTTCCGATAATGACTGCGTATCCGTAGGAGCGCTCGCAGTCTTATGAACGCGCCCTTCGCGAGAAGAGTCACATCATTCGAGAGACAGAGACACGTAATCTGAACAGAAAGGAGCGCAGTATGTTGACCTACAGTCCCTATGGCTTTATTCCAATTCGCTTGACCAATATCACATCTATAGACCTACAAAATTTCCGCGAAGCTCTTGCAGTTCTCCAGCGCCAAGTGGACGAACTTGACGAGTTGAAGGCGTCGCATTACCAGGAGATCATCGAACACGAGGATGAGGTCTGGAATGTGGTGCAGGGCAAGGTAGCTGACTCCTTCCGTCGTCTCTTTAGCATCTAAGTATCTTTTACAGGTCTGCGTCGCTGTTCGTTCGACGATGGATGTGTTCGACCGCTTCACTGCCAAAGCGTAGGTCTTCTCGATGTGACAGCATGCTTCAAGCAGGCAAAGTGCGTGGCTAATTCTCGCCTTAAACCATCCACAGATCAGACCCAATCATCGAACCTATGCTACAATCCGTTCCGGATCCTTTCGATTCCTACGGGCCACCGCAGTCCGAGGATCAGATTTTTAGCATCCTTGCACCCTTGTCGATCATGTCGAGCGCACCCTCGTCTGCCGCCAGCCCCCTGACCGGCTCTACCCCAGAACGCGACCGAGTCAACTCCCTTCCCAACTCCGCGAATAACAAGATTACGTCCTGGCTTCCTGGTACTAACGGGACGCTGTACACCCCAGAATCGGCTGAATGGGCACCTGTTCCCTTCCCAAGTTCCACGCCTCCCCGCTCGACGTCGCCCCCTAACTCCACATCCCCACCCCATGTGCCGACTCGGAGACATTCCGTGCCTTCCATAACCCGAAAGAGCGAATCCAAGCTCCGTTCAGTGCTGGCTGTCATTGACGAGGGGAAGTCTCGCCGGGAGAGCGAAGGCAGCACGCCTTTGGGCCCTTCGCCTTTGCCCCCCATCCTAACTAGCATCGCGGCACCTCGTCCCGATCCTGACCCTGACGTGGGTTGGGCTTATACCCACGAACAGTCACACTCGTCTTCTAATGAAGATGAACAACTGACTCCTCGACATTCGACGTTGTTCTCTTCGCAATCTCCACCGCCGCCGCCTGATTCGCCGCCGAGTCGTGAGTTGGACCGACCTCACGAACCCGATGACCAGGTAGCTGTCATTCCTGTTGCGACATAGCCCATGTAGCCTTCCCATATATGTTTGTATCTCTATATCTTCCCTGATCCATCTATATTCTCCTTCGTTCTTCCTAGGATTATCGCTCCTCCTTATAGTTATGAATGTTCACCCTTCGATATACATCTGTGCTCCTCGATCGATTGGTGTTATCTCACAAGTTTCTTTCCCATCCCGGATGGATGGATGGCCGTGCCAACCCTAAAATACTGCTTGACTTTTTACTCCATCTGACCTGGTTGGGGTTGAATGCCATACTCCTCCAGGATCTGTCTGCTGACCGACGCTGGGCTCTTGAAGAGCAAGTCCGTGCCTGAAGCTGATTTTGGGAAGGCGATAACGTCGCGGATAGAGGAAGTATTGCAGAGGATCGCCATGATGCGATCGAAACCTGCGAAGAGCGACGAAAAAGACAAGTGTTAGCCCATAGAACCTTTCTAACAGAAACATGGACACCTGATGGCGAACGAGAACAATGAGACGCACCCAGGGCTATACCTCCATGAGGCGGAGCGCCACATTGGAGAGCATGCAGAAGCTGATTGAATGGGAACTTTTCGGTGTCATCTAGCTGTTTGGAAAAGGGAAGTCAGGCCAAGGTGGCTTTCAATTCGATGATGGGAGCAGAGCGGCGTTGAGGCACACAATCGTACCTTCAAGATATGCGTGAAGATAAAGTCTTGCATCGCAGAATCGTGAATGCGGACAGAACCACCCCCGATCTCGACTCCATTTAGAACAAGATCGTAGTGCTGCCCACGAACCTGCAGCAATAAACCCCAAAGCACGGACGCCGTCAGTCGCATGGTGGAACATCGCTAAGAAATCAGCCCTCGTTTCGCACCTTCTCTGCTTCTCCGCGATAAAGGGCATCGATGTCTTGCCATACTGGAGCTGTGAAAGGGTGGTGCGAGCTGCTCCAGCGGCCGTGGGCCAGATGTTCCTTGTCAGCGTCGTCCCTGGTGAACAAGGGGAACTCGGTTATCCAGAGGAAGTGAGGGTCTTTGGTCACGACAAAGTCGCCTACAAATTGTACAAGAAATGTCAGGCCGCTGTCATATTTGCAGAATAGACTTGGACACTCTCACCGCGACTCTGGGCTCGCTCGAATATCTGCAGTCTTGCTCTGCCAAGGGCAGTCGAACCACCCTTGTCAAAAGGATCAGTCCCAAATGCATCCTGGCCCGAGGAAACCGAACCTTACCGTCGGAACTCGCGGTCTGTACGAAAGCCATATGTCATCTCCAGCCTTTAATTTTAGGGCTTTGTTGACGATTGTCTGGTCTTCTGAGCTCATGTCAGGGTACACATGAGATGCGGCTTTGCTCTCGAGAAGCCAGGTCTTCCGAGTGGCATCGGTAAGGGTTATGTGTTCCTGAGTAATTTCCTGCGGTCAACGAACGAAACATTGGTGGCACCGTGGGTGGTAATCTCACCGTGCTCGTATCGCCTTCGGATGTATGCGAGGCTTTTATGTAGGCTGAGTCTCCAGACTTACGAACCACAATACATTCGAGGATGACATCGGATGACGCTGACGATCCGTCGCTGACGTGCGGTAGCAAATCGCTTAGGTTCAGGATCTATAGATTGGAAATACTCAGCCCTTGGCTTCTTCTCGATCTGAATGAGCAAATCACACGAACCTCGAGCCCAAAGCGAGTGTCAGGTTTATCAGAACCAAACTGGTAATTGTGCTAAATGAGTACCACTGAGCCAAAGGACGGTATACGAATGCTTACGCGTGTCATCGCTTCGTGGTAGGTCATAACCTTGAACGTTTCAGGGAGTTCAATCCCTTGGATGTCCTTCCAGATCTCTCGCACCAGCTTCTCGACCACTTCGCGAACTTGGTGGCCGCCAATACGCCAGACGTTCGTCTCATCGGCGGATGAAGGTGATGGTGGTTGGTTCTTGCCCCATGAGACAAAGGCCATCTCGAGATCGATCTGAGTGAATTCGGGTTGCCTGTCCTTCCGGCCATCCTCGTCTCGGAAACATTTCGCGATCTGGAAGTAGCGATCGACACCACCTGAGCAGATGAGGAGCTGCTTGGGTTGCTGAGGGGACTGGGACAAGGCGTAGAAGACGGGCTGCCGTTGCGACCCTTGCGTGGGGTCGGAAGACGCGGAGTTACGGGCTGGAACCAGAAATTCCCGGGCGCCTTCGGGTGAAGACCTGAGAAGCACGGGCGTCTCAACTTCAGTGAAATCTTAAAGCACGATGTGAATGCCGTATAGTGCAGGGTGAAGAGTAGAAGTTAACCTAGATCGTGAAGGACGTTTCGGACAATATGAGCCACCTGACTGCGTTTTTTTATGTTCTGAGAGAGGGCAGAACGTCGCAGGTCGAGATATCGGTACCGTGCTCGCAGCTCTTCATTGGGCTTAATGAATTCATTGAACAGCCGGCCATGCGAGGGGTGCGACGTAAAATAAGCTCACAAGATTGTGCGGATTGGAAGGAAGGAATGGCATATCTGGGGTCGCAGCATTGAGCAACGTGACGCGGTCAACAAGGACATCAACAGCGCCAGTATTTCCCTCACAAGTCGGAAGTTAGGACCACCGGCCTTTGCTATTTTTTGCGTGATGGCTTACTCACAAGCTTTCTAGCATCAATAGGACGCAGCTCAACAACACCCTCGATTAGGACGGTTGATTCCACGGGTACTTGTAAGAGGGTGTTGTATGAGTCGCCTTGTGCATGGTCGACGAGCAGCTGTGTGGTGCCATAGGAGTCCTTGAGGTGATAGAAGGACTTGCCAATTGTCTTCATCTTCCTTTGGGAGGCGATGAGCTGGCTATGACATGACACGGGGGTTTTGGGATGTAATCACCGTTCAGGTAGGATCCAGCCAGCCAAAATAACCCGCTGTCCAGCATTGTCCGAAGAGAGTGAGCCACATGAGTGGGTGCGGCCAGGATAGGGAGCTAGCCGGTGAACAAAGACTGAGGCTTGGACGTGTCAAACGGAAAGAGGTGCTGACCAGAGTGGGCCTTGGAGGAGATGGTGCGGGGTGGATGAGGGCGACCAGAATAGCGCGGCACACGACGAGCGTTGTGAGTTGGTGGACGCGTCAGACGACGGAGGGCATGCATGGGATGAAGGAGAGGGACGGAAAAGGCGAATGTTGCCAGACGCAGACAGACCCTGTGCGCGATGAGATGGATCTCGATGGCTCACACGTTGTCTGTGATCACACACGGCCATCAATTGCGCGTGCTCTGGATATAAACCTGTTCGTTCCGCCCGCTTCCCAAACACACCATGGCCCTCCCAGTCGAGCTCATCGACAACATCTGCGCCTTCCTCCGCCCACGAGACCTCGCCGCCGTCGCTGCCGCCAACTCCGTCCTCTACCACGTCGCCCAGCGCGTCCTCTACAGAGACATCTCCGTCGACGCCGTCTCCCGCAACCTCCCCGCCGTCCTCACCATCGCCCACAGCCCCCACATCGCACGCCATGTCCGCTCCTTCGCCATCAGGATCAGCCCGTACTCGGGCCTCCTCCACCCCTACTACCGCGCCCTCGCCACTGCCATTCACAACATGTCCGAGCTCACCTCCCTCGAGGTCTGCGCTGACCAGACCGCCAGCTGGGTAATGCACACCCCAGACGCCGCCTCACACCCGCGCCTCCAGCGCTTCGCCACCAATTTCCACCTCGATCAGCACGTAGCCCACTTCCTCAGCAAAGCCGACGCGCTTTTGGAGCTCGAAGTAGACTCCGTCCCTACCACCCTGCAACTCCGCGACGGTGCTCTGCCCCGCTTGACCCAGTTCACCGGTTCCTCCCAGGCCGCTCAGGCCGTCGTCCCTGGTCGCCCAGTCCAGCACATCCATCTCAACTCGGGTGATCTCACTCAAGAGGTCGCTGAGAACCTCGCAAAGTCCTCCGCGCCCGTCCAGGTCCTGGGCGCCGCAACAAGCTCCCACTCCGTCGACCTCGTTAACAGCTTGACCCAGTGCATGGGACACCTAGTCCACCTGCGAATTGTCACCACCTACAATTTCTCGGATGCTCCCGATTCCGTAAGTCTACTCGCCCCATATCATCGACCCTTCACACCCCCGTTCTCACATGACCCTCCGTCTAGACGTACTTCGCAAACATTGCGGATGCCCTGACGTCCCTTCAAGATCTGCAGAGCTGTGAGATATGGGGTCTCCATTGGACATCCACCAAGAAAAGTTTCAACGACGAGACAAAGGTCTGGCAGTCCCAATCCTTTAACGCTCATAGTCTTTTAACAGAGGGCAACCTCCTCGATAACCTCTATTTCCCCTATTGAAACAAATTTATTTCTTCCTCCTTGTCTCTCATCATCGTAATTATATTCCCTTTCTCTCTTAGACTTCCTCTACCAAGCCCTAATGCACACTAGACTAAAATATGTATTCCTAGACGACTCGAGCAAATATTGTGTCTACCAGCTTTCGTACTGCAGCGTCCTAAAATTACTTTACTTACATGTGTATCATCTATACAACCATCCGTGATGAAGCAAAGAATGAAATAATGTTCTCGAGTCCCCAGTTAGCCCCTTTTTCTTATACACATGTTTAACACCTCGGAGAAAACGAAAATTTTTGTTGGTATCATAGAGATAGGCGCTGGCATTCACGGGTAACTGTTGGACTATGTTCTTCACGGGTCCATTTTGCGCCGCAAGATTGACCCAACAGCTAACGAGGCGCCCTGATCTTATGGCTCGTTCAGCCAAGCACAGCGCAAGGAGGCATTGGTGCCGAAAAATAACACGGCAATTGTGTCCACCGTAGTAGGACTGGAAGAGCCCGAGGTTTCTGCAGCTTTGGCACAAAACCCGTGTCCTGTCCGGTCTGATTAGCAAGCACGTCGTGACGCGGCGGAAGAGCGTCGCAAAGAGCATGTTATATCTGTCGCAGCTACTGATATAGAACTTATCTTTCCCAACGGCAACTCCTCATCGGCGGCGGGGAAGGGGCACCAGTGACCAGTGCTATGTAGTGACCAAGGACCAAGGCCCAAACAACCTTTTGAGTTATTCACCGTGTCCCAGTTCAATTAGGTTCAATTGGACCCTACATACGTAGCACGTATACGTTACTCATACCGTACATGGGCCTGCAACTTCAAGTCTTCAACTCCATGCGGGGTCCGGAAGGGTCGATTCCATGCGACGAGCACATGTCGCTGGGCTCGAATTTGAATACCCACTTTCCGTCCGGCAAGGTTTTCTACTTGAGTATCAGGTTTGCTATGAACTTCGAAGCCAGCCCAAATGCCTCCGTCGCAACATCAAGACGCAGCCCTCAGGTGTGGGTTCCACGAGGCTGAGAAAGCCGTCGACTTGTCCGTATCGCGTTTAGCTTATGTTGGGGAAAGGGACGGGTTGGCGCTGTTGTTGATTCTGAGTGCTTGCATCATATCAAGCCTAGGCTTCCGTCCGCTGTCCAGAGATAGATATCATTCTGCTGGAAGTCTAGACGGTGGGGTAGACTTCGCTCGAACAAAGCTTGATCAGTGGACGCTATAACGATAAGAAGGCTGCAGAAGGTGATTTTTGCGTCTCAATGGTGAGAGTGTCTTTTCTTTTCTTCTTCTTGGCCCGAGGTGATGAGAAAAGAAACAGGAGAGTAAGACTTTAGCTTCAGGACTCAGGAGCGGTTGCCGGTTACCATCCAGGTTCGCGATGAAAGGGATTGTGGCGTACTCACAGAGATCTGCACCAACTCACGCTGAGATGAAACTTCCTGCGCCCACAACGTCCTCAGAACCGACTAGACATGAAGGTTCGATTCCTGTTTGTGTAAATTATGAGAAAATACAAGAACACACGAAGGTGTCTGTTGGGAAAGAGACTGCTCTGAGCATGGCGCGTCGCCCACAGCGAAGACACCAAGAGGCGGCCTGCTTCGAACGCGTACGGTCGGCCTTCTTCCTCAGCCCGTTGAATAGCTTCGACGTCGTCATTCCTCCCCCACAAAGAGAACCCACTTCGGGCCCTCCGGGCCTGTCGAAGTCGAATATTTTAGCTTTGCGGAACCAACTTCCGAATGGTGTAAACAGACCTTCGAGATCTTCTGGTATAATTACCCCGGGCGGGAGATGTTCGTTCGCAGGTCGCCGGTGGTGAAGCGTCGAAATCCCGGGGGGTCGGTCTAGAATGGCGTTTCCCGTCCGAGCTCGAAGGAACAATTGCGCTTAACCGTTTGTTCGGGTTACCGAGCATCAAGGATACGGCCAAGAATGAAGACAGGAGGCATTGAGAAAGATCAACGGGCAAGCGTCGGACGGACATCCTAAGCTCCTAGCGGCAAGCGGGGTGGAGAAGTCTGGCGCTACTGAGGTCGGGAGGTTCAAGCTACCGAGAATCGCGCCTGTCCATACGCTGTACGGGACGATAAACCTGAGTCGGTCCGAAACGACGTACGAACTCACGAACTTCCGCGGAGACTAAGAGGCTTGAAGCCTCTAGACACCAGTGACATCACCAACATTAGATTATCACGGGCGTTGAGAGGCTTCATGATTCATGAATCATGGAGGCCATGCTGTTCTTTCATACAACAACGCCATTTTGAGTTCGTCTCCAGGTGTTGACAGTGCATTCATAGAACGAGTCAGATCGAAAGCTGCGATATGGTGGAAGTTCAAGAGAAAACGCGAAGGTCTCGGCGAGTTGTGCGTGGTGGGCACATGACGTGACATGACAGATCTGTCTGTCACGCCCTTACCGTCATTTTGAATCTCTTGATCTAGCGCTCACAATTTCGAGTCACTTCCGCCATGAGTAAGCGGCCTCCTAACGAGCTCGAAAGTCGCTTACATCAGGCTGCGCTTGCCTCGTCGAAGAAAGTTAGTCTCACCCTTGCCCTAACCGCTTATTCGATTCATTTATTCCATCCCAAGGAGCTGACGGCGAAGCAAGCAGAATCCATTGTCCCAGACGCTACCACAAGACAGAATGCTCTGAATTTCCTGCTCGCTGTGGGACTTTTCAAGGGTCTTAAGAGCTCCTCGGGCCATGTCTCGTTCAGAGCGGTTAGCAAAGAGGAAATCACCGCGTAAGTCTGATTGACGAGAACATGAGTAGTTTCGCTGAATTGTTTGTAATAGGACGAAAGGTTTGACTGGCGAGGAAAATCTTGTTTTGGGTCATATCAAAAGTTCCGGGAATGAAGGTGTGTTGTAACACGATAGGCTCAAATGTGCAAGCTGAATTTTATGGTTCTTTAGGCATTTGGACGAAACACCTAAAGGCTAAAACCAGCCTTCATCAAACTGTTATCGATCGCTGTCTGAAGACACTGACACAGAAGCGACTGATAAAACGCGTACAGTCAGTACAGGTCAGTTGTGTAGCACGTTCCAAAGACATTTGGGTTTAATGAGAGTGTATAGCATATTACACGCAAAATTTACATGTTGGAAGGCCTGGAACCCTCAATCGCGCTCACGGGAGGACCGTGGTACACGGATAATGAGCTGGACACCGAGTTTATTCAGAACTTGACGGATGCATGCTATAAATTGATCAGCGACATTGTACGCATCCTCCTTGCTCCGTCTCCCCTCGCTAACCCCTGTTGGACACGATAGAGCTTTCCTAAACGTCGCAACAGTGCCGAAGGAGTCCTTTATCCCATTTCTCATGCACCCCAATACCCGACTGCCGAGAACATTCGAGAGTCGCTGAGGAAAGCAAGACTTACAGAAACAGAATTGACTGCGGAACATGTCGAAATGCTCTTAAACGTTCTCATTCTAGATGGGAAAATAGAAAAGGTTTGATTGACCTGAATACCGTCTCTCCTTGCTAAACATGTTTTAGATCCCTGCTTTTGGAAGCGCCCTCTGGAATTCGGATGCCATCGGAGATGGTGACGAGTCCGAAGATGGAAAATCATCACAAAAGAAAAAACGGAAAAAGAGGACAGACGACGACTCTGACCAGGATGATTCACGCACAAAACGCAAAAAGAAGAAACACACCACGAGCGACGAGGAAACCAACTCCGACGAGGAACCTTCTCGCAGGAAACGAAAGCGATCGAAAGTCAAGGTCGAACCAGATTCTGAAACACACTCCGAAGCTGAAGCGAAGAAGAAAAAGAAAAAGAAACAGGTTTCCTCGGATTTGGAAAGCTCGTCAGAGGAAGAACGTTCGCGCAAGAAGAGCAAGAAAAAGAAGAAAAAGGCGGTCTCTTCAGAAAGTGATTCATCATCTGAATCTGAAGCTGAACGACGCCCGAAGAAAAAATCATGGACAAAATCGACGAAACGTTCGCCATCCCCGAACGCATTTTTTGATTTTGGTACAGGCTCAGGTGGTGGCAGCGTTTATCGTGCTTTGAAGGAGGTCAACTCGGCTTTCGGTTGGACCGAATCACCGTGCGGTCTATGCCCATCATTTGAATTTTGCAAAGATGGTGGCCCTGTCAATTCTCAAGAATGCGTATACTACGCGAAGTGGCTGGAAGGAGGGACAATGTTGAACGAGGGTGAATCATGATACTGTACTGGGAAGTAGGTGTTCTTTTGACAATGGTGCTACCATGCTTTCAATGTCTCTATAGCGTTTTCAGTGAACGTTACTGCACTGTGTATCTTGAGCCAACTGGGCTGCTCGGTTTCGAGGATCACCTCCGTTTGAGTAACACCTCCCAAGTGTTCAGCAACTACTCCTTCGTAAAGATCTTCCCCATCCATAAGGGTGAACATCTTGAATCGCCATCCCTTCGGTTCGGCCCCGTCGATTCGCACAACCCGATTCGACACGTCAAACTCTACCCTTTTGAAATCAAACCCTAGGCCAAGCCCGAGAGCTTTGGTGTATGCTTCCTTCAGCGTCCACATCCAGAAGAACACCCTGATTCGCTCCGAGTCGGCTGTTGTGGATCCCAACTGACTGTGTTCGCGTTGGGTCAGCTGGGCATGTATCAGTGACTTGTCCCACAAATGCTGAACGGGCCCTACCTGATCGCCCACGGCCGTGATAAAAGACTCAAGGGACTCTCGACTTGGTATTCTGACCTTCATTACGTCTATTCCAATGCTAAATGCGGGGGGATTCTGCAGCCCAGGTCCGAAAGCCATTGCGATAAGGTTATTGTCGTGTGTAATGTTGTAAGCAATGGGATCGTCGGTTTGGCCCGTCTACCTCATGTATGTGTCAGATTAGTCAAATTTGACCGTATATGCAGAGGGGACGCGAGTTTGGCCCACAATATATGGCTTCCCTTCAGCCGTACGGCCGAATTTCATATTATCGGGCGTCATCCCCTTTTCTTTGAGCATGACTCTGACTAGAAGGCGACCAACCAAAGTTCCTTCGAAGAGGTAAAGATGTGGTCCGTTATTGTTCGACAAGGCTTACGACATGAGTCGACGCGATGGTAGAATTTCTTTATGCGTGCCTGGCTCTCCTGGTCTACGACATCAAGCGCCCGTTGGTATAACTTCGGAGTTGGTAAATATGAGACATCTATAACAGAAACGCAACACCAACATCATCTGAGAAGGAAGCCGGATCGTATGCAACAGCCCAGGTCTGCATTCGTCGGGAGGATGGTTACCCAGTTATTGAGAGTGAGATGACGGAGAAAGAAGTCGATGCGATCTTATCTGTCTGTCGGCTACCGCCGACTACTTACTGTCTTGTTTGAACCACGCCAAGCTGCCTACTCTTGGAAAGCATCTATCACATTTCACCCAGTCGCGCGAAAGCTTGCATCAGGATGGGGGATGTCAACAAGCACAGATCCTTCGTCACTCTGGGAATGTTCATCATCGACGAGTTCTCGTTTATGGATGAAGACGGAAATCCAACTGGTCGCTCTCTGGCGCCACAGGGAAGCTGGGTTCACCCTGTTCACTTCAGAAATTTGCCTTATCGTGTAGTCCCCTCGTAGATCGGAGGTGGTGGTACTTATGCTGCGATTGGTGCTCGGGTCTGGTGAGCGTCTGGCTCGTTTTACGTGGTGATTATGGCTCTTATGCTCATCGTTGGAGGTAGGCTACCTCCAAGTCAGATCGGAATGATTGTAGATAAAGGAAATGATTTCCCTGAAGCAATAGAGAAGGGTCTGGTTGAATATGGGAACGATATGTGGATGTTCAGAGAGCGGCCAGACCGTGGAACAACGCGCGCCTTGAATTCATATCGCGGAGAGCGGAGAGGGTGAGCTGGAAAGACGTTGCGTCAAATTTTCAGAGGTATTAAAGGTGGTTGCGCAGATTCGAGTACAAAACTCCTCGAATACGCCTCACGCCCAAGGATCTCGAAGGCACTACGCTCGCGAGGCCGAAGATCTTACACTTCATATGCTCACCTTCTCGAGCATCGTCCATCATGTCTGAAGTCGAAGATGGCTGGAAGCCAGTAACGGTGTACGAGCCGATTCCTGTGAGTGAAATTACGCAGTTGTAAAATCTTCACGCCATTTTAGGATCGGTGTATCCCTGAAGAGCTTCCAGCACTGAGAAAGATTATAGCCCGGATATCGGTCCTAAGGTAAGTGGAGACCGGCGATGTCGTAGAATCGAATTCACTTTATTTGATAGTCCGAATGCCGAAGAAGCCCTTTCACTGCTGTCTTTTGCCGTCCCCACGTCGAAAGACGCGATTGAAAAAGCGGCCGACCAATTTCTCGACATGGGAGTTGGTGAAAATTGCGATGGTTGGGTTGTTATTCGGAGTGGTCCACTTGGCGCATACATCAAGTCTCGCAAGACAAGTGGCTCTTGGGTGGAAGCCTTCTGGACGGCCGAGAATGCTGAGAAGGTCATTGATGTGACTGGTAAAGCTGTTGCTTTCGGCTTCGTGAAGACAAATCTCATGAAGGAGTAGGAGCAGGAAATAGCTTTCTAGGTGGCTTTGCTGCTGGGATGATACTGTCTTCCAATGATGTGTACGAAGGTGAGTGTCTTTCCTGACCAGTGAGTGATTGAATCAACAGCCAAACGCTGCGTGACAGCCACTCTGCATGCTGCTGTTGCTGCTTCGTTCGTCATTGAACAAGAAGGACTGCCAAGGATCCATCGAAACCCGGTCGAGACATGGAATGGAGATGAACCTCAGAAAAGGCTCGAGGAATTGAAGATGCGTCACAGAAATAACAGGCATTAGACTTATACACATACATATTGGGTCACTGAGGTAGAAATAAGGATAGAGGGTCCTAGACAATATCATTCATTGCTGTCCCGAACGATATCTTGCAAGACTGGCGGCGAAGAGTTCTTCTTGCTTCGCCTGCAGCTCTTCCTCTGTTAATCCAGATTGCTCGAACTTCGACACCTTCTTCTCCCGATCCTAGACAAAACAGGTGGTCAGATGGCTTTCACGTATGCCAATAAAAAGGAGACCTTCTGTTGTTGTTTGTGATCTTTCAGCACGCTCTCAACTTCTGGCGCAAAACTCGTGAAGCCGAGACGCTTTACACTACATCAGCATAGGCAGCGGGTGAAAGGCGGAGCAAATACGGTCAACGCTGAGATAATGTGCTCAGGAGCTATTGTCTTCTTGTTCTCTTGCTCGCAGATCTCATTTGCTTCAGAGGATATCAGATGGATGAATTCTGGACGATTACGAAGTCAGCATTGAAGCGGAATAAGTGAACCATGTTCGTGTTCACCTACACAACATTCTATGACGACATCACGCGTCTCTTTGGCACAAACGACGTCGCTGGGCAAAAGCTCTAGTGGCAGATAGAACGACGGTGAGGAAAGACGTGTTTCTGAGGCTAAGAAATGCGACTAGTACACACCAGTGATCATTTTGGCTACTGTAGCCTTGGGCAAGGAGAGATCGTCATCGGGGACGGCGCCTCCGGAATGGCCTTCGTTGTCAGACATAGGAAGAGTGAAGAGAGGGTGCGGGGTTCAAACAAGAGGAGGAAGACGCTGAAGTTATTCAGCAATGTTGGTGATTTCGTGAAAGCATAATCGTCCCTTTCAAAGTTTCGAAGTCCGCACGTGCCTTCCTTTCAACCACCATGTCCGCCGTAAGTCGTGCACTATCCTGCCCGCCAGTCCTATCTCACGCCCTTACGTAGGCCCCAGTGAATCCCAAACCATTTCTGCAGGAGCTCACAGGAAAGCCCGTCTATGTTCGCCTAAAATGGGGATTGGAGTACAAGGGTTTCCTGGTCAGCACAGATGGCTACATGAATCTTCAGGTATTTCATTTTTGCTCCTCTTCAGTAATCTCGTGTCGACATTACTTCTAGCTAGCGAACACTGAAGAATACCAGGATGGAAAGTCTAATGGCGCGTTGGGCGAGGTTTTCATCAGGTATGTCCACGATCGCACTTTGAATGATTGAACGATTCATGAATTACTTACAGGTGTAACAATGTCCTATACATTATAAGTCTCTTCCTCTTCCCCTCTCATCTCTAACTGATTACAAGTGCGATCTCTACAGGGAGGCCCCGCCTGAATCAGCAGATTGATTCCACTTCAAAACCCGGTGTCTCTCCCATGTGCGATCGACTCCGTGCCGCCATTCCATCTACTTACCACCGCCTTGAAACCATGATCTCGGCCTACAATTGCCTTTCCATGATCACTAGGCGCCAAAAGATGCAAGCACTAATAGATCGTGTTGTATGTGCACACGTTGATAGCAATTTGGGATCCGAGTCTATTGACAGATTTCGGGTAATAGTCAATTTAACGCAGTCGTGTCGTCGTGTTGAGCAGCCAGCACGCACTGACTTGGGACGACGTAGCTCAGTCAACTGTGAATGCTCTAGAGTAATCCGGCCTTTCCGCGCAAATTGTTGCCATCCTGCGTGACTTGAGCATAGCAATATTTCAAGCTCCGCTCGAATTATTTTCCCTTATAACGTCATCTTGACACTTTCTAACTCTTTCCCCCACACCCCCACCATACATTCTTACCCACCGACGCCCCCACCAAACTATCACTATCAACAATGGCAAAATCACTGCGATCAAAGACAAAGCGTGCTTTCCGCTCCAAGAAGCGAGAATCTGGGGCCTATGCTGCTGCTGCTGCAGCACGGCTCAATCGCCTCAACGCAAAACTCATCCAAACGACGAAGAAGGATCTTGACGGAGACGTAATAGTAGGAGATGCACAGGAAGAGGATGCTTCAGGTTGGTGTTGGTTCGCAACATTTGGCCTGATGGATCCGAACGACATCACACTGGACGGATTGGAAGGCCTGGCTGGAGGCCCTGCACCCTGGCGCCCATACGCAGCGTGGAGTCATTATGACTCATCGGAGGATTCATCTTAATGATTCTGTTCACGATCATATCGCGGACGGATTGTCATTGACATACTTTCTCTGTTCACAGCCGAGACACTCGATGATATCCAGCAGGATCGCCTAGGTTCGTTGCGGAAGGTTCTGTTGGGGATGTGCAGTTTATTTATTCAACCGGCTCGTGCAGCTTCCATGGCTATCGACGCAGAAGAGCAACCCAAGAGAGTGTCAACCCATGGTCCACGCGGTTCACGGAGAGAAGAGTGGCGGAAGTCGAAAGGTATGCCGGCAAGACCAGCTATCGCTGCAATGAACCGGCAGGGCGGGATCGCAGCACGGAGAAAAGCTGGGCGCTCCAAGAGAAGACGTTGATGTTCGATTTGTTTCTACCCGGGATCCTTCGTATGTATTATTACTTGTTCGAAAGTTATTGCTTCACAGATTTCTCTGGACAGCGTCGGTCTTACGGCGTAAGTGCGAATTTTATTTTCTTCTGACATTTGGGTATGTATACGCTACTCTCGAAGTTTGAACCCTTTCATTTTGAGATCATTTTCTTACAAGGAGACCGCGACGAGATCTTGCACCCTAAACTGGAACAGGATTGCTTATACATATTCTCCTCACGGCATGGGGGTTCTGTGCCTTCCAGCCTTTCAAACTCTGCTGATGACTGTATATGGCGCGCTGCCTGGATGTAAGGCAAGCATTGTTCCAACACCTTATAGCTATGTAAATCTTGTTGCACGTACCAATGAAATCTGGGGCGAATTCTGCCTTGAGTTAAGTAGTGTCGAGCACGTTGTCGATTAGATGACGGCCTCAAGAAAAATGCCAGCGAAAGTGATACATGCCCAAGAATATTACAACCCTGAATGTAGCTTGAACCCGCAAAGATTAGATGCTACAATAACAGAAGGCAAGAACAATGATATCTCAGATCTCAGTCTTTATGAAACCCAAGCGTGGCAGCACAGAACCTGGGCAGAACTAGACTGGGAGGAGATTCCGACTCCTGTAACTATGAAAAAAGTATAGTTGTGGCAATGAAGATGGTTATGATCAGCACTCCCCTAGCTGCACCAAACAGCGACACTACCATCTGCGCCACTGCTAACCAGCCAAGGGTGTTTACTGCACCACTTGACCTGGAGAACTCCCAGGCCGTCCGTCACATAGTGTCCACGCAGAATTTTTAGGGGGACAATGAGTGGGTCTGTCATTAGGTCGTTGTAGACACGTGAATGGAAGACCTGTATGGATCCGTCATCGGAGGAGGAGGCGAAGAGGGGGTATGTAGGGTGGAATTGCAAGGAACGGATGGCGCGCGAGTGATAGCTGAAAATGCAAAGATGTTAACGAGGAAGACGTATTGTAGAGGTTGAGATTTACCGTAAAACTTTGTACGGTTTGTCACTCAGCTCTAAGTCAAACCAGCAGAGTTTCCTGTCGTATCCGCCAACGATAAGATGATCCCCAGATGGATGCACATCCATGGAAGATATCCAACGAATGCCAGGTAACAACGTCTTCACTAACTTTTGTTCGGAGAGGTTGTATATCCGAACATATTGCTGTGTCTGTGCAGAAGGGATGAGGATATTGTACAGCCTCTGTTAAATGATTACGAACAGCGACGAAGAAATGAGGCTTCAAGGGGTGGAAAAGAACGGCCTGAACAGCGCCCTTGATTTTCTTGAAGGGTGCTTGTGAATGCCTGCGTGTAACTTGATGGATCCATACACTTCCTCCTGAAGCTGATAGATGGGCTGTCAGAGTTCGTATTTCACATTATTATATGAGAGAAAAGTGGCTTACAAACGCTGGCAAAATAGTCTCCGCGACGATGCCAACTAAAATTGGACGTAGTCCCGGACGTCGATGGCAGCTGGATAGTCAAAATTGGGGTCTCCAGCGACCATGAACTGGAAGGTGGCGTAACCCATTTCACCGGGGAGGGTGTGGTCGCTGGTGGGGGGAGTGTCGTTGGTGCGAGGACTGACTGGGTAGGAGACAATACGGATGCATCCACGTTTGGAGGAATAATGAAGGATATAGCGTCCTCGCTGCAGAAAGAGATTCATGAGAAAACGGGGAGAAAGAAGAAATCAAGCTAACTTACATGCCAACTGCGAAATAATTGACATCTGTTCGAGGACACCAACCCAGGGCGCCAATTTTACCCTCGAATTTCCATCTCTTGACTTCGCGGCCGACATTGATCTCCCAAAGGCTAACCACCCCTGTCTCATCTCCGCTGATAACCCATGCACCGTCAGGACTAACACTGACGCATCTCACGCGATTTCCCGAGTGGTGCACTTGCAAACTTCGGTAATTCGGGAAGGGTTTCAAGCTATTCGGACTAGGTAGTTTGGGTATTAGTGAATTAGGGTCGATGTTTAGTTTGACTCTCTGGACGCGAGGCGCCAAGTAGAGATCTAATTGTCGGTTGAAGCGCTCCTTCATGAACCGGTCGTATGCCGGGACAAGACGCAGCGAAGGAAACTTTTGGGGGAGATAGTCGCGTTCGCGATCTTCTGGGTCTTGTTCTTCCCATGTTTTCCGTTCTTCCTCTGTGGGTAGATATTCTTCTGGTGGGTTGTACGACTCGGCATTGGTAGGAAGGCGTGGCTTAGGTGCTGGTAGAGGCGGAGGATGTGAGGACGAAGGTTCCGACCATATAGCGTATGGCTCGAATTTCGATGTGGACTTTGGTTTTGAAGGAAAAATGCGACCGTGTCGTATCGCCCGCACGATTTTCATGACCTTCGCTTGATTAGAATACGAAAAACCAGGCACGAAATGCTTGTACCTTCTGCTTTTCCCATTTACTCGGTATCCACCGGCGTTTCGGTTGAAGGGCTCCAGAAAGAGGCATAATCTCTTGCTTCCCTTCGCCAGTAAACCACTCTACAGTCGGCTCGTATGGGTCATAAGTCGCATCGGGGTTTTCCCCGGCATACAGCCGGCGGATAAGATCGAGTTCCTCAGGAGTCAGAGGCTTATCTGACTGAGTATTTTTATCGAACGCAGAAGTCCTACAGGAAACAACATAAATTAACAGTTGTCCAGAGCGGGCTGACATACTAACCATGCTGAAGCATCGTCAACTGTAGCCAAGAACTTGTCGAGTTCATCTCCACGGGCTGGCCTTAGGACTTGCTTTCCATTCATGTCATATCCAACATGTGGCATATCGTCATACCAGTGCATAGGAATATTTCCTACACGATTCGGAGGCTACATCCAAGTGAACTTCGGAGACACGAGAAAAAAGATGGTGTCACTCACATCCTCTGTCGATGAATCCGAGTCATAGTCTGGTTCTATTTCAGGGTAGACGGTTTTTAGTTGTTTTGTAATGTCGGATATCACGACTTTTGCTTGAGGAAAGACGTGAAGAGAGTCGTCGCGTTCGGCGTCGTCGTCACTTTCCTCCTCTTCGTCTTCTTCCTCTACGTTGTCACTGTCTTCTTCCTCTCCATCTTCGCTATTGTCGCTGTCGCTTTTCGCGACGATCTCTGGAAATGCGTCGACCTGACCGTCGTCCGAGGACGCGTCTCCGGCGTCCTCCTCGTCGGTGAGCATTTCTAGGGCACCATTGGGTGGTAAATCTTGTGGGTGTTCTTCTTCATCGATTTGCTTCCGTTTCGTGGACTTTCTCCCGCCATGCTGAGCCATCGAGCAGTTGAATAAGGTAGAGGAACGTCCTGAAATCGGTAGTCCAAAAAGATTCAGAGGCGATCAAATTGAAATTTCCACGTGACGGCCTCATATTTAACGGCAATGGCGCGGAATCCAAGCATGACAAAACAACCGCCTGCCAAATGTTCAGCGGAAGGTTTAGCTGAACCTTCAACTGAAGTTTCCGCTGAAATCTCCTCTCCATCACGTGTACCGTGCGCTTACGCGACACATTAAATACTTGAGGCATGGTCAATTATGGCGGTGGTGCGCTCTTTCCTTTTGTAACTGAAATAAGCCAAAACTGACGCGTCTCTGAATTACTTAGACGAAGTCTCGGCGCTAGTCGTTGATATCGGAGCGTCATCCGTACGTGCGGGATATGCAGGAGATGACTGCCCAAAAGCCATCATACCCACCTCCTACGGGTACCACCCAGCACCACCAGATGCGGACGTGACTATGGGCGATGGCGTTGAAAACATTGATCCAGTGAACAAGTCGAAGTTTGCGAACATCTATATTGGCCAATCTGGGCCGTCTATATGGAGAGAGGGTATGGAGGTTGGAAATCCGATTGTTGAGGGACTCAGTACGTGGTTGTATCTCTCTCGGGATGGGCCGTCTAACACGCAACCCTCCAGTTCAGGACTTCAACCCAATAAAACCCCTCATTGATCATGCCCTGGATAAAATAATGCGCGTCCATTCTTCCGAACATCCTATCCTCGTCACGGAACCCACCTGGAACACGCCTGCTAATCGCGAGCGCATGGCCGAGATAATGTTCGAAGAATTCAACGTGCCTGCATTCTACATCGCGAACACTGGAGTCCTAAACGCGTATGTCAACGTACCTCGATTTACTCGTGTCAAAGGTCTTAGCACTGTACCCTAGCTTTGCCGCTGGAAAGGGTTCAGCATTGGTCATCGATGTTGGGCAAAGTATGGCTAGCGTTACTCCAGTCGTGGATGGCTTCGTTCTTCGGAAAGGTGATTGCACTTTAATGTGAATGGCGCCAATCGCTTACAACTGGCAGGCCTGTCGCACTCACCGCTTCCCAAACTCATCCACGCTCATGCTCGCCACATTCTTATCTCCCCTACTCCACATAGACGGGGCATCGAGCTTCTACCGCATCAGTTAATTGCCAACAAAACAGTGCGTGCATCATCAAATCCCCGAGCAAATGGTCTGATTCTCTCCTCCATTATTTAGCTGGTGGATGCCGGCGCCCCTCCCAAATTCACCATTCGACAAGACCGGATAGCTGGCACAACAGAGAGTTGGCGTATTTGGGCCGAAACACGCGAAGTCGACGAATGGGTGCAGAGTGTAGCTGGCGTTTTGGATCAAGGGTGGAATGACACGTCAGTTTTCGCGTCTACCTTTCTGCTTCCGAATTCTGACTTGACATGCAGAGTCGCTGCTCAACGAACAACGCGACAATACGAGTTCCCCACCGGATACAACAACTATTTTGGGATTGAACGTTTCCAAGTCGGAGAGCAACTCTTCACGCACTCGCCGCAGCTTGTCGTACGTATTCTCATTTATCTCACTGGGCGGGTGTTTGTGCCAACGAGTTATTTATGGTGCAGGCGTCGAACCCCAATCTACCCAAAACGATCCCCCAACTCATCACGGAGGCTCTACGCGCATGCGACCCAGAGCTACGCCAGGTTCTCATGGGCAATGTCGTTCTCACAGGCGGAGGGACCCTCTTCTCTGGTTTCGCGGACCGACTGACAGCTGAACTGACGAGGTCATTCCCTCACGTATGGTCTTATCTCTTCTTTCAAGTCCTTTGATGGCTGAATCAGATCCACCTCAGACGAAAATCCATGCTCCTGGCAACCCTGTTGAGCGCCGTTACGGTGGCTGGTTAGGTGGAAGTATTTTGGCAAGTTTGGGTACTTTCCATCAGCTCTGGATCAGTAAGGAGGAATGGCAGGTGAGTTTGCTCTTCGGCTGTGCATATCGTCATTCAACGAGCATTTTTAGGAGCACGGGAAGCCCATTGTGGGGCAGAGGTGTAAGTAGTGTACTGCCTGTATGTTCTTCCGCCACCCCTTTGGTGTCAGGTATCCACTGATTTGGATATCTTGTCATGTATTTGCAAGTCAGCTTCTTGAGAGCCCGCGAGGAGGGTTCAAGGGTTCTTCACTTTCGGGGATCTTTGGTGCTCCACCAGACATTCAAATCCTTTGAGCGTCCGATACCTAAGAAGAGAACCAGTAAACAGAATAAAGCTTAAGGAGTGTATATGGACACAACAGGGTGGTTTCGAACAAGTAATCCGTGCAACCATCATGCAACGGAGTATGCTGTACAACTAAGTATTTGGTGCTGTGGACCTAGGTAAAAAAAGGGGGCTTGCAATTGGGTTGGAGAAAGGGCAATGAAAGAGAGAATTAAGAAGAATATTTTCTTGAAATGAGATGAAAGGACCCTTTCTCGCCAACCAGACCTACGCGATTAATGCTTTTCCACCATCGTCCAACAGAAGCCAATCGAATCTCTCTTGCAAAAAGGAGGGATAGGGAGAATAAAGTCCAGCCAGTCGAATCGACAGTAATATATGAACCAATTCTGAATTGTTTATTTGAGGGAAAGCGCGAGTTGTTTCGTCATCATCATGAGAGGGGGAATCGAGGTGGTTTGGTATACGTGCTTCGAGAGGAAGAAAGACGGGCGAGTCAGCGCGTTCAGTAAGCCTCGACAATCTCGCGTCTCTCTCGGGCACCAATGAGGGCACCCAAACCACCGATCGCCTTCCTTCTGATACGAGTTGCAAAGTTCTTCGGTCCCAGCTCGTCAGCACCCGACGGCGGCCCACGGGGCTGCCTGGTGGGCTGGCTGACCATCCTGTGGCCAGGCGCAACCGCTGGAGTCGGGTTGACGTGCACTTGCTGCTGCTTGACCCCCTGCTCAGAGGGAGTGGAGGACACCGGACGTCCGATGCCGAGACCCTCGTACAGCCTTTTCGAGGCCTCTTCGCGCGGCGAGAGAGGCATCTCGTTGGAAGACGAGGAGCGCGGGGTAGTCGGCGAGGAGTTGCTCGCGCCAGACTTGTCGGAGGAGCCAGAGGACTGGGTCTCGACGTCTGTCTCGTCGTCGGTCGTGTTATCGATGGCGACCGCTGGAAGAGGTTGCGATACCGCGGGGGTGAAGCGGAGTGGTTGGGGCCTGAACTTGGGTCCGCTGGTTGAAATAGGGGAGCCCGCGCTGGCACCGGCTGGAGGAGGAGAGACGCGTTCCTCGCTGGGTGGCGGAGTCACTTTCAGGCTCGGAGAGGAGGTAGCACGGTTGCCACTCAAAACGGAGTTGTTGTTCCCTCCACGCCTCCAGGAAGAAGCAGCATCGGACTTGGAAGGTGCAGCATTCGCGTTGTTGGACGAGAGACTGCCCAAGGAGGTTCCACCGCTGATGACTGTGGTGTGGCCAGGCGTTGGGGGTGGAGCATCGCCGTAGCTGTCATAATGAGCTCCGTTCGGGGTGTTGAGGCTGGTGGTGCGGCTCCCAAACCTGCCACCGAGAGCAGCGGTCATTGGGACGTGGTCATCTGCCGGGTTTGCAACACCGAGCTGAGCACGAAGCTGATCTGCCTGGTTGGTGCGACGCAACTGGGCGCTCAGAGTGGCTGCCCTCAAGTCGAAAGAGTGGGTTGTAGGGCCGGCAGTAGCGGGTGGATTGAATCCGAGACTGGTGCGCCTATCGCGTTGCTGCTGGATCTGCTGCTGGAGTTGCGCTTGCGCCAACATCTCCGCCTGCATCTGTTGAGCCTGCAATGCCTAGGACGAGCATGAGAAAATGGGGAAAATGAGGGTAGAAATGGCGGAAAATACCTGAATCCTCATCATCTCGAGCTGGAGCATCTGCATCTGCATCTGGGGCTGGGTCATCATATTGGAGTTGAAGCCTGGGCTGAAGGGCATGCTGTTCGGATTCATGCCCCTAGGGACGGACTGATGATGGGCGAAGCGATTGTTGGGCCCGTCGACGGCGGCAGTCATTGGGATGCCGCGGCTGTAGATGTTGTGATGAGCGATCTCTGCGACTTGGTCGTCCTCGTCATCCTCGGTGAGGATGATGGAGGGGTGCTGCTGGGAGGGGAAACGAGGGACGTTGAATGAGCCAGTTGGGGCGGCAGTGTGGGGGACGTTGACTGAGGATGAGCGGACACCGCCTGTGCGGAGGCCGGCGAGGAGAGAGGCGCGGTTGTTGGTGTTTGCGGTAGTCATGGCTGGGGGAGTCAGAATGGATAGATATTGAGGAGTTGATTACGGAGATTACTGGACAGAAAGTAGTTGACAAGAGGATACAGCTGGGCGGCGTGCGGGTGAGAGGAGGCGGGGGGAGAGAGAAAGAGAGACGGACTGATAGTGAGGTGGCCGACGAACAGACGCTCTCTGGGAATGACGAGGATGGACTGGCGAAAAAGAAGAGAAAGCCGGTGTTTTTGGGTTTATTGGATAGTATAGATAATATTGAAGAGAGACAAGAAGAGGACGAAATGCAAAGAAGAGAAAGCCACCCAAGGCAGGACACAGAGAGGAAAGAGCCAACACAGAGCCCCCGCCGCCCCAGTATAATACACTCCCACGCGGACCCCGGCCACCCCCATTGTCACAGGTACTTGCGCGCAGACGCTCGCACCCGCGTGTCGAACACACCGCTCCGGATCGTCGTATGCGCAGTATGGAACGGATTCGCCAGCGTCTATGTGCGTCGTCAGCCAGCGGATCGAGCGACCGGCCCCGGCGCACCTTCACATACAGCTCCCACACGTCCATGAAGAACGCACGGATCCCCTCGTCGTTCTTTCCCTCGTGCAGCAGCACAAACTTCATGTCTGCATCCGGTTAGCACTCCTTCATCCAGCAGCTATTGTTCTTACTTCCAGGCGTCACAAACGCCGACACCGTCCACTCATTGAACTTGTCTACCGACTTCAAGTACCTGTACCCTGTTATGATCACTACCTTCACATCCAGCAACTGCCCCACACCCACATCAAATTCTGCTTGTGCATCTCGTCCTCGATCACATCCAGGCTCGCGTTCGCGATCATCTGGATGACATGGCGGTCCTGCCCGCCTCCTACGCGCACTGCCCCGCTCGTCGTGTGCTGCGTCGCGCTCGAGGCCCCAGACAGCGCCGTCAAGGTCCCCGCAAACGCTGATGTCGACCACGTCGGCAAATTCGAGGCCAGGGGTGATGTAACCGTTGGAACAGGTTTCGTCGACTGGTGCGTGAGGCTATACAACGGTGTGTCTGATGGCGACAACAAGAATAGATGGTGCGACATTCCGTATGCGCAGCTGAAGGAGAGTTGAACAAGGTTGAACAAGGTCAAAAATGAACGTGATCAAGGCAGGGAGGTACGGAAGGTCGGGACGGCAGTTGGGAGGGTATCCAGTCCGCGTTGTTTGGTCCCCACGCCCGAGCCAAACCCCGGGCAGATGACCAGCTCCAGAGTCCAACGCTCATTTCAGTCCACCATGCACCCGTCCCTCCGTGTCTGCTCTGTCCGTGCACACACACCTCTCATCAAGTTTTTGGGCAGGAGAACCCACCCCAGCAGTAGGAACCTACCCCGTTTTCCGGAACTGACCCTTATCCCTGCCTTCGTAGCACCTGATGCCCCGCATCCGCACCCTGCCGCCCCCGCAGACCTCAAGGCTCGCTTCTCCGAGTTTCTTGCGAAAATGAATGCCTCAGGGGCATCGGAACCTGCATCCAAGTCGAGTTCAGGCAACAACACGACTGTCTACAACGAATTTTGGGAGGCACCGTCGAGGCTCTGGAAGCCAAAGGTTCGCTATATAGAAGAGGCGGAAGTGAACGCCATCATGGTACGTGTTCATCTGCTAATGTCATTACATATACTCATGATCCTCCTTGAAGAGTGGAGGAGCGTCGGCCTATCGTTACTAATATCCCTGCATCTTTACACTATACATGGAAGAATCACAATTGTACCCGCAAAGCAAAGACATTGTTATATCATAGACACAGTGCGTCCTAATCCTTCTCGGCATATGCTAGCAGGTGCTCTTCGATCTCCTCCTCGTCCATCACCCTCCACTTGCCCCGAACCTTCTCGTCTTCGTCTTCGCTAGTCGACACGATGCCAATCTCAATCTCGCCAGGCTTGTAGTCCAGAGCATGTACCGTCGACATCGCCTCGATAGCCAGCTGGCAGAATGTCAATGCCAGGAGGGGAAGGAAGGTCAAGGATCCATACCTCAATAACCTCATCTCTGTCAAGCGTCTTCGCAGCTTTTGCAGCATCTTCCCCGCCTCGACCATTGTCCAGCTTCTTCCACTTCTTCTCGAGATGGTTCATGCCTTCTTGTTGCTTTTGGCCAGCAGCTGTCGCGTGGAACCCGATAAAATATCCAGCTGGGTCCAACTTGAAGCATTGAGGCCCAAATTCCGGATCGATGCCGATCAGAATCATGGCTATGGACATCTTTAGCAGCAGCACAAATGAGATTAGTGGGAGTGCATACAGATTCCCAGCGGTCGCATGGCGGCACGTTGTGTGTAGACCTGGTTGATGTTCGCCATCCGTCGGGCAAGGGCGTCGGGGGTGATTTCATAGCCGTACTTGTATCGGAAGTCAGCAGCTTCAGATCGCGCACGGGCGACTTGTGCGCGTGCGTCGGCTGGACGACGTCCTTTGAGCATGGATCCCAGTGAATGATATTCGGAAGAGACGCACCCATGAGTCCCGTCATTACGCTGCCGATCGTAGGTGTGATGCTGAACAAATGAGTGACCGTTGACGCGTCGAGGAGCTTGTCCTGTGTATTCGAATGCGTGAGGACGTCATCCTTTCGATGGACGTGTAATTAGTGTGAACGCACGGGAACTTTGCGTTGAGTGATGACCACCGCGGTGTCCTTTCCGCGGACGGCGATGGCGGTGTGTCCAGAGCCTGAGATGGCCTTGAAGGCATACTCTGAAGCGAGGATGTTAGATACCCGATGGTTTCAAGGCGATGTGGAATGAGCATCCTCACCGACTTGGTATAGGCGTCCCTCTGGTGAGAAGACGGTGAGATATCTGTCAGAGCAAGTCAGAAGCGAGCTTATAGTGTATATAGTTGGTTTACCTGTCGTAAGATGTCCTGGACATTGTGGTGGATAAGAAAGCAATTGACCTGCGATACGACTCGGTAAGGGCGACGCGCAATGGCCGTTACGCGATCGTCACATGTCACAATGTCACGAAATTATGGACTCTCGATCAGATTCAAGTCAGAACAGGTTCTCTCCTCGATCGCCCGTCGGCTGGCCCACAATGAAGGAGGTCGTCTCGCACCAGGCCCCAAAAGTAATGTGAGTATAATGTCTGGTGGTGTTTGGACAAGACTGAGTGGTTGAACAGCAAAAAGCTCCAGTTCAGTCTTCTGAATGCCCAGGACACGGTCAAAATATCCGAGTTTGAGGTCACCCACCGGGACCTCTACACTCCTACAGATCGGCTGCCGGTGAAGCATGGTGTGCTCGATAGACGGCTGGTGCGCCCTCTCTCCGGTAAAACTTCCTTCTGAAGGCGCTTATTTTCTTCTATGAGGGCACGACCGAGAAAAATGCATTTTGCGAGACGTGTGAGCAATCGTCTGTTAATTGCGTGGGGCATTACGCATATATCAAACTCGTTGTCCCCGTGTTCCACATTGGATACTTCAAGCATACAATAGCGGTCCTACAAGCCATCTGCAAGGCGAGTCCAACTCTGGCTAGAATATTTATGACTCCAGATTGACCGCTTCAATTTAAATCAGACATGCGCCCGCGTCTTACTAGAAGAGCCCGACAGGCGCACCTTCCTCAAGCGCTTCCGCCGCCCAAACCTCGAAAACATGCAACGGCAGGCCATATCCAAAGCCGTCAACTCCATGGCGCGCAAGGTCGTCTATTGCCCGTACTGTTCTGCGACGAACGGCGCCGTGAAGAAGGCCGGCGCGTTGAAGATCATCCACGACAAGTTCCGTGCGAAGAAGACGGCCGGGGAGCTGGAGAAATGGAAAATGTCGTTCGCACCGGCGATCGAGGCGCAAAAGGAGCTGGCGCTGTACATCAACAAGGCGGTACATGAGGATTTGAACCCGTTGAAGGTTCTGGATTTGTTTAGGCGGATATCAGACGAGGTGCGTCGAGTGTCTTCTGTCATTTGGTGTATTCACTAAACTCTGTGCATAGGACTGTGAGCTGCTGGGATTGCATCCTGAATGGGGTCGGCCAGAGGAGTTTATCTGGCAATACATTTCTGTCCCACCAGTGTGCATCCGGCCTTCCGTCGCTCAGGATGGAGCATCCAATGAAGATGATCTCACAGTTAAATTGACCGAAATCGTCTTTACCAATGCGTTGATCAAACAGGGCATCACGAAAGGCGCTCCAACACCTCAGTTCATGGAGCAGTGGGAGTTCCTTCAATTATCAGTAGCAATGTACATCAACTCCGAACTTCCTGGCGTGCCTCCGCAACTCGGCCAAAAACCCATACGAGGCTTCGTGCAGCGCCTGAAGGGAAAACAGGGTCGTTTCAGGGGAAATCTGTCCGGAAAGCGTGTCGACTTCTCTGGAAGAACAGTTATTTCTCCAGACCCAAACTTGCGTATCGACGAGGTGGCTGTTCCAGAACGCGTCGCTAAAATCCTGACGTACCCTGAACGAGTGACGGCCCATAATATCGATGTGCTGCGGCAGGCGGTGAAGAACGGTCCTGATGTCCATCCTGGTGCGAACTTCGTCGCGAGAGGCGAGAATAAGAAGTTTCTGCGGTTCGGAAACAGGAATGCCATTGCGGACGGTCTGGCTATTGGCGATATCGTGGAACGGCACGTTATTGACGGAGATATCGTCCTGTTCAATCGGCAGCCCAGTTTGCACAAGGTAGGTTCTTTCATTTTTTTCTATAGCATCTAATAATTCTGTTGCATCCTTAGCTCTCCATCATGTGTCATCGAGTAAGCTCAACCACTATGTCTGGCTAGACCTCCTTACCATCTGTTTTCAGGCTAAAGTTCGACCATGGAGAACATTCCGATTAAACGAATGTGTTTGTGGTCCGTACAATGCTGATTTTGATGGAGACGAGATGAATCTACGTGAGTCATACCAATGTAGCGGGCTGCTTGTTGCATTATTCATTCTTATGTTCAGACGTGCCTCAGACGGAAGAGGCTAGGACAGAAGCTCTCGAACTCATGAATATCAAGCACAACCTCGTTACTCCCCGTAATGGGGAGCCCGTCATTGCTGCTATCCAGGATTTCATCACGGCTTCCTTCCTCCTCTCCAAGAAGGACCTCTTCTTTGACCGCCGACAATTCACCCAAATCTGCTGCTATTTCGCGGATGCCAACATGCCTATCGATATCCCTCTTCCAGTCATCATAAAGCCTGTCAGACTATGGACGGGAAAACAGATATTCAACGTTCTTATGAAGCCGAACAAGGAATCGAAGATCCGCGTCAACGTCGAGTCAAAGTGCCATAAATGGGAGGAAGCGAAGGCTGAGAACTATCCATGGATGGCGAAGCCAGCCAATGACCTTTCCCCCAATGATGGATGGCTCGTCGTGGTCAATAGCGAAATTATGTGTGGTGTGATGGACAAGGCTACGGTTGGTAGTGGGAAGAAAAAATCAATATTTGGTGTTATCATGCGTGACTATGGGCCTCATGAGGCAGCGGCTGCCATGAACCGCTTGGCCAAGCTTTGTGCTCGTTGGTTGGGTCGGTCGTTGATTCTTCTTTGGATTGCCCCTGTGCTCATCAAGACCTTCAATAGCGAATTATGGGTTTTCTCTTGGAATTAACGACGTTATCCCCGGTCCGGAGCTCAGCAAAAAGAAGGACGAGCTGGTTGAGAAAGCTTATGCCGACTGCCAGGACCTCATTGCTCTAGCAAAGAAGGGCAAGCTGGAAAATAAACCTGGATGCAACCAAGAACAAACTTTGGAAGCCATGATCTCGTCTGTATTATCGAAAGTCCGTGAAGCCGTCGGCCAGATATGCATGAGGGAATTGAGCAGACAGAATGCCCCTCTAATCATGGCTACCTGTGGTTCTAAAGGTGCGTCAAAACGGTACGAATTCAAATAGTTACTGGATTCAACATATATGCTCAGGTTCCGTCATTAACGTATCCCAAATGGTGGCTTGTGTCGGTCAACAAATTATTGCTGGACATCGTGTACCTGATGGCTTCCAAGACCGCTCATTGCCCCACTTTCCCAAGAAGTCAAAAGAACCACCTTCGAAGGGTTTTGTACGAAATAGTTTCTACTCAGGATTGCGTGCAACGGAGTTCTTATTCCACGCCATTTCTGGACGTGAAGGTTTGGTCGATACTGCTGTGAAGACCGCCGAGACGGGCTACATGCAGCGTCGTCTGATGAAGGCATTGGAGGATCTCACCACACAATATGATCTGTCGGTTCGAAATTCGGAAGGCGGAGTCGTTCAGTTCCGCTATGGTGACGATGGACTAGATCCAGCCTGCCTCGAAGGAGATGCTCAACCCATTGATTTAACCAGGTCGCTAAGTCATGCTCTAGTTTGTACAGTCTCCCTTGCCTTTTCAGAGGCACATCGTGCTGACCTGTATGCCCCTTTAGGCGTCTGGTAGGAGAGAAGGTCGATGTCTCCTGCCATATGAGGTCATGGAGATCGCAGACCGCGAGTTGGCAACCCCAAGGTTCAAGTCAGAATGTACCCCAGCGTATCTTGACACTATTAGGAAGTTTATCTTTGACCATCTCGCGCATAAAATGGCCGATGCTCGCCTCAAACGAGGCATGTTTGAGGCCCTCGAGCACGAGAGTGAATGGGACGAATATACCGACTTGTCCCTCGGTGCAACAGGTGTGTTTCCCAGGAATCAAGGTTGAACCTAATATAATGTTATTAATACATTAGCTGCTGATACATTGGTCGTGGAGAACCAGTCAAAAGTCACTGAAGATCAACTAAGGAAATATTTGGACTTATGCTGGACGAAGTATGTCAAAGCACGCATTGAGCCAGGTAAGGAACTTCTTGGGCGAACCAAGAACCGCTCATTGATATCCAAATCACAGGTTCGACTGTTGGAGCCGTCGGGGCGCAATCTATCGGTGAACCAGGCACCCAGATGACCCTCAAAACTTTCCATTTTGCTGGCGTTGCCTCAATGAACGTCACTTTGGGAGTGCCTCGTATCAAAGAAATCATCAACGCTGCCAAAATTATCAGTACACCAATTATCAGCTGCAAGCTCGTAAATAGCGAGAGCGAAGCATCGGCACGGATTGTAAAGGGCCGCCTGGAAAAGACGTCACTCGGAGATGTCAGTTATCTTGTTTCTGTTTGTCGACCTCTCACCACAATTTCCTTGCAGATTGCGAGTGTCTTCGAGGAAGCTTGGGCACCACAGTACACGTACATTGGCATCATCCTAGATACAGATGCCATTCAGAAACTTCAGGTAGCTTCGAGATTTCCGTTCATTTAAATGACCTTTCTCACACCTTATAGCTCGAGCTGACCATAGACGACATCAAATGGGCCATTGTGGCCGCGAAGAAATTAAAGGTCAAACAAGAGGTACGTAATCCTTGTTCGTTCCCCTGGAATGATGCTTATTCTTTTAGTAGGCTATAACTATCATCCCTCGCAAACATCGATTGAGGATATACGTAGACGGCGAGGATGGCTATTACCGACTACGAGAACTGAAGCGAGGGCTCGCGGGCGTTGTTGTGAAGGGCGTACCTTCCATCCAGCGTGCAGTCATCAACATCAAGGACAAAGATAACGATAACGGGAAGAAAGGAGACAAGGAACTTCTTGTCGAAGGGTACGGTTTGCAACGATGCATGACAACGGAAGGTGGGCATTTGCTCCATCGTGGACTCCGTAGGACTGGTTTTATTCTTATTTTGCAGGTGTCATTGGAGAAAAAACATCCTCTAATCATGTCATTGAGGTTGCAAAGGTCTTGGGCATCGAGGCTGCGCGGAAAACGATCATTAACGAAATCCAGTATACCATGAAATCACACGATATGATCATTGACCCTCGACACGTCATGTTGCTCGGAGATGTCATGACTTACAAGGTTTGTTATCTACTTACAACTATATGCATTCCCAAATCTAATATCCGACAGGGAGAGGTGTTGGGTATCACCCGATTCGGTGTGGCTAAGATGAAAGACAGTGTCCTTATGCTTGCCTCATTCGAAAAAACGACGGATCATCTATTCGATGCTTCGGCCTACGGCAAGGCTGATAGCATTGCTGGTGTGTCAGAAAGCATCATTATGGGAAATCCCGCCGCAATGTGTGGTACATCAATGTGGGTGTAGTGTCAAACCCCGAGGTTGACGTCAATTCATTTTCGTCCCCTAGGCCGGCCCTTTATGCTGCACCACCAGCAATCAAGAAACCACGGAAATTGTTGTTCGAAAATGCCTTGTAATCTTGTATTTCAACGAATCTCTTTTTGTATCATTATTCCTGCTTCATTTCACCAAGCTTCGTCGGGACTTTTTTTCATTATTGTAGCACATTATAGATCATGGGCATGCACATGTCTTTCAATACGGAAAGACGAATCAAGCGTTCAGGACTTCACAAGCACTGGGAGTACCACTGGTTCGAGAATGTGCAAGTGTACGGTGCCTGGCAAGCCGTGGGTCCCGTATATCCCTGCCCACCGCACTGGCCGTACCGAGTCTGTAGTGGCTGGTTAGGCGTCGTGGTTGTAGGCAGAGGAGCGATCGTGGTCGTTGGAGGAGGGGGTGCGGTAGTGGGTGCGGTAGTGGGTGGCGGTGGGTCTGCGGGACCGGTCGTAGGTGGGTTGGTAGGCTCTGTGCCTGTTGTCTGAGCCTTTAAGAACTCCACCAAGTCCTGTGCCATGTAATCATGTACCCTTGCTCTGGGGTGGATGACGTCGTACCGTCGGTGAAGCCGTACTGCGAAGATTGTTGAGCAGTTGGTGTACAACGAGCTATATAGGACAAGAATACCTGACGGCGTAGTTTCCACTACCAGTAGAGCACATACAACGAGTCGTAAACGAATACAGAGACGTCTGCGTGCCTGCCTTGGAAAGAGTTGGCAGCAGTGGTGAGCGCGGTGTTCCAGGTATTGATTTGGTTCAAGGTGTTCTGATTGTTGTTCGCTGGTAAGAAATGTAGATCAGGATACTTATATGAGAATGTTCGCTCGATGTGACGTACAGAATGGAGCACGATGGAATGGCGGAACATTGACCAACAAGAAGTTCCTGGCGCCGTTGGTGTATAGGTTCTCTTGGAGCTGGAAAAGCTGAGAAATCGCCTGCGCAGGCTGAGCGCCAAAGCTTCAGAAGGTCTCGGTCCACCGAAGCGTTCTCATTCTGTACAACATACGTACTTGATGTCATTAATTCCAATCCAGGTCGCTGTGTGAGCGTTCTAATCAGCGACGGATAACAAAGAAGTTTCGGGGCTCACCATGAAGCGAATTGCTTCCAGTCCAAGGAGCATAGCTTGGCTTCGAGCCGGCAGCAGGCTGATAGTCCTGGATCTGCGCTTGCACACCCGAGACGGTGTTACCAGAAATCGCGTAATCGAAAGTCCAGATCTGGCTTGAGTTGTACGTGCTTGTAAGGTAGCCTACCCAGTTGGGACCACCTGAGGTGGTTTGACCTAATTTTTCTGCAGTCAGAGCCCATTTTTCAACTAATATGAGTAGCCTAAGTCACCAGGGTAGGTCACCCCAAGTGGATTTTGGGCGTTGGGTACCGGAGACCTGCTGTTGAAGCCGACAGTCGTGTAGCTGTCTCCACTAGAGATATCAAGAGATTGACATTGGCAAATGGTACCGGTGTCGCACTTGCATAGAGCTGTTCGACCAAGGACTCACAAGACGAAGGACCAACGCAAGCCCACGAATCCTGGCCAATTTGGACCAGGTCCTGCAAAAGCGGCAGTGAACAAAGTTGCGCTAGCGAGAAATCCAGTAAGCTTCCGAATCATGGCGAGAAAGACCAGTAGGAACAGGAGGAGATGTGGCTTCCCAAGCAAACAGTGCGTCCATCCCAGCTATTTATCCAAGCCGTCGTAGTCGAGAAACCAATGTTCGCATTAGCTTTGAAGCAATGCCGGTCTTGAGCAGCCCGACGACGACCCGACGCTAGACCGACATCCAGAAGAGACTCGAGGAGACAGCTATGCCGGGCATTGATAGATGTCGACTGAATAGAGAGAGACTCATCGCTCGTCGACAACAAGCGAAGAATTGCCGAATGAGCATGGGAATGTTATCCACTCAATTCGGGGTCCTCGCCGCTGACATGCTCCTTCTTAGTCATGGAAGGTACTTCCCATCGTTCCCCAGCTCTTTTCCGTTGAAAGTCCACGTACCTCGTAGACGGAAACTAGCAAAATTACTGTGATTAAAGGTTACATAGAGGCATGCTAGTAGTCTTACAAAGCAAAGTGGTATCGTGCTGCATGGCATAAGATCGAATGGCAACATAACACGTCAAAGTCCACCTCGAAGAGGTGTGCTTGTGCGATTGTCTAGTCTTCTCATCTCCTTTTCCAGTTTGTCCATTCCGGTCTGGAGGTTAGGGTTTCCAACGCTACGGGCACCATGCTTGTCGAATAAGTATGTGAGGAGATTCTTTTTCTCGTCCGCAAGTCCGTCAAGAAGCGTAAACAGATGGGTCTCGTCACGCAGTACGAGTTGTGCAGCGATAATAGACGCGGCAGCCGACTCGCGCACAATGAGGGAGGATCGATCGTTTAGAGCCTGTAGAACGCAAGGCAAATAAAGGTTGGTGAAAAGCCATTCAAGCGGGTGAACAAGAACTCACCGAAATCAGTGTTCCTTTGAGGCGAGGGAGCTCTTCTTCTGCTATCTCGGCTGGCAGACGGAGGATGAATTTCCCTAGAGCCATCAAACCAAAGGCATAGGTTGCGGCCTTTATTTCTTCCTCATCAGGGCTTGGTGGTGCTTCCGAGTGGAAAACCTTGAGGCTTGCATGCATCGTCGTCATGCCGTATACTGGATCGAGTTTGGCGGTAAGGGCATCTCGGATTGCATTTGTTCCTTCCAGAACCTATTGCAAGATGGGTTTAGTATATGAAAAAATGCGGCTACATGAACTTACATTCGCCGTGTTGGAATAGCGAACATTTAAAATCATTGAGAACATATCACCTTCCTTGCCCTCGAGGTACACTGACTGACTTTCTAGCATTTCCCACGCAATTATAAGGCCGTACGCCAGGTCATCCTCCGTCTACAAATCGGAGAAAAATCAGTAACACAGGCGATATAAATTCGTCTGAACATACCCTGGTAGGCACTGAATATTTGATCAAAGCCTTGAAAAGCTTGTCGAAGGCGTTATTTTTCTCCCATATATCAGAGTATAGCGCAGGTATCGAACGTGACGTGTCTAATGGCGTAGGACTGGTTGGGAAGGTCTCAAGGCTTAGTGGGGGAGAGGGGAGGTCTGCAACTGTATTGGCCATGCAAATAAGGGCCAACCGTTTTAAGGTCGCAACATCCGCCTCGCCGTTATCCAGACTGGCTATTAGCCCGTCAAGCTCCTGCACTCGCTCTGCAGAGACAATTGCACTGACAGGAGTTGCCTGTGCGAGAACTGACGAGAGACGTCAGGACCTTGAGACGAAGTGGTAGACAAACTGGAGACCTACGTGTCTTTCTTTTGAGCCACCAACCTGTCTCTAGTTTCCGATTCTGCAGTACATCAAGCAAAGACGCAGACTTCCCATTTTGCGCCGGACTGTCAGTAAACAAGGCAGCTTGCCTCATAATCATGCTGGCTCGATTGCTGGGGGTCACAGGTGTCACCTTTCCAGATTTGATTGGCAGTGGTGTAGGCTTTGCCTTTGGCTTATGGGCTGGCTGCTTCTGCCCGTTCGTTGTTCTCAACAACGAAGCAGGAAGCGAAGGATGATGCATTATACCCTCGTCTTCTGGCTCCACAAGCTCCAGGAGACGCTCTGCAGCGCTCTCTGCTTGCTCTGCTCGCGCTCGAAGAGCATCTTCGACAATCGGTTGTTGGCTGACCGTCATGTCTGAGATAGACCCCGATGAGAGGGCATTCGACACAGACGCACTCGGTCTTGAATCGGAGACAGGCGACGTCGGTGGAGACTTTGGACCGGACTGCTTGGGAGTATATTTTTCGAAAGGAGCGGAGAAAGACATAAGGTTAATCGAATGTTCTGAATCAGTGTCATCTTCTGGTATCGGAACAGTTTGTGCCATAAGAAGGGAGGTGTCGTCGTGAGTAGGAGCCTGGGTCAAGGATTGCCGTGATGGGAGAGGAACGGCGCCATTTCTAATGGCCGGGCCGCGTGGGGTAGGGGATATTTGACCAACTGAAGATGGAGGTGAAGCGGGCAAGGCAGTTGCCAGAGCCTTACGAATACTGGAACCGGTAGCGACACCAGATAGAGGGGAGGAAGTACGCCTTCTTGCTCCCGAGTCTGACAGGGAGGGCGACTCGGATCGTGCAGTACCTGCTAACTTCTCGGCCGACGTTGTCCGGGAATGTGATGGTGTCGTCGTTGTCGCGCTTGTCGAACGCGTCAAAGTCGCAGAAACAACACGTTGTCGACCAGGTGAAGGAGGGGACGTAGCCACTCTTAACGGAGAAACAGGTCGAGTGAGGGATTGCCTCGGCGATGTACTCGGAGAACCAGCCCGTCGCTGGGCTCCTCCAGTATAAGAAGAGGATGTAGCTTGGTGGCGCAGTGAAGGCGGCGCAGTTGCGATTGCCTTTGCTTTAGCACGACTCGCAGCAATGGCAGCAGCAACACTCGATTTCTTGGGTTGCTTTGGGGTTGTTGGCGGTAGTGCTGCTTGCGCTTCGGGATTCGGACACACCTTCTCTAGTTGCTTTCGTGCAATTGCATCCAAGCTTTCCAGAATAGCTATCCCACGATCTTGCCAGACGTCTTCGAAGGCCCAGAACCACTGGCGGGCAACTTCTTTAACAGAAGGATTCGGATCGGCGAGTGCTTTCTTCAAAGCCTTTTCCAGGGTTTCCAGGCCATTCGATGTCTCAATCGCCGTCTTGGAACGATGACCATGGACTTCTAGGTAATGTTTAAAGTGTCCAACCGCGTACACTCGTGCTTGGACGGTTTTTTCTTGAAGCAATGACCAGAGCATCGGGATAATTATTCTTGGGGGGGCGGACGCATAGCTGAGAATGACAGTTACTGCGGACTGGGATTGTTGTGCAGTCAACTTCTTGGTAAAACCTGCCATCTTCAATAAATGAGTTAAAAGAAGCTCGCAATGAGGGTCAAGTAGAGGCCCCAGAGCCAGGCTTAATTCGGCATAGAGGAGGCATGTGTTCACAGCAACTGTGGTTCTCAAACTCGCAAGCTACAGGAACAAGAAATGAGTAAAGGTATGGGAGATTATACATATGCAACACACTGTTTTGAGCGACCACTGAATGAATCCTTCTTTCAATACTAGTAGGAATGGTTCAGGATATCGCGTATGGACATCACCCTTGAGCATTCCTCGAACTCGCTGTATAGCTTGTTCTCTTCCAAGCCAGTTTTGCTCGGTTTCTTTTCCCTTTAATCACTTATAAGCTCATGTTTCTTGATCGCAAGAAAAGCAGGATACCTCGAACATTTTCTGCATGGCCGCAAATTCACTTTCCAGGTCTCGGCTTGACGCAATCTGTCGCATATTTTCGATAAGTCATCTGTTCAAAGATGCCTCAAAGATCGACTTACGTAGACAGGCTCGACCTCAACGCCCTCTGTGGTCGGTGTTTGTGGGGGTGGCGAAACCATTGCAGCTCGGCTTGCGGGGCGAGAAAGGATACTCGGTTGACTTACAGACCGCGCAATAGTTGCACTTGGGCCCGCGTTGCTTTGGGATTGGGTCTGGCTAGCTACTCGAGAGCGTTTTCCCTGAAGGGCCAAACTAGGCGGGACGTATTCCTTTTTGCCTCCTGGCACGTCGCCATTTTCTGAGCCTTCGTTGCTCTGAGGGTTGCTGCGAGGAGCTCCACCCAGTAGTTTTGCAAGAACTCCGTCTACGATCGCTTTCCTGACACCTTTCTTCGTCATTTCTTTCTTCAAGTCTGCACGGGCAGCGTCGGTAACGCCAGGACCAGAGAACAACTCAACGACGGATTGACGCGCACAATCACGTACGTGTGCATCTGTGTCCTCTAAGCAGTCGACGAGAAGAGAAAGATAAGGGCGGATCGGGAAAAGATGATGAGCGCGGCGGATATGAACCAAAGTCAGGATAGACTGGGCGACGATATGAATGAGTCCCTAACACGCGAACCTGAATAAACTGACCTGCTCTCGCACTTTCCACACTTTGCTTGCCAAGCCACCTTCCCTCAGGACACGTTCAAAAATAGCAATGGGGGTCTCTTGCATTTTGCCGGACTTCGTCGAGATGGTGCTTCCACCACTAGCTCTGAAAGCATATCCACCGAGCAGAACCAATGTTTCACGCGCTTTTGCCTGCGCCTTCTCCTTGTCTCCGAGACGGTCAACAACTCCACCCGTCGGCAGGAACGCGTTTAGAGCTGATCGAAGGGTAACCGTATCGAAGCCTCCAGACGGAGAAGCAGAAGATGTTGACGATGAGGCGGCGAGGTTGGATTGAGCAAGACCGGACGGACGTGTGACTAAGGATGGAAGTATGGCTGGAAGTGCAGACAATGTGGCATTTGTGAGGTGGAGGTTAGACGTTCGTAGACAGGTCTTCAGGATGCCAATGAGGGTGTCAGCATCCGGGATCTGGCATCATTCGGGCATTAGAGGCATTAACGGGCAGTCCTCCCACATAACTAACCTCTAAAACGCCCTTTTCAAAATGCGTCTGTAGCTTCGTTAGGGCGTCAACTTTGCTGTCGACGTCTACTGGAGTTGAGGGTGGAGCAATAGTAATGATGAGACAACTCACCATTGGACTTGCACTGCGCTATGAGCTTCTCATACGGCGACTGGCCCACGTCCATGACAGAAGAGGGCCGAGGGACAGCGAGGGGCGTGAGGCAAGGTGGAGCGGCTCAGGGATGGGAGTCGGTCCAAGTTGGCAAGGGCAAAAGACGATCTTCACATGGAAGCTTATTTTGGCCATCACGCGTACGGACCCTACTTACACGGAATGGATTGCTACTGTACAGTGTACACAAAAACTAGACTGAATAAGAGAGTAGATGGTAAATTTGTCTATGACCCTCCTGCATGCTGATCAGAGTGCCCTAAAGATTTTCCTGGCTGCACCTTGTCACGAATACGTTGTTTCTAAGGTGGCAGGATGAAGCCCAAAGGAAGGAAAAAATAGCTGGTGGACACTTACAAGGGTCTTTAGTTCAGGGAATCCCCCTTCAATTTTCCTGTCCCACATCAACAAAGGGGCCGCCGACCCTGGGATTGAGAGCCAGACTCGGAAACGACCTGCAGTCTCGTCGGAGGTGAGAGGGACCAGGGAGATGCAGCCAATGGTAGGCGAAGGAAAGGTCAGGAATAGCTCAGTCTGAACCCAGGTTGCGCGATGAAGCCTACATCTGCATTAGGGCTCGGCAGCGTCGATGTAGATGTTCTTGCATTACCAGCGGCACTGAGAGCTGGGTGTAAGGGAGAGATCTCCAGAAGTAGAGCTACAGAGGACGCACTCTGTCGCAAAATTCGATGGTGATCGTTGTTGATGCAAGAAGAGCAGGAAAGACAAAAGTCGAAGGATCGAGTCTGCTGTCTGCCTGCTCCTTTTCGTTAATTGCGCAGGACATCGTTATCGAAAAGGGGGGGGACTGAACAGAGCCACAGACCCCATGTCAAGGTCACGTGGATGCTATTGACGCGTTGTTTGGTCCTCAATTTATCGGATGTGGACGCGTTTGGTCTCTCTTACCCTCCTACTTACCACTCTCATGGTCTCCGCAGATATATCCATGGAATCTCAAACACCGGCACCTGAAGAAAGACAGGCGTCAACAACAGGCGCAATGAGATGGACCGTCCATGGTACGCTGCTTTTCGACGTAGCTGGGATCTGACGGTTCCATGCATCCACAGTGGAAGTCAGACTCAAGCCAAGAGCATCCTCGCGCTTTGAAACCATCCGGAACCTGGTTTATTCTTATGTGACTTCTTATGAACGACTTGTCCTTCCGTCTACCCTCAGCGGCTGGGAAGATATTCCCGAACTTCTCTCCTCTGTTGAGCGCATATCAGTCTGCGAGGCTCAGTGTCCGACCGCGTCCCTGAAGATGGAGGAAATGGTGATTCAGGCCCATGTGTATCAGCCATCGGATGGCGATGCCTTCGAAGAATTCAGCAACAGCTCGGGAAGTCGAGGGGAAGACGACGACACTATGGCTGCTAGTGTTTGCGAGCTCCCAAATCGAAGCTATGAGGGTCTCTGGGACTCACTGATATACGCGGGCGATATCAAAATGAAGCTTCTTGATTACATCCACGCAACTCTCGTCCTCAGCGATGCCAATATTGACTGTATGTTCTACGCATTTATCTACCTGCCGATGAGTTCTGAACTTATCAAGTCAATCTCGTATCATGGAATCGTGTGGTCCTCCTGCACGGCCCTCCTGGAACGGGTAAAACATCTTTGTGTCGTGCGCTTGGGCAAAAACTTGCCATTCGCTTATCACACCGGTAAGACTCTCCCCTCACCCACCATGGCCGCCATTCATGCAATCTAGCTACTCGCATGCTCGCCTCTTGGAAATCAACTCCCATTCTCTCTTCTCAAAGTGGTTCTCTGAATCGGGAAAGCTGGTCCAAAGATTATTCAATAACATAACCGAACTAGTCGAAGAGGAGGATGGATTCGTTGTTGTTCTAATTGGTACGTATTTAACGAATGCATATATGCTGCGTATTTGCTCAGAATCACCCAGATGAGGTGGAATCGTTAACAGCTGCTCGAGCTGGGGCTATGGCAGGAACAGAACCATCCGACGGTCTTCGGGTGCGTGTCAGAATTATCGGGGATTCTTCTTTCCTAATTGGCTGTTGAAGGTCGTGAATGCTCTTCTAACACAGCTGGACAAATTGAAGACGCGTAAGAATGTACTGATCATGGCCACGAGCAATCTCGTGAAGGCAATTGGTAGGTTTATGACAGCCTCGCTTTCAAATTTGAGAACGACGGATCTACAAACAGATAGCGCATTTGTTGACCGCGCTGACATTATCCAATACGTCGACCTTCCATCGCGAGAAGCTATATACGAAATTCTACGAACCTGCCTATGTGAGATGATCCTCAAGGGCATTGTTGCTTCTGTGGTAAGTTCCTCTCGTTACCACAGCCAGTCTGTGTTAGAAGAAAATCGGTTTATTCTTCTTCCAGACCATCCCAACCTTGAAACAAGTTCAAATGTATGAACTTGTGAGTAAAGTGAATGGTCGCTCGGATGCGTCAGATGGACAAGAGCGATCAAGAAGTATAGGGCTGCGTCTACTCGCATTGGCATCCCAATGTCGGGTAAGCTTCTCTTGTGCTTCTCGCCTGCCCTGCATTCACCGTGCGGTTAGAAACAGGGGATGTCAGGACGAGCTCTCCGACGACTCCCCGTACTTGCCCTCGCGCGGTATATTGGCCTCGGAAACGTGGGCCTTGCTCCTGGGCCATCCAGCTCATCAGCGCCGCCCGCAGCGGGAAGGACCAGCCCAAGCGTTTCTGTTGAGATATGGCTCGACGGAATGGAGAAAGCGGTGGACGAACAAGCGAAGGAGGCTGAACATTTGACTTGAGTGTCGTGGCATTCCCAGGTCGTCACACTAGTCGTTCTATATATGTTGTGGACTTCGTCAGTTTCGTTGCACTTGGAAGGACCCATGCTCAAGGAACGATCACACATTTCATGCTGTTTTGGTCTTTTTCGATTTTCGTCTAAGAACAAACTTCTTCTCCAGGCCACGCCTGTCCTTCTCAGGCAACCTAAGCCAGGTTTCTAAGAATCTACCAGACTGCCCATGAACTCAGTATTCAATGAGACTGAGCTCATGACCTTGGACGCTAGTTTGAATGGGTTACGAACGGGACCACGCTCAGTCGCGATAGACAGATGCTATGGTTCAGAATCGGGGTCTGGTCGACTGTGTGACGGACGCTTAAAACCTCGCCTTTTTTGAGGGTCTGCGTGAGCTGGCAACCACGGTCTGCGATTCACAAGGTGGTCCTTGAAGGTATCCGTCCGCGGCTGGAAGTTGACAGTTTGCTTCCATTGTGCCTTCGATATCTTCACTCGTCTACTTTCCGTAGCGAGGTACACATCCTTCTCCTGCCAGACACGACGCCCGAGTCTCTCTTTGATGCGCTGATGCGCCCGTCCAACTACAAATTCAATGCGTCCTGAGAAGCTCTGCAATTCGGATACGTTTCGTCGGAGGAATGCGACGTGGAGGTTCGGGTCGAAATATTTGACACGGGCTGGTTGTACAAGCGTTGCCTTTTCAGCATCTGCTTCGGCTGGTGGAGTCGAAGGTAATGCAGGGCTTTCTTTTGGTAGCAAGTCCCCATGATTACGCACCACTGAGTCGTAGTAGTCGAGGTCGGCCTTCTGCCTGCGGATGATGTATGGTAGTTTGCCCTGGAGCCACCTGAGGAGGCCGAGGTTTTGGTCCTTGTTTCCCCCTCCCAACACCGAGACCAGCATACTCTGGTTGACAGCAAAACCTGGTGCAGGCACGGTCGCAAGGCTTCGTCTTGAGTTGACGAGTGCTGACACACGGTTTCTGAGGACGTGCGCAACTGCCCGGTCGAGGCGCCTGGCCTGAATAAGATAATGTCGTGCAAGCACTGCGTGCCCTGATCTACAGATGGACCGCAGAAGCAAGGAATATGTTGTGGCGTTTGGGGTGGCATATGGAGGCGGAAAACGGGAGGCAACATCGACCTTTACGCCGAAGTCGTCATCTTCGTCGGCTTCAAATGAGTCGAAGAAGTATTGATTTGCTTGGGGTAACGGCTGGGTGAGGACTTCGAATGCTTGCACGAGCTTGGAGATATCACCAAAGTGGCCGAGCATGTCGATCGTGGTGTTAAGGGCTCTTGTCGTGAAGGGCAAAGGCATAAGAGGAGGATCCGACGTCCCTGGATCTGCATACTCCAACGCTACGCGGTCCGGGTTGGAAAGATCAATGGCGTATCCCCAGCGCATGAGCGCCTCGAATCCGGGTGGGTCCAAAGTTTGCTTGAGAACACGTATGGCGAAGTCAAAGCAAGTCGCGTCCATAGGTACCTTGTGCTTGCGCATGTCGGCGATGTACATTGCAAACATGTCCTGCATTTGTGTGGATATTGCTTCACGCCTCACCTTCTGCATGGGCAGTTTGAAGCGTTGTGCTATTGACTGGAAACATTCGCTGAACGTTTGCATCGTTGGTACATGTCCTAAGCGCGTGAGCTCCTTATATACCTGGAAGCAGCCTTCATAGTGTCCAACCGCAGCGAATTGCTCCAGAATAAAGTTGTAGTCATGCAGTGCTGGCTGAAGACCTAAACCCCGAATATTCTGGATGACGGTCTGGAAGCGAATTTCGTGGATGTGGGGTACTTTCGGAATGTTGCCAGCACTGAGTCTTCGCACAATTGCGGTCTTCAGCTCTTCTGATGAGGGGCTGCACGCACGGAGAACCCGTTGGTGCAACTCAAGGGAAAGGTAGTCGCTGCCAGCGACGCTGAGAAGGTTGGTGTATCCGGACCATACGTTGGAAGGGCTTTTATGAGCGTCCAAAGCATCGACGAGTTCAGCTAGTCTTGATTCTCGAGCATAAGTTATTGCATTATAATTTGAGGACGAAGCAATAGATGGTGTCGAATATGACAGGTGGAGCTCGGGGGCGAACGGAGGGACGGTGAGGGTTGAGGAGCGACGGGCGACATTGAGGAGAGTGTTCGCTGAGCAACGCCGAATTGAATGAGCGACAGGTGCAAGGACGGAGTGAGACAGGCAACGACCAGACATCGCGCGCGATGACCGACGCGACATGAACAACTGCTGTTTCCAAAAATTCAGACCCTGCTTGATTTGACTGTGATTGCCAAACAATCGCTACTGGCTTCCTCAACCCAAACTTGTGTAAGTCGAAGGCGAATCTCATTATAATCCGTACATCTACTCATTTTCGTACAAGCCCAAGCCGTTACTTAGATCGTGCATGTCTTCATCTCATCGCCTCCAATATTTCCATCGATGTTACACTGTTACCGCGGATTACCTGGAAACGATCGACTATGAGTGAGCACATTCATGATCAACGCGTCTGAGAACGCACCACTGTGCCAATAGGGTGCTTTTGAGCGGGGGTCGTCTCCTCGACCGCATCATCGATCACAAGATTCAGGAAAAGGTCATAGCCGCGCAAGACTCCGCTGACCTTCCGGCCGCCTTGGAGGTGGACAAAGAGCTTTTTGTCCATGAACTGCAACAAAGGAATATCGTAAGCAAAAACGGCATATAGATATTACAATTGGGACCTTTTTGAGCTCCGGTTGCGATGCTTTCGACATTGGATGATGAGTGGAGAAGGAGAGTTGTGCTTTGCCGTATTTGGCACTAGCTACTATTTGTGACACCAGCGCGACATCTCTCTTTTCCGAAATCTGACCACCACCATCCAACATAAATGTACGCTGATTGTTCTACGCAGTATCTGTCTTGACAGTCTTAGCTACAGCCTGCAGAAGTCATCCCGTATTCTCCCTCCAGCCGACTCGGAATAGTTTCAATGGCGACCCCTGCTTCTGGACCGTCTCACCCTTCAACCTCTTCCAACTCTGCGCCAAGGTGGGGAAGGTCTGGCGAACCCGGGAGTGCATTTAACGGCCTCAGTCGTGGTGGTCGTGGAAGAGGGCGCGGTGGAGGCCCTCGGGGTGGTCGAGGCGGCCGCAACAATTCCTCCAAAGACTCAAAGCCAGAAGACAACCAGCGTCCCCCAAAGTTTGATAACCCGCCTCCCACCCCAGGACCTGCTACTAAATCTTCTTCTCAACCTACCGCTACTGTTTCTGAGCCAAATAATGATAAACCTGCTCCATCCACACCCAAAGCCAAACCCGCCTCTCGCAGAGCATCCCGGGTCATCCCTCCAACAATTAATACCCAAGTGCCTGTGGCAGAGGTCGCATCAGCCCCTTCGTCCGCAAAGCCAAGCAGCAAACGACGGCGCTCTCAGGCAGGCAGGCCCAATGCCATTCCTCCCAAAATCGCTCCCCCTGCTCCGAACGACAACCTTCCCCGTCCCAATAAGCCCCGTTTCCCAGCCCTCCCCCACACCGCGCCCATAAAAGACACCCCTCCTCACCTAAACAACAAGCAGTTCGACATGCGCCACGACATCGATGCCCTCGTTGAACGCGTCCGAGCAGTAGCCATGGATAACAGACCGTCGACGCCTGGAAGTCACATTGATTGGGCTGGCGATGACGATGATACTTTGCCGGATCTCAATGATTGGGGTGTGCACCCAGCGACTCTTTCCACCAGCAAGTCAGAAGTCATCTCCCCCATCATCGTTGAAGGTCTGAGACCTCTTCCGGACATTGCGTCTACCTCTATCACCTCTAGCCCCCTCCGAAATGAAGTTCTGGCCCTACCACTCGTCCCTGATGACGCTAAACAAGAGTCGAAGAAGGCTGCTCCTTCTCCTTTGCATGAAGCAACGTCTGTGACGACGGCAAGCCCTCCTTCAGCTGCGAGGGTTCTCTCAAAGCCAATTGATCAGACAAAATCTATAAAAGAGACCCCGCCAGCAAGAAACGCGAATAGGAGAAAACCTCTTCACCCATCTCTGCCAGCGAAGCCAATTATAAACCCTCTCGCGGCACATCCGAAGTTGCAGTCTGAAGCCACACCTATGCCCAAGGCCCCACCTGCGAAATTGCCAAATAATGCTTCAACGGAGGCTTCTGCAGGGAAAGGACCGACAGCCGCGAATCTGGTGCCTGAACCCGAGGAGCATAAGTTGCCAGCCATTTCTGATCAACGGCCGGAAGGTGAAGAGAAAGTCGATGAAGTGTCGAAAGTCCCAACACCTTTAGTCATAGTTGGCTCAGAGACCCCAGAAGTAGCTGTGTCCACGGTGCCACTGGGGGCTATTAAGACGGCAAGGGAGACGATTGCGGATTCCGACGATGAGCGTGAGGGCTTGGAAGCTTCCATACACGCCCGAAACCCCATAACCGATTCAGCCTCGGCTCCAGCGAACCTCTCCACTTACTCCGACTCCCATTCAGGACCTCGCGACTCTCAGATGACCCACACCAGGGCCCACACCGTCGGTCGTCCCTTCCCTCGGTCTGCACGAGACCACAATCCGCGGGTCTCGCGCTCTGGCCACGCGACGCCGCATAGTGCACATCTGTTTGGGGGTGGAGGATATCACTCACGCACTCATTCATCACCGCCAGCGGGGGGTTCTCATCGTACTCCTGCCTCGCGGCCCGTGATCACCGGCGATGCCATATCCCGATTAGCGCGAACCATTGGCAGAGCAAGTGTCTCTCCTCCAAAACCACAGACAGTCGCGACCTTGGGAGACTCATGAACAAGACTCTCACCTCTAATGCCTGTCCGATGCATCTGTCTTTTCTATGACATTCACTCCTTTGCATAGCTTTTTCTTGTGTCATACGACCTTGATACCCTGACCCAACTTCTTGACTCTCACTGACAGGCACCCGTCTGACTTGCGCAATCTCCTCTGATCTATTCTTTTGGTTTCCTTCTGTATATATACAACTGCTGCTCGTTTCTGCATACACTTAGTAGGAATCTCCTCGTGTTATTAGTCTAGGATGACATTCGACGTTCCCGGATTCCTTTTACGCATTCATAATACAATGTACAAGACGAAGATGGTGATTATGGTATATAAAGATTGGATTGAATTACAAGAGTATAACTTATTCCGAGCTGAAATATGCAACTTCAAGCCCTAGGGCTTTTATAGGCTTCGCCCGGCTTGAGAGATCAGAAACAACGCCTAAGCTAACGAGCATGTTCTTCAGCCGTCCTTCCCACATGAGAGAGACGTCCTGGCAGTGTCTTCAGAAGGGAAAAGAAAAGAGAGAAAAACCGTGCGACGGCTTACATTATTCGTAGATGCTCTAGCCTTTACGACGCCGTTGACAGCTGTCTGTAGGGTGTTTGGAGGTTGATTTTGGAGCAGTGCCGTTTCTGGATCGTTTTCTAACGAGGATCCTGTGGGGCGTCGCAGCCACCATTCCGCGCCCATTGTCCATTCGCTTTCAAAGCTGTAGACGTTGAAATCGAATCGTGAAGAAAGAGCGAGGTCCTGCGAGACTCGTGCCGTGTATGCACCGGAGATATGCCCAAGCATTGGATTGAAAAGAGCAGTTATCGTCGTTGGTGGTTGTGAGGGCGTGCTTCGCGGTTGGAGAGGAGAGTAAAAAGGGACAGGTGCTTGAAAGGAAGGCGGCGTCGCGTCTGGGAGTGTTGTGAAGCGGATTCCAGTTGAAACTGGAAAGAGGCAATGTAAATCAGTGATGTTCCAGGCTTCCACGGCTTTACTTACCACCGGCACTCCTTTCTTTCGCACTGAAATAGAGTTCTGCGCCAACGGACACGCGTCCTTTCAGTCCACCTTCTACCGCATCTTCTTCGTCAACGCGTTTGAGGCCTCTCCGCCTCGAGGACGTCAGATCGTCTACAACTTCACTGGAGAGCCCGAGTTTGCCAAAGTTATGCAGCATCCGCACACCCCACATCTGATCTTCCGCGCTCCAAGTGTATTCCGTGCACCATTTACCTACATCGTGCTGAATATTGACCATGACATTGCTCAAGTCCTGCTTCCGGCCGCGTAGGTCCGGAGACACGGCTGACGGTGGGTCTGATATGGCCGCTACCATCATTTGCAGGGTAGGAGAGACCCTCGTCGAGTACAACGCGTCGAGACGGCCTGTAGGGAGGTAGAATCGTCCATAAAGTAGATAGTCTACAACAACTTTAGCAAGTTTACTGAAGCAGTTCTCCAGAATGAACACACCTCTAACATCTGTTCTCTCGCCGGCCAACCATTCTTCCTCCTTTGCTTCAGGTCTCCGAGGTTGATCATACACTTTAAACCGCTCTATCATGTCCTTGAAGGGGACATTTCCTGATGATTTGACGTTCAGGTCACACGACGTGAATATGTACCCGACCGATCCACTCAGAGAGGGCATTGCAGTCATTGAATAAGATGTCCTGAAGATAGAGTTCGGAGATTTAGAGACGGAAAAGTGAAGCCCACGGGGCACAGTGAAGTCGAGGATCGCTGTAAATATTGTGAGGACATGGCGTTGGAAGAAGACGAAGGCTCGAGCCGGACACACCATTCGAAGAGCGCGTTAAGTTTGCATATAAATTGTCTTCATTCCATCCTATCGCTTTGTAGTAGCTGCGAAGAACATAAGAGGCGAACGGGTGCATCAAGAAATGCAGAGGCGTCCGTCCAGGACCGTCCTCTGCTCTCAGTTGTGTTGAAGGCTGTGGGGAAGAAAGTGTGATCGGCTTGCGAAACGCGTCGGCATCAAAATTGTACTAGCACCAAACTAGCACAGCGGTGTATACATTCTCGGGATCACTGAACGCATGGGCATAAATATCTCAATTCAAATAAAGGTACGTTAAGTCAAAGAAATCAGTCTACAGGCCATCTAAAGTGCGTCTCCTCTACTTTGCTATTCAAAGACGAAGAGCGTAGCTCCTGCCAACTGCATTCCTTAGACTGTGCAGCGACGTCAGCGTCAGATTCCCTTGCTGGATGGTAAAGTCGTAGCTGTTTGCGAGAACCTTCATCTTCCAACAATTCTTCTCCTTGAGAAGACGGTATACATGACGAATCTTCGCAGCAAGCTCATTGTCAGTTGTGCAAATGATACAAGTATATTTCCCTGACCTTCCTCGAAGATACTAATCCATTCAAAATATCTCTCGAGCAGCGGTAAAACTGGTATTTGGCGAGGGATTTGATGGTGAGACTTATGGCCAGATTCTTCGTGGTGTGTCGGAGGATGTTCAGAAGATATAGGCAATTTGGTATCGCGTAGCTGGGCGTCAAAGAGAACGAATCTCGCAGGTTTGCTAGAAAAGAAAAGGTCCAGTCATCGAATCAGATCTTCCTTCGAGAAGGTAGCACGAACGAAGCCGAAGATTTTCGAAGAGTCGAAATACAAGCTAGGACCCGATTCACCAAATTCAGATACGAGGTCAGGTTTGCGTTACTTCTGCGCAGAAATAAACCTCTAAACGGGTTGAACGACACTTATCGCGAAGTATACGCACGGATTGACGAGAACCCCAGATGTATCGGATGGTGTGAAATACAAAGAAGGTTCTACGAGGACTAGAAGAGTGGGTACCTGTCCGTGAAGGCTCCCAAACACTGGTAGCGTTTGTCCGATTGCTGTATCGTCTGGTCCAGCACAGATAACAGAGAGGAGCATACACAAATGAGCTGGAGTCGGAGGGTAGCTGGTTCAACAATCTTGCCGGTGAGCACAGAGGAGAACAAACAGGACGAGGGTATTACAAGATCGTGTCGTTCAGAGTGAGCTCAGTCATCTTTCCATGGCCAGAGCGCGACGCAAGCCAGGCATCATTGAATTGTTGCAGGTTTCCTTTAAGCGCTGACCTTGAAGGAGCGAGAATGATTGTGCGGCTCTCTGGTGTGGCATTCTTCGAAGACAGCGCTAGGTGGATTGGTGCAGACGGGTGATATGGGCCGGTGATGAACAGAGTCGAGAATTGAGGAAGAGGCGACTGTGCGTCCGGAAACAGTGAAGGACCGATGGATGCACTCATTCCGAGGGCACGAGAAGGTGGTGGTGTAGGGGAGACGTCACGCGTCCCGTGTTTGGACGCGTCCTTGGGTCCTGCCGTCACCTGCTGCCCTCCGAAAGGCTGTACAACCTACAACGCCCACACTGCATAAATATCTCACCTGTCAGATTATCTGCCTCATGGCCTTCTTCAGCCATGTCTGCGACCCTATAAAGGCCTATCGATCCAGTATACTTCCACCCCACTCTTTTAGCCGCCATGCTCTCTCCCGCTGTTCACGTATCCCTCTCCCTCGGGAAGACCCTAGCTCAGATCACCGCGGAACTGGCTCCCATACCTGCCCTCCTCCCGCTGGTTGAGGTTCTCTGTGGCATCATTGAGTGTTGTGAAAATGTTACTCAGAACAAGTTCGCCATTTCAACCCAAGTCTACTTGCAAATTTCCAACTAATCAATTTGCCCTATTACAGGAATGCTGCTAGACAGCTTCGCGATCGTTGTCACACGCTGGTGCTTACACTACGAGACTATGAGGAAAAGAATGTTGGCAAGAATATCGTTCATGCCAGGAACGCAGTCAATGAGTTCGTTTCGGCGCCTTTGTTTCTGGCGTCAGCTCACCTGCGACGCTACTCGTCCAGTCGGTTGATTGATATACAGACAAGAATGTCCGGATGGGCAAATTTGGGCAAACTCAGGAGCTTTGTGGACCAGGACAAGATTGCAAGAGATATCGAACAATGTCATGCCGAGATCAGCGATACTATGGCCACTTTTCAAGTGAGCTCTTCCCCGCCCGATTCATACAGATTTCTCATTATGCCAACTTGCATACAGCTTGCTTCTCATTTCGAGATCCACGAGTGGATGGAGGAATTCAATACAAACCGGCGCCTTGATCACGCTCAACTGCTAGAAAGCCTAAGCCAAATTCAAGAAACCCAGGCATTTATCAAGGAAAAGTCTAGCGAGAACAATGACCTCATCCGTCAAATGATGACCCTCCTACAGAATGTATGCCTACCCAGATTTTGCTTTTGTACAATCTAACACCTCTCTAAAGTCTATGGGAGAGAACAAACAGAAGGCTGAACGCGTCCACCAAGGGCTATCCGCGAACCTATATCAATACCAGTCGCAGTTCAAGACCCTTTTGCCAGAGCTATACTTGAACTCTGGCGAAGTAAAGAAGATCAGCGAATATCCCATACGAGGGACTGCAACCATGGATATTTATGAAGGGCTCTATCTCGAGCGAGAAAAGGTTGCCATTAAGGCCATACGTTCGATGAGGTTTGACGAGCAGAGCAAACGGGTTAGTTATGCCCACCAGATTGTTTTTCCTTGGCTTGGCCTTAATATTGCCTCAGCGTTTCAAGCGGGAAGCAGAAATCTGGAGCGACGTCTGGAAACGGGATCATGGAATGCACATCGTCCCCTTCTACGGATATTGCCAGTTGGATGGGCCCTTTCCGTAAGTCCCACTGCTTTGACATCTAGCACTAAGTTGATCTTAGTGCCCCGCTCTAGATGCATGGTCAGCCCATGGCTGAAGAATAGTGATGCTTTGACATATGCAAAAGCAAATGACAAGGACCTTGACTATAGACAATTTGTGAGTAGCCAGGATTGCAGTGCTGCCAGGGAGACTGATGTCGCTGTGTAGATCATGCACATTGCTCATGGAGTGGAAGTGCTGCATAGCATGGGATTAGTCCACGGCGATATTCGAGCAGTAGGTGGCAGAATTTGTCAAATCTCTCCAGCTTCTAACTCTCCTCAAAGAATAATGTCCTCGTCAGCGACACAGGTCTCCCTCTACTATCAGATTTTCGTCTTTCAAAGGTTTGTGGCAACGCTCTTCTGAAAGAGCTGCCAACCATCCTAATGGTGCCCATGCACAGATCATACAGAGTGCCTCCGGCGCTGCTCCCCTTACCCAAAGCACGATGATGGCGGATTCTTGTCGATACTTCGCGCCAGAGACCTTTGGAGACGAGGGCGGCCTTTCGACTGCTACGGATATCTACGCACTGGCAATGACTGTTCTTGAAGTATTCCCCCCCTTTTGACCGTTCTGAAGCCTTTCTGAATCTCTTGTCAGATAACGACTCATTGTCAGCCATACAAAAATGTCAAGCATCACTTCGAAGCAGGGAGGAGAGCTTCTGAAGGCATACATCCCGACAGACCCACTGATGCTGACGTAGGGCGACGAGGTTTGGATGACGGACTCTGGGAGTTGATGGGGTCATGCTGGGCGTTGGACCCGACCAAACGACCATCCATCCAAGCATTTATTTCGAGTTTATCTGGCAGCTAGTTCTTGTAATTCACGCAGCGCTTAATATCCCTAAACATGATTCTCCAGATTAGATCCTTGGCGGAAAAGACACTTCTCTCGCGACTTTTTGATTAACCCCGGGACCAGTACTGAGGTAGAGAAACCTTCATCGGTTTGTTCTCGGGCCGGTTGCTTTGTCAGCCATATTTGCTTGACAAAAATGCCTTGCATCTCGTTTCCTCTTCTGAAGACACCAGTTGGACACCAGCAACGACGTCCAGTTCAAATATACTCTAAAGAAAATACTGGACGTCAAATGTCGACCCTACCATCCAACGTCACCGACAAAGCCAATGAATCGCTTTTCGCGAACATCCTGACGCCTGGTTCTTCACTTCACCCGACCTTCCTACTCATCGTCGATGGCGCTTTCGTCGTGCTCTTCCTCGTATTTGTTGCGCTGGCGTTTGTGACGTCAGGCAACTTCCATGTCTTCGCGCTCATGGCAATCGAACTGTGTCTTTGGACCAGCGTCAAGTGGTGAGTTTGACACCCTTACAACTCTAGGATAATAAATTGATAATTGTGGTACAACAGGTTCGTTAGCGAGCTGAAGAAAGTGCCAGTTCAGGTGGAAACAGAGCGACACGAAGGAAAGCCGAAGGAGGAGTAAAACCGAACACGCAATTCAAGGAAACGAGGGACAAGCGAGGGACATGGGGTGCTGGGAAAGGCATGGCGTGGCCTCAATGTCTGGTGCGACCATTGTCTTCATACCAAAGTTTGGTTCGTTTCGCGCTCTCTTGGGCTAGCGAGAAGACTTGGAGCCGCAATGAGAGGTGACGACATATGGAAGGATAGAGTGGCTCACGTTCCCGCTCTGTCGAATCCAACCCCTCGCGAAATGACTGCGCAATGTCACCAGATGATCCTCCTGCACCAGCCTGTCCCAAGGCAGCGAAGTGTTGGGCCTGGTCGATGACTTCTGGTAGACGATCCTTGAAAGCCTGGAGTGGGGAATCAGCAAGTGCGGTGTACTCGTTGAAGGGCAACGGGGGTATGTACCTTACTCAACATCTCCGACATCTCATTCGCTTGTTCATCGCTGAGACTTCAAAACACGAGTTGGGTTGATAAAGAAGAGAGTGGGCGGGAACGTACATATCCATGATGGTCTTTCCAAATCCATACCACAAGCCCCCAGCTCCTACGAGATTGGCGAGCCTCACGCTTTTAGCTTCTGCTTTGAGGGCGTTGCGCACTTTGGAACCGAAAGGAGCGGGGATGTTGAACTCCGCCCAATCGCTGTTGCATCGATGAGCGTTCGGTTGACGAGTTGCACAGGTGAAACGAACGAGTAGATGATGGTGTATGCTAGCCATATTGGGAGCTGCAGCTTGCTGAGCACTGCGATCTGCGCGGTTGTTCGTCAAACCTAGAGGACGATAGCGAAGAAGCGCGTACATCGCGTTCTGATCCTCCACCGAGGTGGCCCATGTTTGGTATTTCATGTTTAAAGGTGCATTGTATTTTCTAGAGGTCGTGTTAGAGCGAACGATGGTAGATTGGGCTGCGAGGGCTTGCCTGGTTCTCTGCGAGGATCGCCTCGATGGAAAAGTAGTCAAAGTCCATTGGAGTGACTGTGACCCGACGCGTTTCTTAGGTCAGCATAAGGTCACTGCTCCGAACCGCCTTGGCAGTCCGCTCTCCCATGATGTTCGCTGTAGCACTGAGGACGCTCCCGCGGAGTGTTCCCCGCTCTTTCCGTTTCATATCTTCCACTGTTCCTCGCCGTGCATTGGTCCCTCCAGGCGTCGACCATAATACTCTTGCTGCTTTCAAAGCCTCCCCCACTTTCCAGAAGCTCCAAAACAGCCCAGGTGCTCTGGAAGCCCTCATGAACATGGCTGAGGTCCTGAAGAAGAATGGTATACCCTTCCATGACACTTTTATGTGAATCCACTTATCCAAAAGGACCCCAGACATCGATGCATCGAAAGGATTTTCTCCGTCGCTCATGTGGAAAGTGGCGGGTAACAAAGAAATCCGTGAAGCTACGACGAAGCTGCTGGAGGAATTCAAAAAGGCGGGCGTGGATTTGTCGTCAAAGGTGCGGTTTTTTTGAGACGAGGCCAGTTTGTACCAGTGACCACACAGTGGACTCGTAGGATGTCATGCAAGAGCTGACGGCGCTGAGCCAAAAGCTGCCGAAGAGCGAATAGTTGCTTCCATATGTAGTCATCTATTACATTAGATAAGATGCAAATGCAACTCAGACACTAACCATCATGGACTTGGACTTGGACACGGCCAACGAACCGTCACCCATCCCTCGTGCTCCGGAAAGGCCATTACCTCCAGTTGTATTCTATTCCGTCGAGTATCCAGGTTATGTCAAGCCCACCTCCGTTCCGTTAGCTGTCAGCAATCTCGGAGGTCAAGACAAACTTGACCAAGTTTTCAGGCGAACTACCCAGAGGGCAGATACCCTTGTCGAACTCTCCTTACGGCCAGGAAATCCTTTCGCTCACCCCATCCCAGGAGATGTGGTGAACGCGAACAATCTTCTCTTGAAGGTAGTAAAGAGAAAACGGAAAGCACCGCCTGGTGCATCACCTTTCGATGGCGCAGCTGGAGAATACACTGCTGAACTGGTCGGTATTCTCTCCAAAACTGTCCGATTCAGAAGTGCGTGCGCTATTTCAGTGTTCATTTGACTTTATGTGCTGAATTACAGACAATTTGAGGCATGGCGGACTACCAATACTTCCCAGACGTGAATGATCCAGTGTCGAAATTGAGATTGGCCATGAATGAGATGGATGGTACGTACCTTCGTCTCTCTTCGTTCTGTATACCAACCCAACCGCATGTGCAGCTAACTTCTTGGGATCGTATCAAATACCACATGGACGTTCCGATGCGACTCCTCCACCAGCACCGCAGACAGTTGACAACGACATCGACATGAATCTTGACCCCCAATTATTAGGCGTGTTGGAGAGTGTAAAGGACAAGGCAGGGCCTTCGAGAAGCTTACTTCGTCTGTTCCCACCACCACTATTTAGCAGGCAAACCATTCCTCAGAACTACAAGTTCGTGCATGTCTCTTTTCTCAAATATAGTCCAACTCAACTCCATTTCAGCTTCAAGTCAAACAGCGCGTCCATGATATCCACAACAATAGACGAGGAAACGGGCGAAGAACGAAAACGAATCATAAATAGGATGAGGTGGAAGGGGTACGGACCTGCCTCAATTATGTTCGACGATCCCCGCGTTAGTTCATCATTCTTGGATTGTGATTTAAACTGACATCTCTATCAGGTTCCAGATAAGCCTCCTCAGACAGTCGAAGAGGGCAGAGGGCAGATCGACCAGACACTCCTCAAGAAACTCGAGGATGTAAGCTATCCAATCACTCATCCACTGTTCGTTCATGCCGAAACGTGTTGGAAGCTTTTTCAACAACGACCAATCTGGACTCGGATGTCCTTGTTCAACCAGTGCGCCACAGCGGAAAATAGAGAGATTCTGAAGCAAGCCCCTTGAACGCACCAAACGCGCTAATTCTGACCATTTCTCGGCTATAGCTCAAAGTTGCTACTCCCTCTGTGTTGCTACGTCTTTCAAGATGGTCCGTGGCGCGACACTCTTGTGAGATTTTCATATGACCCTCGCAAGGACCCTGATTCGCGATTGTATGCATCGTCTTGGTCAGTCTTTTGGGGTCATCTAACAACGTTCAAGTTATCAGCGCCTATACTTCCGAAATGCGAACCATCCAATATCGCGTCCATCGGTCACCACACGTCGACATGATCGTTACGGTGAGCTGCGACTGGACAGGGATACCGAGAGGAAGTGAGCAGCCAATACTCATATGCCATTCAAACTAACGATTCGATAGAACTTCCCATATTTTCGACGGCAAAACGCTGACAAAAGAAACTGCAGCTTTTCAATTGTGCGATATTGTTGACCCAATGCTGAAGAGCATGATTGAGCGTCCTGACGCCCTGCGAGAGACCTGCCACGTAAATCACCATCGGATACTCTTCCCAGTGCATTTCTGAATACCAGCAATCAGGAAAGAGATGGATGGTTTTCGAACCATGCATTTGAACAAATCAAGACAGTTCTGCGTCATAAATTCTTCTCTCTATTGGAGGGTCACCCTGCCACGGACGAGGAGTGTCAGGCTCTGCTTGTCGCAAGCGAAGGTGCGGCTGCGAAGGCGTCCTTGGCCCATCGAAGCTCCAAGTTAAGGGCGGGTAGGCACAACATGGCGAAAGGAGCCATGTCTCAAGAAGAAGCTGCTGTAAGCATCAAACATTATCGTGGCAGGCGGAGACTAATGAGAATTATTTAGGCATTGCGTCTACGGGCAACGCTCGATCGCAACATGAAATCCTTTCAGTCGCAGCGCTAATGTGTCCCATACTGTTCTTTGTATATAATTACAAATGGCCTTGGTCGTCTAACTGTGCTTGTGGCTGATGGGGGGAAAGCATGGTGATAGCATAAGAGTTTTGATTGAAAGCCATCGCGACTGAGAAAGGGCGACCATAAGAACTCCAAGGAGGTTATGGAACGAGAGAAATCATGATGCAGCAGCGGCCTTCGCCGCCAGCCGTGCCTTGTTCTAAGGATATTAGGTTTTAAAAAATCCTGGAAAGAAGTAATGTGGGACGTACCGAACCCGCGAGAGCAAACCGAGCGTTACGACGGAACTGACACCCTGATTAACACCAATACGACATCTATCTGCAGAGGCAGGCTAACCTTAGGGTCGACCTATTGAGGAACGCTATAAGAACAAAGACGGATGAAGACTGGGAGTAATGCTACATACACCCTTCAGGGACCGTGTACGGTTGGTCTGAGGTTTGCGGATGCCATTTCTATGGGCCTTCTTGTTTTGGTTGTGATTTGTGTGGCTAGGGTATGGGTGAGAACGCGAATACGTAGCAAGAGTCGTGAATCTACTTCTTCGATTTGGCCATGGTGTTGTCGTCGTCTACGGTGATGAGCGCTACGTCGGGCTGTGTATCAGGTTACCAGGTGCACAGCCACAGTGGCTGTAGAACTGTACAGCTGCTTCCCACGAGGACCCGACCGAAATGGAAAATAGATCTACATTTCGGGTGCTAACGGTAATGCTATGTAGCACCTGTTGCGTGGTATGAGGACTTCGGTTTTGTTCATCAAATTCAAATATGGAGAAGAATGCGCGTACAATACAATCTGGAAGGCAGGAACTTGAATGAAGAAGTCTAGAAATTGATTACTGCGTCGTGTCAATGGTGCGTGCTAGGTATAGAATGGCATAATGGTAAAGAGACATTACTGACATGAGGATAAGCAAACAATGGAGACGATATCCTACAATAAAAATACAGTGATATCAGAACAAGGCTAAAAACAATTAGAATAGTGCATAGAAATAACACAGAAAATACTACCCAAACAAGTCAACGATTTCAAAATGTTGAGAGGACACTCAAACGTCAGCTCCAGCGTCCAGCCGATCCCAGTCTCTGTCGAGCGCAACGCGCATCGAATCAACAGCGGCTAGATGGAACGGCAAATCTTGCCCTCCGGTCTCCTTCCCGGACTTGAACCTTGCCCGTCCGAGCACGCCTAGCTCGTAGAAATTACGTGTCACATCCACCAAGAGCTGCTCATCACTAGGTACCTGGGCAGAAGGTGATGACGCCTGAATGAAATGGTTGTAGGACGACGAGTGTACTGTGCACAGGAGATGCGTGGAAATCTGGGTGGTCATAGTTGAAGAAAGGGAGGATAGCGAGGAGATAGAGGTGGACGACGTTTTGGAGGGTATGCGAATAAGATGGGAGGTATGAAGAGGGAGGAGGGATAATGGATGCGGGTGAGAAGTAGAGACGGAGGGTGGAGTTGGGACGAAATCAGCTGCGGGTGTTGGCGCATCGGCTAAAGGTGTTGGGACGGAGGCATGGGGCTGTGGCGAAGGTGTTGAAGAGAGCGAAGCAGATTCAGGCACAAAAGACTGTTCCAGCCCAAGGTCGTTCTGGGACGGAGGAAGAGATATCGGCATCCGGTTACGGGGATAGATAGCGTATGTGGTAGACGATGCGTCTGTGAAGACTGTATGCGGTTTCGAGGAGGAAGGCGACCGTCCTGGGGGAGACTGTGTGTTTGAGGTACTCGGATGCGGGGTTGTTACCTTTGGTCCACAAGAAGGTACAATGGAGAACGGCGCGTTTGGGACAACACACATAAGACTGTGGTGTAACGGCGGTCTGTCGAAGGACGGGGCGACGACACTGTTCATTTGATTTGTCCAAGCTGCAATTGATAGATCAGTCTCAGTCAAAGAGGGCTACAAAAATGTCCATACCGTTCATTTCTTTCTCGTTCAACACCCCAAGCCTTGCAAAGACAACTCTCCACTCGACATTGGTCTTCCGAGCAAATTGCGTTGCGAAGTCCCAAACCTTCTTCACCGCATACTCCTCGTCTGAAATGACCGCTGTAGCCTCACCTTCTGCACTCTCATGCTCTTGTCCACCATTCGCCGGAGACTGTGTCAACCACACACCCAGGTCATACATCTCTGCCCTTTGGTCGACACAGCATGCGATGATCCACTTTCCACACAATGACAGGTGGTACCCGACATGCAGGAGGGTGTATCTGTCCATGACATCTAACGAGGTGTGCGCAGAGCGGACATACGAGACTCTGTTGTACACCGGTCTCGCGAGTGTGAAGGACGGTGCCATGAGATACGACGTGCTGTCATCATCGAAAGGTGGTATGCGGCGCGCTCTTGACCGCTCGATAGGCACAAGGATGCGATTGTACACAGAGGACGTAAGCACATCGAGCTCAGAGTCGTACGCTGTTGAGCGTTCGAGCACACTGAGAATAGCTTGCTCTGGAACGAATTCAAGAGTTATTTTGCAGGGTAGAGAGTTCGCAAGCATCTTCTTGGACACAGAAAGGATTTGGCGCAGAGCAGGGGAGGACAATGTCATCATGGCTGCGGGTACTATCATGAAGATCATTGTTGTGGGTTGAGAGGCGGGAAGACGAGAAAAAAAAGTCGCTGCAGGCAGAGAATCAGCTTTTGCCATGGTTGAACAATAGAAATATCTTACATAGATTCTTGCGGAAGGATGCATCGAATCTCAAGGGAACAAGGCCGTCAACAGATGAAGTTGATTTTCCAGGGGTCATGACACCATAATGCCTGGCCTGAGATTCAGTCAGCATTTGCACTCATTGTTATCGAAAGATGGCATACCTGGTACGTATTCATGACAGCAGATAACCAGTTTTGCATTAATGGTGTCTTATCATCATCGTCTTCAAAGAGAACGAAGACAGAGAGATCTTTCCGCCCGCCCTTCGGCTTCAAGCCAAGCTTCTCCCAGAACCGAAGGGCCGAAGGCAACACTTCCATAATGGCGTCGCCTTTGCCAATTACGTTGCTTTTACCAATCGAGACCATAGGAGCTTCCAGAGGCTGGAGGGTCCCATCGGTGGTTGGAATGTCTGTTTGGAAAGGCAGAATTGTGAGCAAGTTCTCTTGAAGGGGTGAAGGGCGGGAACAAAACTTACGCAACCCGAAAAGGTCCTCTATCGTAACACAGCCCTCCTCGTTTTTGCAGGCTAATGCGATACCCATAAGCTTAGAAATAGCCCGGACATCCGTCGCCCAGACCACAGCGGCCGGTTTCGCACCCACGGCATTCGCCCGCCACGTCTCTGCCCACAAGGGGTTCTCAACCACTTCCGCCGCCACAGCAAACGCAGCTGCCTCGAGAGAACGGGACTTCTCTGAAGCTGCCCCCATCGTCGCCGCTGGTGATACAGGAGTAGGGACAGAGGGCGGAGGATTTATTGTGGTCAGATGAGGGTCGAGGTGATGACTGGACGTTGAGGTAGCCGAAGCAAGGGCGATGGGCGACAAGTCGTCCAAAGCCGAGCCTGGAGGTCGGACAGGCTGTGCTAGTGGCAGGAGATGCATATGCGAGAATTGAGTCGCTAGTAGACTAGGGCCAAGTGGGAGGTAGGATGGCGGAGGTGTGGCCGGACGCGAGAGCATGGGAGTGTCAATGTCCTCCGCATCTTCTTCCTCTTCCACATCTGAATCTTCTGACGAGGCCTCCGACTCTGCGTCAGATCTTGCATCATCCTCTTTGGAGGTAGAATGCGGTTTCTCCCATTCTTCTTGGCACAACCACGAACAACTCCGAGGTGGATTTCGCGTCGCATGCGCGAAAGGCGTCTTGCGCTTGACACCAATAAGCTTCTTGACCACACCAATTCTCGGATCTGTGGCTGCATTGTACTTATTCCTCCATCCGTTTGGCGACGACGGCAGTGAAACGAAGCCAGCGACAATTTCGTCCTCATCTGCTGGTGGGGTCGGTAAAGAGAACGAGAATTTGCCCGCGAAGTACTTTCCATCCGCTTGCCGGTGGTAAGGTGCGAACGGGATGGGCTCAAACAGCTTCCCACCGTAATTATTATTATTTGAGCTGCTGCTGCTACTGGCTGCTGCACCACCGAACTCCAAGTGGACGTTGGGTGTCGCAGGTGCTGAGTGACTCTCAGGTGTTTGGCCAGGCGACGAAGGCAAGAGTTCAGGTGGGACAGAGTCTGGGTGTTCGAGAGAGCGAGGAGTAAACCCGTCCATAAGCCCACTTGGGGTCCACATTTGCTGGTTATGTGTCGTTCCACTGAGCGGGGCATGATGAAGGCCGGCATTAAAAGGTACAGGCGGCCCGGGACCTCCGGATTGGTGTAAATCACCAAAGTTGGGTGGCGAGTTGGCTGGCAGCGCGCTCGCGGCAAGCAGCCCAGATCCACTAACGTTGCGGCTATGGCTCGTCACTGGGGCAACGCTTGCGGGAACGGGTAGGCGTGTTGTCGCAGGAGGGATGGGAACAGCCCTTTGAGGTCTATCGAAAAAACTGAAATCGTCATCGGTGAAGGCGTCCTCAAACTCCATGTTTGCGCCAGTTGCTGGACCCAAGCTAACGGTGCGACGGTCACCAAACGAGGTCGTGTCAGACGACAAGCCCGACATACTCATGCCAATGCCCATGTTGTCCAATCCGGAACTGCTCGCGCCTCCAGACATAGACCCCATGTTGAGTCCGAAATCCATGATATCGTCCATTCCGAAGTCCATATCCATGTCCATAGCAAGATACGAGTCGCCTGGTTGTTGTGAAGACCAGGTAGCATCCATGGGGTAGGGATCATAGGTCGTAGAACTGCTGCTGGCGGATGTGCTTGGAGTGGGAAGGACTGTCGAGGTCGTAGTGATTGGGGGATTCAACGTTTCAGAAGGTAGGTCAGTGGCAATGGGAGTAGACTCGAGCAGTGGATAGGGAGGTGATGCCTCGATGACTGGCAATATCTTGACTTCTGTCGACGTATTGGTTGTGGAGGGTGCGGTCTGTGGAGGAGAGGGGTAGAAGTGTTGGATATTTAGAGACGGTTGCAGCTGGGAAGCAGATGAAGGTGGAGGCACTTGTTGCAACTGACTCGGTCCTCCAGGCAGCGGAATAGTGGCAAACGAGGTCGTAGGCAATGATGGATCGACAGCAATCGGCGTCGGCACTGCGGCGGGTGTCGTAGCAGCCGTACGCACCAGTTTCGGGGAACAACTGGAGCCGTTTTCGCGCTCTCTCTTCAGCCTCTCGCGCTCTCGTTCTCGTTCGCGTGCGACGGCGTCGACATAACCTCCGACTTCCGTAGCAATGCGACGTAGATCCTTGGGTTTTGACAGGGTCAAAGCTCGGAACGAATATAAGGACTCGGTAGTCGGTGTGGTGAAGATGGGGGGTCGTTTAGGATGCGATGTGATTGGTGTTGAGGCAGACCTGACTGGGTCTAAGGGTGGAAAGTTCCCTGGAGGGATGGCAGGAGCAGCCTGAGGTGAAGGTTGGAGTGGCGCGGGTAGTTCGGGGATACGTTCCAATTGCGGACGGGAAGAAGAATATGGCGCATAAGAGAGACACAGTCTACTCGGATAGATGACGGTTAGTCCTTTGTCTTCACCTTGCTTATTCTCGACCTTTATCCAGCCAATAATGAAAGGGGAGATCTGATCATCTCTGCGGACGCCAGTGGAGAATTTGGGAACGCTTTCCCAGTCCCCCGCACCCAGGCCCTGAAGAGATGTTCGGAACTGCTTGATTAGACCGGCAGTAGGCCCGGAATAGCAGGCGAGAAAATAGGCCGGAGTTCCGAATGGGAGCAACGTTATTGGCGTTCCTGCTGGGAGCGGTAAAGCGCGGGAGATATCCAAGAAAGGCGTTGGAACGAGGGTGGGATGGACAACAAGGTGGGAGGGTGAGCCTCCGGGAGAGTACGAGAAGTGTATTTGAAGCTGGCAAAATATCAAGGGCCTGGCACAGTCAGTTAGGAAATAGGTTGACCAAGATAAGGAGTACCTTGTGATGGCACCATATTCCCAGTCGGAGGAGGAGGATGAAATCTGACTCATCAAGAAGCCGTTCTTGAAGCGCCTGACTAGCCTCCGTATGGAAGAGGCTTGTGGTTTAGAGGATATGCAAACAATGTCATCAATTAACCGAAGACGGACGGCCTGGTAGAAATGTGAGGTGACATTTCGGACGTCGGGGTTAGGGAGTAGACTATGACGGACGTCAGCGACGATGATTTATGCAGTTATGAGAATAGGTACTAACGAGGAGGAGCTCGGAGGAGCAAAGGAGGAGACCTGGTGAACTATAGAAGATGTGAGTGATGGCCATTTATGGTAAGCGGGAGCAATCTCCGGGCAGACGACGGGGAAGACTGGGGGGTATTACACACCTGTGAGCCCATCAAAGTCGAGCGTGCGCAAGTGGTCCGCTGTGCTGTCTGCTGCAGCAGCCTCGGTGAGCTTGAAGACGCAAACGAAGGGGTCCGATGACGATATGTGGACACTTGGGAGGAGCGAATCGAGGAGCGATTTCGATGCATTGCGTGATAGAATGGATCTCCGCGCCGCCTCCAGGGCGTCCTGGGGGTTGTTGGTGGCATGGGTGGGCGTATAGCGAGCGTAGACGATGCGCGGGCTGCTCGGGAGCTCGAGGGCGGAGGCGAGGAGGGCGTCGGAGGCGGCGAGGGGCTGGTGCGAGTAGGAGGGGGCGGGCGGGGGACGGTCGAGAGTGATGCCCGGGCGGGCAGCCATCTGTTGGAGTGCTGTGGGGAAGGGTGAGGAGGAGAGAGTGGGTGTCGGCAGATGCCGAGTTTGTATTTTTCGAGTTGACCTCCTACCAACATGTCCCGCCCAGCTTCCACCCAGAGACCGCCCGTTTCTCCCCTCCCAAGACAGGTCAATACACAGACAAAGGTCCTCGACTCCGCCCATGGCCGCATCCTATGCATCGCCGACATTCGTGGCCGCCTCTCTGCGCTCAATGACCTTGCACGAGACGCCAACGCAAAGGCAATCATCCATACTGGCGACTTTGGCTTCTTCGGTATGTTTTTCTCAAAGGAAATACGCGTATCTCACCGTTTTCTTGCAGAGGCAAACAGTCTAGACAGGATAAATGACCGGACGCTGCGACACCTCACGATGTACTCCCCCCTCATCCCCTCAGCACAGCGCACACACCTTCTCGCTCCCGAAAACCCCCCATCAGTGATTCGTTCAACAGTAAACATCGAACTCCTGTCCGAATTCCCCCTCCTCCTTTCAGGTCAGATCAAACTCCAAATTCCCGTCTTCACGGTGTGGGGTGCGTGTGAGGATGTCCTTGTGCTAGAGAAATTCAGGTCAGGCGCCTATTCCATCGAGAACCTTCACGTCCTCGACGAAGCCACCACTCGTTGTCTGGACCTCGGAGGCGTCAAGCTCCGTCTCCTTGGCCTAGGTGGTGCCCTCGTCCCCCACAAGCTCTTTGACAATGGCGATGGCAACGCCACCATCGCCGGCGGCCAAGGCACCATGTGGACCACCATCCTCCAAATCGGCGAGCTTGTCGACACAGCTCAAAGAGTCTTTGACCCCTCGGAAACGCGTCTACTCGTGACCCACGCCAGTCCTGGTCGGGAGGGAATTATGGCCCAGCTGGCGCTCGTCCTGAAGGCTGATTTGACGGTATCCGCGGGCCTTCATTTCCGTTACGCTACGTCCTACAACGAGTTCAGCGTCCAAGGCGACTTTGAGGGCTTCCGTCATAAGCTGGTTCTGGGCAAAGACGGCTTCGACAAGGTCTGGGAGAGCGTAAAAACCCAGGTCGATGCTGTCATTGATGAGCACCAACGCGTCTTCCTCGACAAAGCCCTCAGCGTTGTCGAGCGATTGCCACCTGCACAACCATCCTCAGGTCCTGGAGCAGCGGCTACAGGAGAAGAGCCCGCTTGGAAGAATTGTTGGAACTGGAACCTGTGCGATGCTGCCTATGGCTCCTTGGTTCTCGATGTGAAAGACGGTCGCGTTAGCGCCGAGCTCAAGAGTCAAGGCACGTTGTCAAAACCATTGTCACATTGAATTCTTATCTCAGTATTTTTTTTTAGGTTTCAACTACGCGTACCGCCGTTCTGCCACTGTGTCAGCGACTCCTAACTCCGCAACCTCTGCCCTCCCTGCCGTCAACAACTCGAACACCGTCTCAAATACCCAACCACCCACGAAAGGTCCTACGCCAGTGCCAGCAGATAGACCCACTCCCCCTCATCTGAACAACAAATCTAATGCTCCGACGCCCCCACCGCAAGCTGCCCCTGTCGCTCGACCAGAGTCGACGGGCAAGGAGAGCCCTGTACCTAAGGTTAATGGAAACGGGGTAGCAGACAAGTCGGAGAAGGAGAAGACGAAGAAAGAGAAGAAAAAGGATAAGAGGGACAGGGCTGACGGGAAAAGCACGCCCGAAGTGCCGCCTTCTTCCTCGACGCCCATTCCTGGCGCTGAACCGTCGTCTTCGACGCCAGACTTGGGCGGAAAGGACCTTGACGAGAGAAACAAGTCGCCTGTGAGCCAACCAGGCGAAGCGGGCAGCACGGGCACGCGGACACCTAAAACGGGCAAGCCACCCCGCAACCCGTGGACAATCTTCATGAGGATGGCACCTCACACACAAGTCGTCGAATCGGAAATCAGGGAGTTCTTCGGAGAGGCCAAGGACGGTGTATGTCTCCTTTTCTTTTCTTGCGTTTTTGGCTTTTCCCGCTCTCTGTGTGTGTCAAGTCGATGACGGTGGTGCTGACGCATTCTTGTGATTTATCATGCAGATCACGAAAGTGAATATGCCTCATCCCTTCGCGGGCAAACCGAGGCTGGCGTACGTCGAGTTTGGAGATGAAGAGGCGATGAAGGCAGGCCTCGAGAAGCACGCAGAGGTGCGTTGCCCTACCACCTTTTTTGTTGCCCATTCCTCACCACTGTGACTCCAGACATTCAAGGACCAGACACCTGAAGTCAAACAAGCGACAGACCGCGAGTCTCGCGGTGAGTCGCCATTTGGGGGTCGCGGTGGATTTGGAGGTCGCGGTCGCGGTCGTGGAGGTGCCGGTGGAGGTTTCGCGATGAGGGGTTTGAGTGCTGCCGGCTTGACAAGAGGGACGGGCCCACGAAACTCCAACGCGAACGGGGACGCTGGTCAGGCGGCGTCTTCTTGAGAGTTTCTCCAACTGGATGAGACACAGGGCTGGGGCTTAAAGCCCGCGAGTGGTTGACGCGACACGCACTGTTCTTGATCAAGACGAGAGGTGGTTCAAAATTCGATTTCTATGTCGGAACTGTGCATATTTTTTCCTTTACCACCACTCTCTGCTCGAGTTCGCGCCATCTTACTTGCTTTTACCAGTACTCACGATCAGTAAATACCCTTTGCTTTCTTCTGTCGCCTTTGACGGGATCTTTTTTTTCTTGCTGCCGCAATGCCCCATGGAATACTTGCGAGTAGTTTATCCTGCATATTCTTTTGCTGTTGCCTCCATCGCACTGCTTGCTGTCTTGATCCCATTACCTTAGACTTGAGAGGTTGAGAGGTGGACGCGCCTGAAGGTCACATATGCTCGCATCTTACATTCTCTTCCCCCATGGCCTCGACTTGGGCATTTCTTCCATGTTCTTTCATTGCTCTACATATGGATATAGCTTAGTGGTTAATTTGACACAGTTTTCTCTCTACTGTACATTCATGACACTTGAGCCAGCCAGGATTGAAGAAATGGTAGTTGGTGGGCTGGAGTGGTACGTCGGGATGGCAGGACAAGAGTGTTGCTCGATTCAGGCGCCGACCTCTTCTGGGGGTGGAAGAGCACTCGCTACTGGGATGTGAGTGTTCCCAGAAGGCGGTGGCGGCGGATTAATCCTGTTCAATACGTCAATCATGCGGCAGAAAGCCTCTGTTTGAGGGTTGGTGTATGCCCGTGCTAAAATATTAAGCACATTTCAAAGACAAATTTATGAGAACCAATTGTGGGCCGTACGTTGTCGATTTCTCTCTTGACCTTCACTTCCTGGGCCAGGGGCAGTCATGACGAATGTCTGATGGTCAGATACTGGGATCTCGCCATGCTCGTCGCGCCGGACGTTCAGTTCAATCCAGGCAAGCTCGCGAGCGACCATTGCACGCGCTTCAGATTCTTCAGGAAAGGGTGCTTGCTTGCGTAAAATTGACAGCCAAGGGTGAAAAGCACGCGCGATTGCAAGCCATTCGGGATCAAAGGAGAGACGAGGGGAGCGGTAGTCGTCCCCAGATGAAGGAAATTGATGTGGTGCTGTTATGTCGACGACCTGGCATTAAAATCCTAGTTCAGACGCCTGATAAGGAATTGAAATAAGAAACCCGCCTCCAGAAACTGGCGTTTCGGTAAACATTTATCCAATGCCAGGAATTTGGTTGTCTTTTTTGATGGCGGAAACTGTGGTGGTGCTTCGACCGCCTCCTCTTCATCATCGAGAGTGATTTCGTCTGGATTTTTCGCTGAGCTCGCAGTGGGTGCACCTGGCGCCGAGCTCGACACATAGTCGTCATCGTCAATCTTAATCTCCTCCGGATTTTGTTGGGAGACAGGAGCTGGGGCATCCTGTGGACTTTCTTCATGAACGATTGTGGCTTCGTATCGTGTATGAAGATGAGCCGCAAACCACCACTCTGGTTGTAGTGTCCGAAGGAGTCCCATGAGAGGCGGAGATCCTAGAATACCCTTGTCGATGTCACCTCGGAGGAAGCTTTTTCGACTGAGTAGACCTTGCAGGTCGCCGTAATGCTCGATGGATTGCGGCCAGTCGTGTGAGAGGAAGATATTAGCCCCAGAAAGCTGTACAAATTTCAATATAAGAGAGGAGGCGATGTTGTAGCAGAAGACGTACTAGTGATAATCTTCGCACATTGTATTCGCGGATGTGATAAATGCTTCTCATGGAACCATTGTCGTATGGTAGTCTCTCGTAGTGGCCTATGAGGGAGAAACTTAGTATACAAACGTAGAGAAGTCCGAATTCACACACCTGATCGGAAGTCGTGAGGTTTGAAGATGCCAGATGATCCTGCAATCCTTAAACCATCGAGTCTAACAGCACCAGCATGGCCCAAGAAATAGATATTGGGTGCCAGCCATCCTCCATGATAACTGTGTCTCAGTCAGGAGACTAGCGCCGGTGCAGACAATTGCAGGCTCACAGCTCCCACATGTAGTTCGATGCTTCGTGATTCCCACCAATGACGAGGGTTAGGATTGGTGCCGATTTCTCTCCCGTGTAATATCTGCATGGGACGACTTGGTCAAAGATTGGCAAATCGCACAGGCGCTCAAAAGCATACCTACTTGTAGAAGTGCTGCAGCTGCTTGTATTTGTTCGGGACTGCCATGCATTGCAGGTCTCGGTGATTGCGCACGGCCTGGAAGTCCCCGCAGATCAAGAGAGCATCGACTTTATACTTATTCTTCGCTTCGAGTTGTTGGATGTGCGCGTAGATCGCGTCGAGCTCGCCGTGACAACAGCCTTCTACTGCAATCTGCAGTTAGAGTAAATGAGATCGACGGTCTTGTAAAAGAGGTCGCGACATACTTTCATTGAGAAAAATGACTTGGCACTGAAGATATGGTTGGAGACAAGGGAACTGAACTGTAAACGAAAATAGAACATTTGATGCCGCTTCCGCTACACGTCCTGGCTTCCTTGAACTTTCCCACCTTCCTTCACCAGGCCGCTCTGCTCGACGATGCAGAGTCTCCTATTTCAGCCAGCACTCCGGCCCAACCCGACCATCAACGCGTTCAGCTCTTCCCGGAGTTACTTCTCCAAGCCTGCGGCACGCGGCAGCACACGACCTAACCTCTTGACGGGCTTTTTCTCCACTCGTCGCGCCTTTCATTCATCCCTACCGCTATTTTCGCTCATTCAACGACCCGTTCATACACCAGGGCCACAAACGACAGGACTACTCTCGTTTCATCGCTGGTTGTCGACTTCGTCGCGCTCCTCGCTTCGATATCACCCTCCAGGTTCACACCCGGGACGAAACCAACGACACTTCCTGGGCTTTCTCGATAAGATCCCTCAAAATGTGATCTTCTATGGGGTTATAGGTCTCAATTCTGCTGTGTTCTTTATGTGGTACATGGCGTCGCAGAAATACGTGAGTAATCTCTCTGAATTTTTACACACTTCAGGTGTGGCTCACTTCACTAGAGACTAGATGGCGATCCAGCAGCTATCTACTGGATGACAAACAACTTTACGTCCAGCTGGAGAAATCTTACATCTGGTAGAATGTACGTTCTCTTTTGTAGAGTCTTAAGCTCACCTCTCATACTTCTCCCAGATGGACTCCCTTTACGTGTTGTTTCTCCCATAAAGACTGGTCTCATATCCTCATGAACGGCTTCACATTCTTCTTCATGGCTCGGCCTGTTCTTCAACTGCTTGGAAGCCGTCAATTTATCTTCCTTTACCTAGGAGGTGAGTTCTTCTCGACCTTGTTGATGATTTTCTATTCCTTTATGATGCTCTCTCTCAGGCGGTTTGATCTCTTCATTCACCAGCCTGGTCTATGCTAAGTTGGCTGGGAAGTACGGCTATTCCTCACATGGTGCTAGTGGTCAGCACTTTTTTCTCGGTGTTAATGAAACTGTAATGCTAACATCTTGGTTGAAGGCGCAATCTTTTCAATTGTGACTCTCCTCGCATGCGTGGCCCCTACTATGACATTCCAGCTCTATGGAATTATCCCTATTCCAGCCTGGCTTGTGGTGTCTGGGCTTTTTTCGTACGACGTGTATGCAACCGTCAAGAACACGGTGGGTCAAAACTGGCTGCATAAAGGTTTGAGTCTGTGCTTATGTGCCATTTCTTATTAGGCTGGCACAACAGATACGATGGGCCATGTTGGCGGAGTTGTAGCTGGTATTGGATACTTTCTTCTCAAGCGTTTTAGAGCCTTCTAGTGCGTTGTATGAAAGTAATCGAGCAGTGGATCAAGGAGCCCCAACTCTCCAACGGCCTCGGCATGTGCTGCAACTTTCTTTTTTGAGATGCTGATAACATTTCGAAGAGAATGGCGTTGTGTCGGACGTGCCTTGCTTGCTGATCATCTTCGGCTAGTTTTCGCTGAAAGTTGGTAGAATGATAGGGAAGCAGCTGAAAGAGAGAATCCGCGGGCTCATGGATTCGGCAAGAACGTTCTACCTCAAAGAGCATTGGGTGACACATATTCCGATCATCAGTCAACACCTCTAAAACCTATTCAATGAATGCCTCCAATAGCAAAATGCTAGGGAAACGAGAGGAGAGCAAACGTTGAAGAGAATCGCACATGCGCGTTCTTTGAATTGCTCTGAGCGCCGAGTTATCGTGAGTCCCGCCGAAACGGGTTGAGGCGCTCGGAGATCGACACACGTTTGAGCCCGGCGTGCGCCGCGGCAGCTTCTGTTTGGTCTTTCGTCCTCAACGTTCACTGTGCAGCGAGTCCGTCCTGTCTCACCTCTCCACGAGCGTGCGTCCTCGTCAGCCTTCGTCCTCGTCCCTGCCTGGGCTTACGATACGTGAATCGCGATTCCGTTAAACACGTTGACCTCAGCGCGGAGTGCCGCCTTAGACCTTCCGAGATCTCCTGGATCTGAGAATCCTCCACTCAAACTGGAACCCAGGTTTGAAAGATTTCAAGTTCTGAACAGTTGCAGACGTACTGTCAGGCGATCGTGCGCAATGGGTGTTAGCGCCGGGGTACTTGATGGACTGCCTCAATCTGCGCAGCACGGAATCGACGCCGCTCAGACGCGTACTGCCGCTGTACGGGTCATAACCGCAAAAACGCGCATCGATCTAATTCGTCTGACTCTGACTCCGGTGGAGGCAGTGAGCGTGCATTCCCACAAATCGGAGCCTGACAAAGTACTTCCATCAATCCAAAGGGCCATTGGACAGGAGTTCGGAGGCAGGTGGGGCGCTCATGGCTCAGGGAAAGGTCATGTTGGTCTTGTTCCTTCCCGATATTTGGAATTTCAGCTCAACGACGTTGCAGGTAAGATTCGTCGCTGCTCGGATGGCAATCGGACGGGAAGCCGTTGGTCGAACGAGTACATAATTTATGAATTCCGAAGACGTACACGGATGGAGCTTGACCTTCGAGAAATTAGTATACAGGGAAGGAAGATATGCGAGAGAGGGGATACGGAGGCTATCCGGGGGTGCCAGGAGGCTTGCGACGCGAACCTGACCCTGCCAGCAGACGCGCCGCGCCGATGGCAATTTTTTGACTTTCCTCTCTCCCTTTCAAGTTTCATATCCTTCTTTCACAACACTATCGAACGCTGCCTCAGCCTGTGTATAATGGGGGTATCATCCGTCGAGATGCGGAGGCTACCCACTTGGGTACGGAGCTCACGCAAATTGACGGCTCTGCGGGTTTCCTTTTCTGGGCAGGGAATCCTGGACAAATCGCAGATGCACCCTGTTGTCGTGCCCGTGCCAGCTTTAAAAGTCGCGTTCCGGACCTGAACAATCTCCCTCTCACTCCCATCTCCTCCTTTCGCCAGTCCCCTTACCGCACATCCTCTTCCTCTGGGCAGACGATCGCTAGCACTACCATCCCTATCTCCACCCCCTTTTCTTTTACCTACAGGTCGTTGGATACCATGTCACCGGCAAGCATTTCGAGGGCATTGCCAGGTATGTGGTGCATTCGTGTGCCTTGTTGGTTGCTTACACCGCTCCTCAGAGTGTTGGGGTCATCGTGGGGTATGCCTCACTTTCATATACCGCTTTAGGAACGCAGCCATTGATGATGCGCCCGTATGCTCATTTTGACAGGCATCGTCGCGCTTCCCCGAGAACACCCTAGCAAGCTTTGAAGCCGCCATTCGGGATGGTGCTGAGGGCATCGAGAGCGGTATTTCATTCTCCTAGGGCGCGTTCCATCCCCCGTAACCCCGAACACAGACGTCCACGTATCCGCGGACAATGTTGTCGTTATGTTCCATGACCCGGGTATGCACCGCTGGCCGCTCTCGTCACCTCTTTTGTCACTGACCTGCTCTTTTTGCTCTTTTGTTTGCTACCAGAGCTCGGAAGGACGACGGACTCGAAAGGTATGCTCCCTTCTTGCGTCTGGTGAGTCAGCACTAATGTTCCGAATGACTGCTCGTTTCCAGGACAGATCAAAGAGAGGAGTTGGTACGGGGAGAATGGGATGCAGCATGTACGGACCATCAAGGAGCCCAAGCAGTCTATACCCACTTTTGCAGAGACAATCGAGCTCCTCATGCGAGTAAGTAACCACTTCCTTTCCGATATTGTTCGCTTATCACTCTCATGGGTTTCCACAGCCTGAGAACCTGCACGCGAAGTTCAACGTCGATGTAAAGGTGCAGAACGACCCCGACAGGCTGTTTTCCCTCATGCACGAGGTCATCTTCGCTCAGCCGAACTGGGAGACAGTTCTTGCTCCAAGGATTTTACTCGGCCTGTGGCACCCGCGATTCCTCAAGTACGCGAAGGCTAGATTGCCGTACTGCCGTCGCTCCTACATTGGTGTCAGCACCCACACTGCGAGAAAGTATTTCTGGAAGGACTGCGATGCGTTCTCGGTGGCGTTTGCTGCTTTGACGACCACTGATGGTCAGAGGTTAGTTTCTCAACATTCTTTGGATGACTTTGTCCTGTATGGCTTACATTTGCTTTTGTGTGTAAAGGTTTAGGCAAGAGTGCAAGGTCGCGGGCAAGAAGCTGTTGGTTTGGACTGTGAACGAGCCCGCGCACATGATGGAGGTGTGTAAAGCTGCTTTGTGTTAACATTACGGTGAGCTGATATGAGTAGGCGGTTAGATGGGGTGTGGATGCCATCATTACGGATTACACAAAAACATGGCTGGATTTGCGGACATCCCTACGAAGTGAGTTAAAAATAAGCCATCTCATATCTGATATCTGACCCGATGTGGCTTTTGTAGCCGACTACGACAAGATTGGTTCCCAATACGGTCGCTTCTTCCTCTGGACAACCCTCCGCTACTACTCGCCAGTACTTTTGGCTTACAGCCGCATGGCACAGAGCTACCTTGAGAGCGTTGCTGGACCATTTGACGACTGTCTCGCCGACGTGGCCCCCGTGGTGGTCGAGACAAGTGCCTAATTTCTTCCGGACATCTCGCTTCCATGTTACGATACCGGACTTTTCATAGATTCTCGAGTCATTCAAGTCGATTTGTATCAGGACTTGCTCCTCGAAGCCCAGATATGCCTTTTCCGCATACCTACATAGATTTTTATACCTGCTTAGCTGTAGTATGACTATTCGGTTTTCCTCTCCTGGTGTTGGCTGCGTCGCCACTTAATGGATTTTTACGTTTTGATGTCTGGACTTGTAAATCTTGTGTTGTTGTGTGAGACTAAACCGGACCGGTGAAGCTATGTCATCAATGACCATGCGGACAGAGGCGCACTTGACCTCATTTTACCTTTTCCTCTCCTTCCACTAAGCTTATAGCCCTGACTCTGACTCGGACCTGGACGGCAGCGCAATAGCGCCCCGTCTCACTCTCTTATTAGATCCTAATCATGGCTTCCTCTACTTCGTTACCCCACCGAACACATCGCAAGCGTGTATCCGCACTCAGGTTATCTTCCGACACAACTTTCTCACTACCTGAGTACGACCCCACCGCATACCACAACCCGCACCATCATCAAGAATCGAAGGCAGGAGGGGCAGGAGCGAAAGAGGAGTCCATTCCACTGGACAAACCGCCAGATTATCCGGACAGTGCAGAAGAAGCAGACGAGGACACAGACCCAGAGAGCGACTCCAACGTCGTTTATGTGCCACAACTCCCACCTACTGCAACCCTTTCGCCTCGAGCGCAAACAGCATCTCCACGACGCACTAAACGATTTCTGCCAGCCCACAAACGCCGCGTATCGTCGCAAGTTCCTTCAAGATCCTCTGACCCATTCCTCGATTCCCTGCTAGAGCGAAGTGTATATGCCCTGGAGATGTCGAACACCCTTCTTCAGTCATCCATGTCCACTCAGACTAGCCTTTCAGCGATTCTGAGGTCGGATTCGCCTGGAGACAGCACGCTGGAAGCGCGTGCTATCGGTTTGACGTCCCGGATAAAGGATACGTGGGATGCAGGACCGTCATGGGCTGCTGACCTCGAGGAGATCAGCAAGGGAGTTGAAGGGCTTTTCGGCGGGGATGAGGCAGAGTGTCGTGATTCTGGCGTGGTTGTCGGTGTTAGAAGACATGGTTCAGGCAACTCGAACCACAAGGCTGAAGGTAGCTTGAGTTGCAGTCTTCCCACTTCGAGCGTAGAGTCAACAATGCGCAGGAATCGGAGAAGACCCTCTCTGGATTTGCGCCAGTCCTCGGATTCGACTGGATCACGACTACAGTTGGGACGGCAGAGCCGCGCTAATATCGTCTCGCCACCGCCACGCGCGCTAACGCAATATGTTGCGTCGACCCACGACGCGGATTCGATTATCCTGCCCTCAACCATCGGTCTGCGTTCGCCGCCTTCAGTCCACTATACTCCCGAATGGAAACCTCTATCCGATCTCGCTTCATCCTCGACCACAAGCTTACTCTCTACTGCGACATTCCCTACCTCCTCTCTCCCGCCAAAGCTCACGGATAAACCGTTGGAGCCTTCAACACCAGCATATAACATGCTTTCTTCATTCGTATACAAACCCTCGTCGTCAGGTTCCACCACTCCTTCAACATCATTCACAAATTCCTTCATCCACAGCCGATTCCGAGATTCCAGCAGTACCAGCACCAGTACAGAGCGGAGTAATGTCATTCCATCCAAGCGGCGCTCCTCCCCGTCTCCCAAACCCCCTGATTCTAGAACAAATCGCCAGGATCGTTCATCGAATTCGCAACATACAACACCCAATCGTGGTGTCTCACCTTTGGCGCTGATCATTCACCGCCCAATGACGCCTCCAACGGAGGAGTCTTCGCATTCTTCATCATCCTCAGATGGTTGCGTTGCTAAACTTACCGTGCAGAGCCTGCGAAAGATTCTTGATGATCAACCTGCGCCGCAGGACTTGAAAGCGTCGAGCTCGAGATCGTCCTCCAGTGGGCGAGGAAGGTTGAAGCCTCCAGCATTCATGCCCCGTACGCCCGCCCCTGTGCCGCAAGCAAGCACATCCACTGCTACCGCGTCTATCTCGAGGCTGTTCACCAAAGGGACTCACTCGTCTTCGACCCGCGCTCCATCGCCACCGCGTCTGTCTGCGATGAAGCACTCGAGGAACTCGTCCCTTAACACAACGCCCTTACCATCACCTCTATCTCCGCCCTCTCCTCCCGAGCCTCCTCCCAACTCCATATCGACCTTAAATCCACCGCCGACTTTAAATTCGTTGGCCACTTCAACTACAGCAAATGGAACGAACCCCCCAACACCGACAACAGCTCTTATACCTGACATCATCTCCAAAGTCCTGTTCAACGGACGAAACAGCGCATCGGCGTCAAGTTCGGGTAGGTCAACACCCAACAAGCGCATAAGCTTCGCGGAGCTGCCCGAATCCTACGCGAGTACACGGCCCGTTGGACCAGAATACTCCACATTCAATGAGCGGCGTGACGGTGGGCGTAGAAAACGGCGGAAAGGTGCCAAAGGATTCTTGTCGTCGCCTGACCTTGGAGGTAATAAGGGCGGACTGTTAGGAAGTGGAGGAGACGGGAGCTGGTGGGGTGGGTGGTTGACTCCCAGCGGGCTAAGCATGAGCCTTGCGAAGCAGGAAGAGCGAATGGAGGACCGGATGACGAGGAACTGGGGTGGGCGGATGGGTGCTGGATTTGGTGGTGGTTTAGATGAGTGGGCCGTTTGATATGTGAACCCTCCATTTTTGTCGTCTTTCTTTCTACGTCTTTATTTTCTTCCTCAGTGTCTGTTCTTACTCTCTCTTTGTGCTCTCCTTGTTCATCTCACTCTCTTCCCGCCCTGCCTGCGTACACGCCTACCTTCTGCTGTAACCTCAAACATTTATCAGATATTTTTCTTCTTTGGACCACCACGCAGATCCCGACATCTGTAGACCCCCAAAGATCCCTCATAAACTTATTCATTCAATTGCTGCCATTCTGCGCCGCGTCTCTAACTTACCATGCTACCCGTTACGACCTGCCACGACTATCATGTACTTCTCTACACAAAAGGATTTTTTTGGAAGGAAGGCATATCATCTCACAGGCAAACGGAAGTGATCAGTTTTTTATTATTTGATTTGTGGGTTGAAGGAGAGTGGGGCATCCACATACATACAGGATGTGATGTTGTACAGTGGAGAAACGACAGGAGGGGTTGCATATCAGGTGGAAAGACATAAGGAACGTGGTCGCAGGCCCATCGCCTGCAGAAGAGGGGAACAGAGGATACATACAGGTGTGGATTTGAGCTTGGGTTTGTTCGATAGTATGAGGCATAAATTGAGTTTGGATCTTGCGGCCGGACGGCGGATGAAGTTCGATGGAGTGGTTGGGAACATAAAGGAGTGAAGGAAGCATAGGGCTGGGAGGGCGAGATGGGTTGTGGGATGACGTGAAGAGGAAAGGAGAAAAAAGATGCAATAAGGGAATGAATAAAGTTCAAAAAGGAACAAAAATAAGAGCAGCAATGCATCCAGTGGAATGTCCTGCTGAGTATGAAAAAAGTCTGCAAGAAAGAAAAAATGTGAGCGGGTGAAATGTTCGGGAAAACGGTACAGATGAGAAGGGCATGGAAACGCAGGCTATTAGGTGGAGCCCGCGTATTTTCGCGATGAAAGGATGAAAGCCGAGAGAGAAAAATGCGAGAACAAAGATGACTTGGAGGGAGAAAATGAAAATGCGAGATACTTGAAGTCGATGTCAGTGTTGTGTTTTGCTCTTGATTCTATTCTTGAAGTTGATGCGTTGCAAGACTGAGCCCCCAGATCCCAAATACGCGCAGAGGGAAAACCATGACCAGACAGCCTAGTGACACCTCTTGACCCTCGAGCTCGGCGTCCCAGCCGGCCTGGTAAGAGCTCTGATCCATCTGCGCGATATGTGCATTCGCACGAATCGCTACAAATAAAAGTTGTACCAGGCCAGCAACGCAAAAACGAACACGAAAGCGAGTCCCTTGGTCATCCAGTCCCAGAGCCACCTCAGCACGTGGGACACTCCCCAGCTTTCACGACCATCAGCGATGAGGACCATCCCGAACGCGATGTCCTCGGCCTGCGTGATGGTGCGGTTGAACTCCTCGAGGGAGGTGACGAGCCTGGCGGCAACGTGGGTGGGAGCGGCGTTGGATGGCGCGGGGGTGGCGAAGGGCGGGAGGAAGGCGATGACGCGTGTTTGGTACCGCCCCGCGGCGCGGATGATGCCTTCGATGTGCACGGGTAGGCGGGAGAGGGCGGCGGCCACTCGGGAGGTTGTGGCTGAGGCTACTTGTGCATCTTGAGCTGCGTCCGGCGCGTCTGCAGCGAGTTCGGCGTGGTTGTGGCGGTTGGCGCGGCGGTTGGGCATGCCGCTAGCGCCTGCGGTCGCGTTGCGTTGCTCCTGGCGGTACGCGTTCGCGCGAATGGTAGGCTCGGGGCTCGAGCTCTTGGGAGGTGTGAGGCGGTTTAACCACTGGCTCGCGGTGTCCACAATCTCCGTCGGGGTCCACGACGCGTGGCGGCTAAGCGTCCCGGTCGAGTTGCCGTTCTCCTTGTCCGAGTCTTCCTCGCACTCGCCATCCTCGGACACGGCCCTTCCCTTGCCCTTGTTATAACTGTTGTTGACAAGCAGGAAATTGTCCTTGAGGTAGGGATTGATGCGCCGGACGTTCCCTCTCCCCGGGACGACCCACTTATCAGGAACGAGCGGGTCGAAGGGGTAGCGCGGGGGCGAGCGCACGAGGGGTTGCGGCTTGCGCGGGGTCTGGGACGGCTCCTCATGCTCATATTCCCCTCCATCTCTAGACGGGGTCGGGCTGGGAGAGGGAAGTGGGGTGGTACCGAAGGACGAGAAACGCGAACGGGTGCTTCGCGTGTGGCAGTTGGTGCTGTTGGCCTCGTTGCTGTCCTCTGAGAGGGAGGAGCCCTCGCGCGTCAGAGGAACGCAGAGGGCTCTCTTGTGTCCCAGCATTGGCTCGCCGCAGGTGCGGCAGTGAGGTCGGGCACGGGCAGCTGTGGACAGCATTTTACTTGATCTTGGGGTACCTAGAGTCGACCTGAAGGGCTTGAGGATCCTAGGTGGGTTAGATTATGGTTAATTCTGCGATTTGTAGACAGAGTCAGCATGAAAGACACACAAAACGCGTCGTCGACGCGTCAACGCAGACTCACCTTCTCTTCCAAACACGAAAAATGGGGTGGGTTCGAGTTCGATGGGAAATCGGCCACGAAGAGATCTCGCTCCGGGGCTCCCAGGCGTCTTATATACACCATCGCGTGCTGAACGTGAACAAGAGCCCTTCGTGGTTGGCATTGGTTACAAGGGTAACGAGAATATAAGCGCTGTTGTTGGAAAGGCGCGTTGTGCTCGTCTACGAGAGCGACAGGGGCCTTGTATTTTGTCGAGGAGCTGGCAGCTGTCAAGAAGGGTGGACGAAGTTGATGAGGTCAACAACACCAAACGAGAATGGAAATTGCGGCGCACCGTAGTGACCTTGTTGACGGACCCAGCTTCTTCGCGAAAGGAAAATACAAGGGTTCCTTGTATGAGAGCAAGTAGTGGGGTTAAGATTCTCCGAATCCAATTCCATGGCGGCCCTTGTATTCGTTTAATGCCATGTTCGGATCATAACTTGCCAATTCTTGAGGAAGGTCAACGTCGAAACTTGAAGTGGTGCCCTTGGGCCCACCAAAATGCTATTGTGATTCTACACGAAAAGGGTTTGTAAAGAAGATACAAGGGTATTAGAAGAAAATCAACCGAACGTCTGCCAGTAGTAAGATATACAATAAGTACACATGAGATCCACGAAGAAATATATTATGCGAAAGGGTTTGGCAGGATGGGGTTCGCAGCGAGGTACCGCTTGGGCTCCTCCCACAGCGCCCTCTTCACTCTTGTGAAAAGACTCGGTCGGGTGAGGCGCGCCCGTATCACCAGATCCGAAATAACGTTCTCGTCTCTGCCCATGAGGAACCATTTCTCGCCCTTGTTCCCCGTGTCCCAACTAACGTGGCCATGACGAACCACCGTGACCGCATCGCCGTCCCGCGGCTGGCGGATGCTGTGGCCCTTGAGCCCATACCCCGCCGACGAGATGCCAAAGAACACCACGTCGTTCTGCGGCACGCGGTAGATGACGAGCTCGTCGCCCTTCTGCTTCCCCAGCCGCTCTTTGCTCCAGTCGCCTGTGACGCGGATGCGGACGGGGGGCTCGTCGTCAGCCCCGGGCGGGATGATGTACTCGGACTCGGCGTCAGCGAAGTAGGCTTCGGTGTGGTGGAAGGAGGAGGTGGTGCGGCGGGGGGTGCGGTGGGTGTAGCGGTCTTTGGTGACGGGGTAGAGGCGTTTCTTGGTGTAGGGCTTTGTTCGGGCGGAGCGTGGGGGTTTTGGGGGAGGTGCGGGTGCAGGTGGGGAAGGCGTGCCGTAAGAGAGGAGGTTGAGGGAGTCGAGTGTGTTGTAGAGGAACTGGAGGCCTATCGGGCCGGGGACGTTGTACAGCACGAAAGGAACTTGGGAGGTCTCTTGCGTGGATTGGGATGAGGATACAGGGTCCAGAAGGAGATGTTCGATGAGTTCTTCGTCCTGGAGGTCCTGCTCATCGGGTGTGGGATCGGCTGGCCGACGGGACGATGTGGAAGACTCGGAGTAGATGGTGTTCTCCCTGGACAGCGGCAGCTCGAAGCGCACGCGGCGGGATTGGGGAGACGAAGGGACTCTGGGCATCGCAGATAGGCGGTGAGATAGAGGGCCACAGCACGCTGTGGGCACGGTTAATAAGGGGACGCGGGAGGACCAAGCGCTGCAGTGGGCGAGTGGATCAGAAAGCGGTGCTTGGACAGACAGATATGTCATGTCCAGACAAGAACGACTGCCCTTCGTGGTACAAGGCCAGGTCAAAGCGTGTTTGCCTCCCAGCCCTTGTCCGCATTTGGCCATCGTGTCCGATCGTGCGGTGCACGTGCACGACGCGTGCACATTCAAACTCCGCCCGCCTACAAAACTGAAGCGCAAAAGTTTTCTGGTTTCTTCAAGTGTCCGCATCCAACCTTCTGAAGCGCTCAGCACAAGCGGTAGACGTTAACTCATCTGCATGGCGTTAATCCTTTCTGGCTGGCGGAGCGAGGCGCCCTCTCGGGGGCCGCTCACGAGAACAAGCAGCGCCGGTCCCAGCTCGTCTCTGCGTCCGAGTCCGCTCCGGCGTCGATTTGGATTGCGGGAGGCTTGAGCTGCCCAGTTCCTGCGTCGTCATATTCCTGTACCTGCCGTATCTCGCTACTATGTGGCCTTGACGGCGTGGTTAAACCATGACGGAGACATTCTTTCACCTTTTGTATCTCTCTATCTCGCTTGAATGAAATTTGTATTTCCCTTCATCTCTTGCCTTGCAAATTGCATTGAACGCAAAATTAACCCTCAATAAGTTACCGCACAAATGGCCATGGGGCATTACAAAATCTACTTTCCCTTTGTCGAAGTATGCTTATAGTCCTCATCATCACTATCTCCCACATCGAAAATCGGCGGATCAGCTTGCGTCTCATCCACCCTCTGCCGTTGCTTGCCCTTGCCCTTCTTCGATACATCATCTTCGCTATCATCGCCATTTTCTCTCCGCAGCGCCGAGTTCAGCGGTATGCTCTCTTCAGCCTGCGAGAAGGGGAGTTGCACACGCTTCTTCCGCAGACGACACCACACGAAGGTGCCGATGACTACAAATACGAGGACGAGGACGAGTGCCGCTGAACCTGCATTGTAATATGCTAAAAGTAGCCAGTCACTTAGATTACTGTTCGGACGATGACTTTCACAAAAACGCACCTTCCCACATAGCCTTATCCTGCTCCGGTGTCTTCGAAGGCACCACCCCAGACGGCTTCGCCTCATGCTCCTCCACAAAGATCGCCTTCGACTCGCTGCCCACTGCGCTCGGTATCCTCGCCGACCCATCAACGAGCGCCGTGAAGTTGACTCCCATGAACCGCAGAATCATGTCGTGCGTTATGTGAGGGACGTCGAACGGCGCCATATGCGACGCGTTGAAGATCTTCGCGTATGTCAGGTTGCGCGAGGTGACCCAGGTGCCTGCTGGTTGCGAGTTGACGGTCCATGGTTGTGTCTGTACGGTCTAAAGAAATGATGTTGGGTGGTAAATAAGAGAAAGAGAAAGGAAGTGACGTACACCCAACCCAGTAGCCCCATTCCATGATAGCGCCTTAATCATATTCTCCAGCCCAATATAATTGCAAATCAAATCCTGGTCGCCCGCGAAGATCAGCACCGGGATCTTCGACAGCACGCGCGGGAGCACGCTGACGGACGACTCGGACGTGCTTTCGTGGAACGCGCGGTGGACATCGGTGCGGCACTCAATCCAGTTGCCCGGGTGTGCCGTTGCGTGCAGGGCATTGACGACTTCGGGGCGCTATAGGAGCTGTTAGTATCGGGAATATCTATGCCGAAGGGAAGAAAGGGAAAAGGTCAGGACGTACGCCGAGCAGCTTGGTAATATGGGGCATTTCTGGAGGCCAGTTCATCCCGCAGGCTGGGGAAGTATCTTCTAACCGGATATCGTAGATATTGATGCACATGTCGACCCCCTTTTTCCTATGCCGACCCGTCAGCCCAAACGTTTGCAAAGGGAAGGTGTGTGTGTGGACGTACTTATGTTCCCGTGCCGCCATCACCGACCGAATAACATTGGTGCAAGCACGGACAGACATGGGATTGTCCTTTTTCTTCTCCAGCTCCGCCTCACACTTGTCTACCTCGGCTTTGACTACCTTCCACTCCTTTAAAACACAAAACCCATCAGACCGAGAAGACTGAAGCCCACAGAACACCCACCTTCGAGTTATCCTCTACCAGCCCGGTCTTGACCGCAAACTCGAGATACGCGGGGTATTGCGACTTTGAGTCTATCCATCCGTTTCCGATGGCGATGCCTCTCAACGGGATATTGAGTGTCGAGTTTAGCATAGCATCAGCTACAGTGGGAGTGTATCAGCCATCATTCATGTAAATGTTTTAGGGCGACCCACCAAAGTAAGGTATCCATTGGCCGGCAAAACTCTCTCCGCCAATGTATGTCTAGGAAACGAAGGGTAAAGGAACGAGGGTAGACCGAAAGCAAAGAGACGCGCACATCCATATTTTTGTACTCTGGGAACACATCATACCAGTTCTTTAGGAATGTGAGGAGTTGCGCTTGGGCCTAAGTACGGCGAACTTCGTCAATGCTGGTTGAATGAGAATTGCGAGGAGTGGAAGAACGCACGACGTCGATGGTATGGATGTATTGGTCAGTACTCGTGTAGGAGAAACCTGTGCCGGCAGGTTGGTCGACTGGTTGGTGGAAAAGACGGCAGGTTCAGCGTCAAAGTACAACTTGAATAAAGACAGAAAGGCGTACTGTATACCATGGTGGTGTACTCCTCCCAACCACCGTCTTTGACATAGAAGTCATGATCGGACTTGCCATCCCACCGCCATGGCCCAACTTCCATCATCGCACCGTCAAACGAAGAGCATCCTGGCCCACCCTAGTTCTACTTTTTAGCCAAGCATTCACCAAAAAGATAGTGTGAAGATGATGAAGGCGCACGTTGAACCAAAAGACTAGTCTCTGCCTGTCCGCGGTGCGCCGGTTCTTGACCATGAAGAAGTATAGGTGGGGAGTGGCATCCTTGGCGGACTTGGTAGAGAGGTCGGGGTCGGACGAGAGGTGACCGCCGTACATGGTGAGTGGGTGCTCGGCATTTTGGTGGATGTGTGGTATGGAGGGGATGTAGAAGGAGGCTGCGGAGGGGACTGTCGCGACGGGCGTCGGCTTCACTCAGTTATGAGACAGAAAGAAGGCGGCTCACTGTCTGTGGGTGCGGCAGAGGCGCGTAGGGCGACGAAGAGCAGTAGGAGGTTAGGTAGCCAGCGAGCAAGACATTCAGGACGCATTTGGGGGAAGCTGGGCGGAAGCAAGTGCCAGCGCAAGTGCGTCAATCAAAGTGATTGTGATTGGCGGAAAGCTGGCGATAACACAATGCGCTTGGCGAACAATACGGTCAGTCCTAACCCATGAAGCTGTCCGCCCCCACCCTCGCCCTGCTCGCTCTTGCGAACGCCGCACACGCCCAATACTTCTCTGCAGGCTGGACTCCCGGCCAGAAACCGCACGACACAGAGCCCGCACCCACTGGCGCTGCTCAAGACTCTTCACCGCCTCCACCACCAGCCAACGCCGCCCCGTTCAGCTTCTCCAGCCTCTTCGACATCAACAAGCTCCTAACCTCCGAGCCCGCCGTCTCCCTCTTCAGCAAGTTCGGCGTCAACATCACCGAGAAGGTGCACACCGCCCTCGAGACCAAGCTCTGGGACGACCGCGTCGAGCTCATCACGGACGATAACTTTAAGGAGCTTATTGTTGAGGAGAAGTTGACGCCTCAACAGGAGCAGAAGAGGACGTGGATTATCGTCGTGTGCGTACTTGTTGGAGCTATTGTTGGAATTTGCGGAGGCTAATGCTTTTGTGGACTATGTAGCTCTGTCACCTCCGCGAGGCAGGACGGTGTCTCAAAGTACCTCGACCAAGTGTTCGACTCGGCGTTCAACCAGACCCAGTTGGCAGGCGACCTACCAGATGTGAAATGGGGTCGTATTGACTATCTCAACGTCACTTACATCACCACGAAATGGGGCATCTGGCAGTGTGTATATGGTCTACACGCGCCCTTCTTTCGTGTTTCTGACCGCCGTGCATCGCAGAGCACCGTATCTCGTCGTTCTAAGGGAGCGCGGCCAGAGTCTTCGCTTTTACCGTCCTTACCAGATCCGCCTGCGCGAAGATGCTTTGCGTGAATTCCTCAAGAACGAAGGCTGGAAGGTTAGCCCTCCTTGGTCGTCCTCTTTTGCCCCAGGTGGAGATAAGTGAGCTTCCCTGTTTCCCTGTCTCTCCGCTCTCCTGAACCAACCTCGCGTCCCAAGCGAATACATCATGGACTTCCTCGCGACCTGGCTAACCAAGATCTACAACATTGTGGTCCTCGTCCCGAAATGGGTGCTGCTGCTCGCCTCGGGAAGTCTGGCGTCTGTGATCATCGGCCTCCTCCATCGCCCGTCGCAGAAGAAGGTTGTGAAGAAGCCGAAGTCGAAACCTGCACCCGTCGCTGTTCCTGCAAGCGGGTCTGGGTCTGGCACTGAGAAAGTTGGTCCGGCCTCAGCCTCGGGGTCGAAGAGCGCGACACCTGCCTCTGCTGTTACGGACAGCGAGCGTGAGTCGTCTGCGCCTCCTGGCAAGCGCCAGAGTGCAAGACAGCGCAAGAACAAGAAGTAGGCGCACGAAGGGGCAAGCGGAGAAAGGAGGGATACCGAAGCCTCCTCGCCTTTTCCGAGTTGGTAATGCCAACGTTGGCTCACGGTCATTCGTGGTACCATGAAGGTGGAGAAGTGCGATCCATAGCGAGAGTTGTGTAGGATGGAACTTGGCTCCTGGATTCCTGACGGGCGTATTTATTGTTGTACATATCATGTGTATTTAGTAGTACGCTATGTATGCTATGTTAACGTGTTAACGTACCATCTTTTCCTGACAACATCCCTCCGCAGATAAACCGATAGGTGCGTCCCAGAGTCAACACCACAACCCTCAGTGCCATTCTCGCCGAAATCACCTTCCTTATTATAAATTTATACGTTCGCAAGGGGTGACAGCCGGTCCGCTGGCCTTGGAAAAGAGTTCGTCGACGCTAGGACGACCATCTGCTTTTCGTGACTGATGTATCCGCGGATGAATCCCTTGTAAATCATGTTCGCGACGAGACACTCAGCCTCCTCCTCAGGCACTTCGTTCCCTGAAATGGCGAGTGCTGTGTGGAACATAGAAATAGGAATGCGCGTTGCTTTTTCTGAGGCAACCCAGCTGAGGCGTGGTAGGTGGACAACGTCAACACCTAGAGAGCCAAAGTTGATTTAAGTACTCACACTCGGCGGAACAGTCCCCTCAAACAAAGGTCTCGCGCCTTTTCTAACGAGAACCACAAATTGAGCTCTAGCAATCGCGTCTCCCACTTCTCCAACGCCCTGTCGTACCCTGCGAGGTCACCTTGTCGAATGGCGGCTATGAATGGCGCAAAGATCTCATCGAGGACAGGGAAGCGTTTCATCAGCTCTACCGACGGGAGGTGGCCTTTGAGGATCCGAAGGGGGATTAGGTATGCTAGAATTCGCCTGTTGAGGTGCAGCTCGTTCAGCGGGTTGGGCAACGAACGGACGAAGAGGGAAGAGGCGCACTCCTGATTGCTATGAGCACCGATATGGCAATTGTAAAAAGCAAGGGTCAGTTCTTCCTCAGACTGTTTCAGGACGCCGTTCGTTAGTGGCGATGTTCGTCGTCAGAGGGGCAGAGACAACCCACTTTGGCGAACTCTTCATTCAGAAAACTCAGCATGCCGATATAATACCTATAAGTGACCTTCCACACACTATCAGAGCCATAATTCAGAGCACAAAGATTGATTTACTTGATGCGACTTGGGGAATGCGGAAAGCGGAGGGATGTCAGTGTTGGCGTCCAGAGCGCGAAGGATGTTTTTGGACAGGGATATCCGCTTGACCTGTAGCCAAAACACGCCTCATGGCAGCATAAGCAACATAGCGAAGAATCCAACTTGCCCGAAAGTATGATTTCAACACGAGTCCAACGACGTAGTAGACACCCCACTTTCTCGATTGGTCGGGAGGTGACGTTCTGCAGACGTTGAGAACACGAGATGGGCTTGAAAGAGATAGGTAGAAATACCTGTCCGTCATGCAGTTCCCAAACGCCTTCGCGATTATCCTCGCTGATTCCTCCATGCAGTCGCTCTTCTGATTATTATACTTCGCATGCGAGTCTGCCTGTACATCCCGTCTTTCTGGTCAGACACCACCATCAAAAGCAACCAGAAACGAGCAACGCACATCGATAGCGAGGTCCCTCAGGTCACGTAGGATTGAGAACAGTGCAGGCAGCGTCCACCCTCGGTTTTCGGTGAAGAATCGCATGAAGAACCTGCAATCTTCATGAGCACCCAGAAAGCAAAGGCGAACGCGTCCGGAATTCGAATTTACGTTACGAGCTGTGATTCCTCTTTGAACGCTTCGATGTACCGCTTCTTCGCGACGTGTGTGCACACCAGGACGTACTGGATCGCGATGTCGTCCCAGGGGTTCTGCATGCACCCATCATACCGCCGCATTGATTCTCGCTAAGCCGTCAGAAAGGATAACGGTCGTTAGCATCATTCTGGGAGGGGATGCATGGCACAGGCGTACTGAAGGATTCCTGAATTCCTTTACTAAATCCTTTCCGTGAGGACTCGTCGGGCGGAGGAGGTACGCGAGGTTTGGGCCGTTTTCGGCGATTATGGCGTCGTTCAGCTGAGAAATGAACGTTGAAAATTCCATAGGCATGATTGCGCTTCAGATCCTGTAGGACGAGACCCGGCGTGCGCGATGGTTTGAAGTGAAGATGACAGGTGAGATGATGGTGGTCCGTAAAATAAGTACGTAGATTGAGGTCTACAACGGCCCGCTTCGAGTCGTCAGAAATTGATGCGAGTCCATGGTGTTTGTGATTCCATTACAAAACCAACTATAGAGTCCTCTAGCATACATGGATTCGATATAGCAATGCTCCTTCTACCGCAGGTCCATCAAGGAACTAGTGAGTCGCTCAGCGACTGCCTCTGGCTCCTGCCTGGCCATCTCAACGATGCCCAGCAGTTTCTTGATTCCGATTTGCAGTTTGGGTGTGAGATCGTCCCTCCCTCCAAAGCCAGCATCCTCGAGCATCCTGATAGCCCGCCTGCGTTGCTGCTCTGACGGGAAGAGCTCCACTTCTTGCACGACGTACTCCAAAGCACGAAGTGAGGATATGGGAGGTACACGTAGTTCCGAATCGAAGGTTTCTGATAGCCCGAGGTCAGTAAGGATGGGTCGTAAGGATGAGGTTGCGATAATCAGAAGGCGGCGGCCCTGAAAGTCATCTGAGTCTCTACAATCGCCTTTGTAGAGATGGAATAAATACCTTAGGTGGCCGACGGTTGAATAGCACTAGCAAAGTTTGAAGGACAGCATTGGAGAACCTGGCACCCATAGGCGTCCAATCTAGACACATCTTCAGCAAACTGTTCTGCGCTCTTGTGGATCAGTTTGCTTACCGATCAGGCGTTCGATGTTGTCGACCACGACCACGCTCAGCGGACTCTTATAACTATCGGTGAAAACCTTGGTGATAGCTGTTACCTTCTGAGATTCGGAGTAGCCAACCATGTTGTCTGGAGAGATCAGCTTGATGAATGGGTATTCCGACGCTTGGGCGATTGATGCACCAAGGGCTGTCTTTCCTGACCCTGGAGGGCCATGGAGAAGAATGCTGACGAGGGGCGTCCTGGTTGACGTCCGCACTTGATCCACGAACAGTATTCCAGTTTTCAGGAGTTCCTACGTAAACCAATGAGACGGTGACGAATAATGTGGTAGAAGTGAAGACGAACATCAACAACTGGGTCGTAATGGATGATACCGTTTTGTATCACTTGCTGTAGTTCCTCCTCCGAGACACCAAATGCCGGATGCACTTCGTCCAGAGCCCTCAGAAAGTCTGCTCGGTTGACCTGGAGGTTTTCCACGTCGTCAGAAATGCCCGCCATGGTACCAACTTTGACGTGTCGATTGAAGGCAAAACTTGTGGCACTCTTGATCAAGCCGCCAATTTCAGCCCCGGAAAAGTTCTTCGTGAGGGAGGCTAGCTCCAGCAGGTCGACATCGGGGTGCATGACACCATTCGTTCGCATCTTGGAGGTGTGGATGCTGAGGATCTGGTGACGACCTTTCTCATCGGGTAGTGAAATCTCCATGTGTACCTCCAGACGACCAGGACGGAGGAGGGCTTCGTCGATCATGTCGATACGATTGGTCATGCCAATAACAAGGATGTTGTTCAATTGATCAACACCGTCCATCTAGCTTATCGATCAGCTTGTCCAGCGTGGAGCATGAAGCAAAAAAACACACTTTTGAAAGAAGTTGGTTAACTACAGTATCGCCGACACCTGTCCCGTTATTTGTAGAGCCACGCTGCTTGAAGATGGCGTCCAACTCGTCAAAAATGATGATATGGAGACCACTCTCATCACCCTTCTCCTTGTACTCCTTCTCTGCATCTGCGAAGAGTTTGCGAATGTTCTCCTCAGAAGCACCGACATATTTGCTCAACACTTCTGGACCGTTGACGATCTTAGGTTCACGAGCGTTGAGCATTTTCCCGATTTGCCTAGCAATGAGTGTTTTGCCAGTTCCAGGAGGTCCATGAAGAATGAGACCTGTACAAGGCGTCAAAGGGGAAATGGGTTGCAAAGTAGCTTGTCATACCCTTAACGTGTTGAATACCAAGCTTGTCCACAAGTCCAGGCGGGAAGACGCGAGATGCGAAGGCACGTCGGAAGATGTCGCTGAATTCTGAATCAAGACCTCCAATTCCCATGTCTTCGAACTTGAAGTTTGGCGCAAGAATGGCGTTCGCTGGTGCTCTGACAATATATGAGTGTGCAGTAATGGCCAAAAACGTGCAACAAACTTCTTCGCACTCGACTTGAGCTTGATGAGACTATCGGGGGCCTTCATAAAGGTCACATCCGTCTTCGTTGAGTACAGTATACCCGCGTCTTTGAAAACAGAAGGTGGCTGCCCAGGAACTTCCAAGATCGACACGCCCTTCACTGTTGCCTTCAAATTCTGACCGTGATATTCGAAGACAATGATTTCATTGGTAGACATCAAAATCCCGTCGAATGCCTTGAGGAAGTTCTTGGCCATGTCGTCTGCAGAATAGACTTCCGCCAACTCTGCGCCACGGCGAAGGAAACCGACTTCTAAGTCGATACCTTGCAGGAAGGAAGGACACCCTGGACTAGGAGGCATTGGCAGAGGTTCGACCGTCGCCTGATCGCCAGTCAGTGAGAGCCCGATCCATTGCCTTTGGGGCTGTGATGCGCCAATTGTTCCAGGTTGCAACTTGCCTACATTGTCGTGGCTGTCGTCCCATTAGCGCTGGAAACGTAGGCGGAAGCAAATGGAGGACACACCGGACCGTTAGAGGGAATATACCGTTAACAAGCACGTGTTGTCCTTGAGGAAAGTCGGAAGGGTGGACGATGAGGCAGTTCGTCAAGGCCAACGCATCTGAAGGACAGCCAGCGACAGCGTAACTGCGGGCGGAATGAATTATCTAGCCAAGGGTGAAGACGCGGATCGCGTACCTTCCTCCTGAGCGAGGTGGAGGTGGCTTCCTTGAATAAGATGGCTTTTCAAAGAGACTGTTGCCTGGATCATTGTAGCCATGTGAAGGCGGGTGGTATTGCGCCGATTGGGCTGGAGGTTTCCTCACTGATCTTGATGCGCCGTAGTCACCTCCATCGCCAGCGCCAGGAGGAATACGCGAATACGGATTGGAGGGGGGTGGCGGAGTATTGTTGCTTCCCGAAGATCGAAAGAAGCTCATGTCGTAGGTCGTAAAAAAAGAGATGGAGAGTTGTGGTGGTAAGCACGTTAAATAATGAGGAGTGACACTCTGCCGTGACAGCGTGGTCGCAGCCTGCGGCACCGCCACCGACGCGATGGGGGGGAATATGGGGAATTCATCCTACGTGTTTGAGACTACGGAAAGCTGCGGCTAAAGGCCAGTCATGCATACGAAGCAGTTGGGCGCAGACCGCTGCAAATACGTGGAGCAAAGCTGTGAACCAAACCTAGCCTGGGACAGATTGGTGGTCACCCATGCTGACATAAGGGAACAGGAGTTGCACTGTCTCCATGAACTCGACACAGCGCAGCCGCTTTCGTTGACCTCCCCAGTGCAGACAGACGCCATTCTTTCTATTCACTATTCCATGTTTCATGCCCTCCAAGCCATAGCGCCAGTAGCAGGCGGGGATACATCCTACCCGGGTGTGGACCCGCCCTCGTGTCAGCTACTTGGGCCAACTGCACTTGTACGCGCTCAAAGCCTCTCAAGGAATGGTCGTCATACTCACAGTCACAATTACTTTAGGTCGTGCAAGGCCTCATGGGAATCCTTGTGATTTTATCGCTCGTCTACAAGAGGCACAGGGAAACGCCTAAACGGCCATGGAGAATCTGGTTGGTCATCATTCGATACTTCCCTCCCGTCCTCCTTTATATCGTAAGCCAGGCTATTCGACGTGTCCAAGCAAGTAGTTGGTCAACTATTCGTCCACGGCGCAAATCTCTTGGTCTCTGGTCTTGCCTCCCATCATACATCTAGCAATGCTTGCGTATCTTATTTCCTTAATATCTTAATCGATACCACATTTGGTGCGTTCTGTGTTCTCTATATACTAACTACCCTATTTATGTGCATCGCCAGGTGTTGGACTGATATATGTGACATTACATGCCCTCACTCGACTATTCACGGAGAGGTTCCAGCTCAAAGGTTTTGAATCTGGGGTTTATGGCGACCCACCATCCTTCAACTTTTGGCTTCGTCAGGCCGCCCTTTATGTTCTTACTCTTTCGACTATGAAAGTTGTAGTGGTCACGTTCCTCGTTCTATTCCCTGCGATCTATGTGGTGGGCGAGTGGTTACTCAGTTGGACGTGGACGAGCGAGGGCGATGACTTGCAAGTTATATTGTGCGTTGCATAGAAGCTTTGGCATAACTTACTGACTGAAATTGCTCCTTCAGTGTTATGGGGATATTCCCTATCATGATGAACATTCTGCAATTCTGGCTAATCGACTCGATCGTCAAGGCATCTGCCGCCACCGGAGTCGCGTTGGATGTGGAACGTGACGCACAGCAGGATCGTGAGCCTCTATTCCAAGCTGGCTCTGATGACGATGACGGCGACCATCCATCACGGTTGGATAGCTCTCGGCGTTCACATCGCTCGATGTCCTCGTTAGACTCTCGAGGGTTCCACTCGCGTGATGACATTTCCTCCTTTGCCACAGGCATCACTACCCCCGATGAACACAAGTCGTCCGGATCACCTCCCAATCAAACTGACGATCATGCATATCCACCGAGTCTGTCCAGCAGTTTCACCTCCGAATCGTCATCGACTCATGATCCCAAAGCTCCCAGGGTGGCAAAAAACCTCATGAAGAAGTCAAAACGTCGCGACGGCCGTATTCCTCCCTCTCCTCGACAATCGGAAGGCTCGAGAAGGATATCCCAAACTCCTGTCACCCAGCCTGTCGTTCTGGTGCCAGCTACGAGGGAAACTCCGGAATGGCAGGATACGTCGGAAGACGACAATGAATGGGACGCGACAAAGCATCAGAATACTCAGTCCTCGGCGGCCCAAATGTCATGAAACACTTAGTTGTCGACACCAGTGGAATCTTGCTTGTTGGCCTTCTAACCCTCCACTCTCTTTTTTATGACGCTAGTCCTATATTTTGACTGGGAATTGTGGGAATTTTGTACAACACACATCGTGGCATGTATAGAGTACTTCATGCTAGAAGACGTTCATAATATGCTATTCTGCACAGCCTTCAGTGCAACTTTAGTAGCGGAGCTGTGTTGGTTTATACCTCCATGGCAGTACGCCATAGGGCAAAATTAAAGTTCCCAGGATAATAGTATGTACCCGTAGTTGAAATAAAACTGTGAGCTTCATCCACAACATCCACCACACCCTCCTCCGGCGTTCTGGGTATGTCCAGCGCACTTACACCACCTGGTCTGGAATCTAGCAACGCTGTTGCGTCGAGTGAGCTTGTCAACGGAGCTTTCTCGCTTGAAAATATCCTCGGCGAAAACCATGATGCTGTTGTGCATGCTGGGAATGAGATGTCAGCTCCCGCCACGGGATGGGACGAAGAAGACGCAGAGAAACCGCTCTTGGAGGGATATTGTGTAGAATGCGAAGGTCTGCCTTTCTCTGTGATATGAAATCATTATCTGAATCCGAAGTGGCCAGACCAACCTGCAGAAGTTCTGTGCGAAACTTGCGCGGATCCTTATTGCGAAGTGTGCTTTGCAGCGCAACATCGTAAAGGTTCGCGGAAACAACACAAATCCAAACCCTTGGCGCACAAGAAGAGCAATTCCGCGAAACCCAATGGACAGGATTCCGTCGTGAATGGAGGGTTGACAAATGGTGCCGGAGAACCGGTAGGTCTACACCTGTCTACACAATCCCTCAATTAGGCGTTCTCACCCATGTCTGCCTTTCAGATGACAGTTGATGGTCTAGACAACGGAGACTCAGACGATGAAGATTGGGAACGCGTTGTCCCAGGACCTTCTGAGACCACAAGCGCCCACCCAGCTGTTGGCGCCCGTGTCGGTGAATGGTTCGTCGACCGTTCGAAATTCATCCCCTTGCGCTTGACGCTTCCGGAGCGCAAATACCTCCGGCTACTTGAAGCTGCCTTGACTGTATCCGAGTACACCGACAAGATCGACACACTGGGATTTGGTCTGTCAAAAACCAAGCGCATCGTTTACCAGATTCGCGAACTTTGTGCCATTATGTCCGGGCTGCTTCTGTCGGCCGACTACAAGGCGGGACAAGAATTGTTTACGGATCGTGACTTCAAAGCCAATGCAGAGTTTTACCAAACCGTGTTCGAGCTTGGAAGAAGGCACAAGATCATGAACCCAGACAAGATGCGTACTACCTACGGAAAGCTTATATACCTGCTACAGGTATGAAACAAATTCATCTGAAGAAAGAAGCCCGCTGACGTACTTTAGGACAGTCAAATGCCTGCAGTTATGGATCTATTGAATTTCTCATGTGTGAAGCCTATCAAAACCGTCTATTCCGTCCTAGAGGAGCATGACGCGTTGGATCTTCTACGCGACGATCTAATTACAGTTGCTACAAAGGAAATCTATTCAGAAGGTCGCCCACGCCGTGACGTCCAAAAAGATATCAAGAGCAAGGAACGGGCAATAGAGACCCTATCAGCTCGATACTCACGCAACGGCCTGTTACAAGAAAACGTTCGGCAATGCCTGTATTCCATCGGCGACAACCACGCATTCCTACGTGCCAATCGCGATCCCTGTGATAAGATGATTGCCTACTTGAAGGAATACTTCCATCCGACACAAACCAAAGATCCTCATTCAAGTCTCGCCATCCGCAGCGGGAAAGGAGGGGCCCGACTGTCGCATGACCACAGCAAACAGTATGCATACGTTCTGCAGAGTTTGACTCTCTGGCGGGAGATTCTACATGGTGCAGACTACCCTATCACGTCCAACCATTGGCACTCACTTGAGATTCCACACAGATATGTTCCGCCTGTGGTCATTAGCAGAGCAGGATCTTCTCTCTGAAGATATCCCTTATCGTCTCCGCGACACAGGCCAGGGTCTCAATCGCGTCCAGGCAGCCCCAAAAACATCACGCATGATGCACTCAATCTTGCACAAAGCTCAAAAGAACGTCGGTGTCTGGATTGGATCAAGTGTGATCCACATGGGTGACCACAACGTCCCTAACGCGCTTCTATTCATCGACAAGTACACCCAGATATATCGGATTCTTTTGCCAATCTGCAATACCCTTTCACAGATCGATACGATCGCCACAAAACCTGCTCTTCGGTCCTACATCGACAATGACTTTGGCTCTGTAGAGAACTGCGTCAAAGAGATCTTGGGCGATTTCTTCAGACATGGTTTCGACGGATCGGGTGCGGATAACTTCTTCGATGCTGGGAGCTGCATCGACGGACGTTTGACGAGTGCTTGGAATTGGTGCTCTTCACTAGAGAAGAAGAAATATTTCCCGGTCTTTCTGCTCGCAGGTGTGCTTTCTTCCCCTCTGTATGGGGAGTGTGTCATCTCATTGACCTACTATTTTAGGCTTTGTCGGATTCGATGGAGAATGGTAATATGGTAATACTTCCACCCTAGATGACTTCTGCGGACTTCCTCTTCCCTTTTGTAGATTAGATGCACTACCAATCACTCTGGTAGAACATTCAGACGGGAGGTCATAAATAGGTTCGCAAAAGAGTGGTGATACATCGAGAATATCAAGCAGCGACTTGATCACCTTGTCTTTTTGCGTTTGCAACAACGTCGAGAATGTTAGCTAGACCGGTCTTCCATGCAAGCAATCTCTTTTCCAAAACCTGCCACTGATCGCGGTCAAATGTGCGAGAAGTAGCCCTAGTAATGTGTAGACTCTGCGTCGTCTGCGAAAGTTTTCCCCATACAAGTCCGGCGCGAATGACTTCCCCCAAAAAACAAATCAATAAATCTGAGGGATAGCTTGCCCTGAGGACGTACCATCGATGACCCATTTCTCCACCTCAGAAGAGTCGACTTGCAGAGCTTCCGCGATTCTAGAATATGGCAGGCTTTGTCCAACATGCTTAAAGGCCAGAGAGGCGAGGGTCAAAAGTCTGATTTTACGCTCCAATTCAGAAGGTGTGATCTCTGTTTATTTCTTTGAATATCCCAACCATTACGTGAAAGAAGGCGAGAGAACTGACGATACTTTTCCAGAGCACCTGGATGGCTTGATTCCCATGCCTTAAATTCTGGGAGCCCACTATTCAAGAAGATTTGGAGTAGAGAAAAAAGTTCGTGATCCTTAACGCTGAGCACAGCATCCAGTTTAAACAGTGGGTCAAAGTTGAACACCGTTGGCAGTCGGAGTGCGGTTGCGATTAATTCCAGAGTAGCAGATTCGCGGGCAGCTGAGGATGCTGGCAGACTTTGTACGTAGGAAAGGGAATAGTCATAAGATTTCGTTCTGGTGGGGAATGAGATGGTTTACTCTTTTTACAAAGCAGATTGAAACTCACAGTTGCTCAGCTTGTGCATATGCGTCAACGATTGACTTTATGAAAGCGGATTTTTCCTCAGTGGGTATGTCCCATTCCGATAACCATCTTTCGACTTCGGATTTTTTGAGTTCGAGTACCTCGAGATCGCCTGTGGTTGTCGCGAGCCGGAGAATAGTTTGATATACTGACAATCGCAATGGCGAAGATCGTGGGATTGTATTGAAAAGGTTCGAAAGGCTGCCAATGGATTAGGAAGACAACAGAACTGAGATACGCGAACATACATGCGGTATCTCGCGGCTACACGATCAGTCGAGGAGGAGATAGTTTGTAGGATGACAGAGATGTATCGTTTGGCTTCTGGTGAGTCTTGAGGGTGGAGGGAGAATATATGGGCGAACACAAGGTTAAAGAAGCCCTCAGCCTCTGCAACTGAAGATCAATAAAGCAGTCGTTGGAAGGGGACAATCACTCACCCTTGTCCGATCCATCTCCTAGCCCTTTTACCTCCGGCAACAATTTTGACAAAATGAGCTTCCTCCTGGGCCCATCTTCCTCGATAGGCTTCTTTCCTTCACCAGACCTCAAGGCATTTTGAAAGGGTGCAACAAACACAGCACGTTCTTCATCTGATCTCCCCTTGGCGAGATAGGACAGCAGATCCAATATCTAGTCGAATGGCTATCAACATTCGTAATCCCTCGGTAAGGACGTTCGCGATTTACCTGCTCCTCGAAGGTGCCCTCTGCGAATATTGAGACGGAATCTGGGGTGTCTGCCATCTTGTCCTGCTACTGAGACGTGCATCAAAAATTTCGGTAGTACACCGAAGCTTTTGCATAACACGTGCAAACTCAATGAGCTTGAACAAGCTCAGCCCAAGTTCACTCAGGCTAGGTTCTCAAAATTTAAAACAAGAGGCTGGTCATCGAGACTAGGCGGCACCAGAGGTTGATGTCGTCCTCTATCTCTTACATTGTTTCGCCGCCTTTTCACCCGAAATTCTTGCCTCGTATCCAGTGGCAACATTTTATCCACCTTCTGGCCAGCACAGCACTGGACCTTAATGCACTACAGTACAAAACTGTTCCCTGCCGTTAATTTTCTGGCCCCGGAATAATACCACCAGCGGCTATGGAAATCGTCAATCGACGACGCCTTCGTTGCAGGTATCGCTCTGGTCAAAAAGTGGGTTCTGAAAACGATGGAAATACGTACGCCTCGTTCCAGACTCCTCGTTCATGATGACCGTTCTTGTAAGCCCCAACAGACGATTTCCTGTGGAAAGATACATCTATGCAGCGGAGTAAAGACGGACAGCCAGGGATTCTGCGTGTACAGCAAGTAGTGTCTTCCTTTCTACATAACTCCGAGATGAATACATACCCTGTACATAACAGTAACCAATCACTTTTCATTCGCCCGCCACGGCTGAATGTCTCCGTCTATGACCACATCGCTCTCGGAAAGCTATCCCATCAGCGTGCCCTCACTGTTCGCAATAAGTATGCTGCGAGCATGCGAACATCAAATACACGGCCGAGACCCGCCAAACTGTTTGGTCAACCGTACCTTGCTTCCGTTCACCTTATAACGCGAGGATCTTTGTCCATTCGGCATTGCGAGTAATTCGGAATTAATCTTTCTCCACAACGGAAAGTCCTTCCCATGGTATGTTGTTACTTGTCCCGACATCAAGTTCTCGATTGACTAGATGGCTTTTGCCATGCGATTAATTTAAAAATAGGTCAGAGAAGTACACTCGTGAGAGGCGAGCTGCATGCAACCAGATGCTCCCATCTGCATCAAACGTGCACCCCTGCTATATGCTGGCGCCCATTCATCTAAACGGGCTTCGTAGCTGATCTAATTCGAACATACATAAAGTCCTCTGTCAGTTGATGTTCGAACATCCAACTCCTGAAGTGTTCAGTCATGCAACTCTTCAAGCTGGTTGCATTGCTCCCTTTCATCGCCCCTCTCGCGCTTGCGGCTTCCTCCAAGGACTGCGCATATAAGACCAAAGAAGAGGTACATGCACCCCATGGTTGGATCAAGCACAGCAAGCCCTCTCCAGACCACAAGATATCTCTTCGTATTGGCCTTCCCCAACCCAACTTCGGCATTCTGGAACAACACCTTTACGAAGTCAGCGACCCTGACCATGAACGATACGGCCAGCACTTGTCCAAGGAGGAGGTAGAAGAGCTCGTTGCTCCCCACCAGGAAAGTTTGGACTCAGTCGGTGAATGGCTTTCCGCGTTCGGCTTCAAGGAGGAAGATGTCACCCGTTCTCCTGCAAAGGACTGGATCTCAATCACTGTGCCCGTCAGTCTCGCTGAGAAGATGCTCGACACGGTACGCAGCACCGCATTATACTTGTAGTTGCATGCACTCAACGCCGAACGACGTGTCGGCGAAATAGACTTATCACGTCTGGAAGCACGTCGGCAGTGGCGAGTCCTTGGTCCGCACAACGAACTACCGCCTGCCGAGTAATCTCCACGAGCACGTCGATGTTGTTCAACCGACAACCTCGTTCGGAAGATTCCAACCATTCAAGTCTACCGTCGTCCCCTTCGACGAGGAGCCCGAGCCTCTTGTCAACTCATTGGTTGAGGCCGAATCTTTCGGATCAGATGTTACCGTCGACCCATCGTGCAACAGTACCATCACCATCTCCTGCTTGCAGCAGCTGTACAATGCTGTGGGGTACGTTGCATCCAACAACACAAAGAACTCGATAGGCATCACGGGCTACCTCGTATGTCACTCTTCTGTGCCGCCTTTCCGTCCATGTGACATCTATAATAACTTGAATCTATTGTAGGAACAATTCGCGAATATTCAGGATCTGCAGACATTTTACGCGGAGCAGCGACCTGATGCTGTCAATTCGACGTTCAAGTTCTTTTCAATCGACGGTAAGCCTGAACGATCCGACGTTATACATCAGTTGCCAATCATGTCGATGCCAGGTGGCCTTAATAACCAAACGCTCTCGGAAGCCGGCGTTGAGGCTAATTTGGACGTGCAGTTCGCATTCGGCCTCTCGCATCCCATTCCCGTTAGTCATCGGGATTATCTGTTCGACTTGCTGAATGCTGACACCGCGTGACTGCCACTGACAGGCGATATTCTATTCTACAGGTGGCCGCCCTCCCTTCAACCCGGATCAGACGACCCCAACAAACACCAACGAGTCAGTGCATATCTCTCAAAGTTTCTGGTGGTATATGAATGCATTCTCTAGGCCCTACCAAGCCTGGCTTGATTTCGTTCTCACGCAAAAGAACCCTCCTTTGGTGGTGTCCACTAGCTATGGTGAACCCGAGCAAACAGGTAAAGTAACCAAGTTCTGGGCCGACAAGTCGACTGAAGCCCTATTCTCAGTTCCTGAAAGCTACGCGAGGCGTGTCTGTGCTTCAATTGCTCAGCTTGGAGCTCGCGGCGTCTCTGTCATCTTCTCTTCTGGGGATGGTGGAGTTGGCGATGGCAACCCGAATCCTGCCACCCAGCAGTGCATTACGAACGATGGACGTAATGTTACCAGGTTCCTGCCCACTTTCCCGGCATCGTAAGTTCTTTGCTTCTATATGTGCAATAGTTTTCATTGACTTTTTTTTTTTCAGTTGCCCCTTGTGAGCCATCAGTCGTTCATGACAATTTTACAACGATTCACCACGAGATAGTGCTACCTCCGTCGGTGGAACAGAGCATATTGACCCCGAAGTTGCAGTTTCACGTTTCTTCTCCGGCGGCGGCTTCAGCGACTACGTACGTGTGACCCCGACGCTTGACCTTCACGTACTTGACATATAGCAACAGTTCCTCAGACCCGCATATCAGCAAGCTGCCACTCGTAAATTTCTTTCGACTCTTCCCGATGGGCTCTACAAGGACCTTTACAACCCGTAAGTTCTGTTTTCCAATCAACCGACAGAGTCTGAACTCTGTGACTTGATGTAACTAGGGCGGGGCGGGTAAGACTTGGTCATCTGTGCGCGTGCTGTGGATTTCTAACAAGCTCTTCGCAATAGGGCTTCCCTGATGTTTCAGCGCAAGGCGACCGTTACCGAATCTGGTACCAAAACCGCCCTATTCTCATTGGAGGCACCTCTGCCTCGTCTCCAGCATTCGCCGGACTTGTGGCCTTGCTTAACGATGCCCGCTTCAAAGCCAAAAAGGGCCCTCTTGGCTTCTTGAACCCTCTCCTGTACTCGAAAGGGGCCTCAACTTTCAATGATGTCACCGGTGGTAGAAACCCTGGATGCGGCACTTTGGGATTCAATGTGAGTGTTGCGCCACACCTATTCTAAGAAATGGTTACTTATATAGGGTTTGCCAGGCCACAGAGGGATGGGACCCTGGTAGGCTGTTTTGGTTCGATGACTGTCATCTGTTTTCTGAACCGCTTTCAACAGTGACTGGATTGGGAACACCCAACTTTGGTAAACTGAAGGATATTGTCACGTCTCGCTTCGCCCTGTAGTCTGCCATAGGAAAACAGGTTGGAAACCCTCTAAGACAGCGGAGCATGATCTGCCTTTATGCCGACTAGTTGAATTGTCATGCAGCTTATAACTACCCTGAGGCTAGACTGTTGACATCGTGACTGAAGTGTACGAAGAATAGCACTCTACATGTAAGTGGCGAGAGATTATTTCGGCACTTCGTTATTGTCAATTCATCGCAGACGGTACTATGATTCTCTCTGTCACGACGTTTACGTTCATGAAGCATCAATGATGGCGTGGGATGACCAGAGACCGACGATGTTCAGCAGACTTCCTCGTGGAAAGCTGACGATATATTTTAGAAGCTGTTTTTAACTTCGGCCCTTCTCAGGATGCTGACCAGCACAGCGAATAAGTAGCACCGGCTTCCATCCACGACCTGCAACCGAGCACACACTCCAGTTAACTCCCTCCCAATTACACGGATCCGTGTGAGAAAGAGTTTGTTTTTGCGGTGGCGATTCTGGTATACAGGTGCATGCGCATCTGGGAAGACCCCGTAGGACCAACCATGCGTTCCCACATTTCGTTCCTCGTCCTTACGGTGGTACTATCGTTCGTCTCACCAGCAAGAGCTGTTCTTGCTAAAGAACGCATCTACAAGATCAAGGAGCAAGTTGACTCTCCTCGAGGATGGGTCAAGTACAGTCAACCACCCCCTGATCACACGATAACTCTACGCGTCGGTCTCCAACAACCCAACTTCTCTGAACTAGAGAGACATCTCTACGAAGTCAGCGATCCCGTCCATCCCCGTTACGGCCAGCATCTATCCAAGACAGAGGTTGATACCCTCGTTGCTCCTCATCAAGAGAGCATTGACGCTGTCAACGAATGGCTTGCAGCATTCAGCATCGCCGACGAAGGAATAGTTCACTCGTCCGCCAAGGATTGGGTTACACTCAAAGTTTCGGTCAGCCTGGCCGAGAAAATGCTGGATACGGTGAAGCCTTTACTTTCTGTGCCGTTATCCAGGAGAACCCAGTCTCCCTAGAAATATCACGTCTGGAAGCACATTTCAAGCGGGGAATATCTTGTCCGGGCCACGAGCTACTCACTCCCTACCAATCTCCATGACCACATCGATGTCGTTCAGCGAACGACCATGTTCGGAAGGTTCAAGCAACACAAGTCCATGGTCAGCTTCCCGGGCCCAGATATCGAAATCTTAGAGTCCACCCCGGATATAAAACCAGTTGTTGCTGCAGTAACCGGTGTCCCTGTGGACGCCAGTTGCAATCATACCGTCACCATTACATGCCTTCAACAACTTTACAATGCAGTTGGATATACCCCATTGGCCAACGACTCGAATTCTATCGCAATTACTGGTTATCTCGTACACAGACACCTTTGCCACCATTTGCAGCTTGACTTATCCATTTCTAAGAACAATTTGCAAACATTCAAGATCTTCAGTCATTCTATGCCGACCAGAGACCCGATGCCCTAAACTCCAGCTTTGCATTCATTTCAGTCGCTGGTAGGACCACAACTATTAGACAGTAATACTCTATTAACTAGCATCATTTCCCCTTCAGGTGGCGAAAACTATCAGACTCTCTCCGAGGCAGGAGCCGAGGCAAGTCTTGACGTCCAGTTTGCTTTCGGACTTTCCCATCCAATCGCGGTAATTACGGATTAATTGTGGAGTCAATTTGACCTAATTTAAGTGCAGCCAACGTTCTTCTCCACCGCTGGAAGACCGCCATTTATCCCCGACACTGGAACTCCTACAGATACAATGAGTGAGTCTAGCGTCATGACTCTGACCTGTATTCTCACAGTATTTCTAGGCCTTACACCGAATGGCTCGACTTCGTCCTCTCGCATCCCGATCCCCCCAAAGCCATATCGACCAGTTACGGAGATGACGAGCAAACAGGTATGTGGATGCTTGATTCCCCAAGGAATCCGGATGGCGACGGCGCGTGTAGTCCCGAAGAGCTTTGCGATACGGGCGTGCAATAGCTTTGCTCAACTTGGTCAGTATTTTATTCCCTCTGAGTCAGCACTTGAACCGGCTCATGTACTACTATAAGGCGCTCGAGGAGTTTCCTTGATGTTCTCCGGAGACGGAGGAGTCGGAGATGGCGACCCTAATCCTACAACACAGGAATGCTTCACGAACGATGGGACTGATACCACAAAGTTCATCCCAGGTTTCCCTGCTTCGTGCGTCCTTTCTTTTGCCCAAGCGTTCAATTTCTCACCAAGAAATATCTGCGCCACAGTTGCCCATTGTAGGTGCTCCAAAGTCTTGGCTGACACAAACCACGCTGATTTCCAAGTGTTCTTGGCGTAGTGTGACCGCCGTTGGAGGTACGACCGGCATTGCACCAGAAATCGCGGTCAACCGCTTCTTCTCCGGCGGAGGGTTCAGTAATTATGTGCGCCTGCTCTCGCCTTTCTGGGCAACAGAGAACCTGACAGCATTTTTTTGCTTAGTTCTCCCGGCCAAAAGACAAAGCAGTGACGGCCTTCTTGAAAAACTCTCCCTAATGGCACCTACACAGGGCTCTTCAACCCGTTCGTCGCGTTCTTCACTAGATCCATCTAGATGTTGGAAGACTAACTTCATTCTGTTTGAAAGATCCGGGAGGGTAAAAAATCTTGGTTTGCAATCGCCGGAAAAGAAAGCTGACTTCGGATCAGGGCATACCCGATGTCGCTGCACAAGGCGATTTCTTCAATATTTTCCTGTCCGGCCGCGCTGTTCTCATTGGTGGGACGTCTGCATCGTCGCCTGCCTTCACAGGCTTCGTGGCTCTCCTGAACGACGCGCGCCTAAGAGCCGGACTGCCATCCCTTGGTTTTCTTAATCCATTCATATATTCGAGAGGGTTCTGGGGTCTGAAGGACATCACCATCGGTAGCAACCCAGGCTGCGGAACTCCAGGATTTAACGTGAGTCACAGCAGGGGTACATACATCGGTCGTTACTGACATTATCTCACAGGCGACAGTAGGATGGGATCCGGGTATGAATAGTCTTTCCATCAGTATGCGCCAGCTGATCGCCTCTGTCGAAGTCACTGGCTTCGGCACTCCGAACTTCAAGGCGCTGAAGAAGCTCGTTACTTGACGTGAATCCCTTGACGGAAGAGCAGAGTTTTAATTAACGCATCGTAAATATTAACGTACTGAGCCGGCCATCGTGGAATGCATGGCACGAGAAAGGTTACTTTCGCATTCGTTTCTTGAAGCGTTCCATGACCTACCGCACAATGGATCAGAATGCTACGTGGGCGCCAGAAGAAAAGAAAACGCACTAATTCGTCCGTTGCCGTTTGGACCTTGTCTTGACTGGACTTCCGAGGAACATCATCCTGTGGCGGGAGGCCCATAGCCTCTAATTTAGCATCCCTGAGAATGTCAGCATCTGACTTCGGGCGTAGGTTGGGCCGGTAGACTTGAGAGAAACAATTGAGAAGGCGATATAGGAAGGTGCGATGAGAAAGACACACATCGTGTAGCCACCAAGTGTTCCTCGTCGTTTTTAGGCTTCTTCCTGTCGTGTCGCTCTTCCGCCACCACTCTTTTGGCCTTTTCTGTCTCTTCGATGTTCTTGAGCCGCGTGCTGTGCAAATCCGCAAGGTCAGGAAGAAAGAAGACGGAGAAGCAAGCAAGTGTACGAACTCCATTCCTAGGTCGACTTCCGGAATAGCAGTCAGCATCGACATGCTGTTCGTCACACTCCCAACATCCGTAGTCGGCTTCTGTTTCTCCACTTTCCACCGGTCGGCGATATTATACAGAGCTTCCTGCGGGTCTACAGCAGCTTCTTCCTCGTCAGATTCTTCCCGTGGTCTGCTCCGAACTTTCAGATTCTCCTCGATGTACGCCATCCTGTAAATGAGAGGTAAGTCAGACACAGGACGGAGGCAGTCGACAAGATGGCCTGCATGAGCTGACATGTGCTTGTCTACGTCGAGCGCATTCGTTTGCTGCGTGAAGTTGTTTGACCGGATGACTCTTCTAGTCTTAGCATCTTTATCTTCCTCTTCACTGTCCGGAGGTATCAGTGGTGCGAGGGATAGGAAAATTAAACGGAGCAGACGCACTCGTCCTCGTCGTGGGCAGCAGCACCCTTCCTCAGACCACCCTGATCCTTTTCCTCTCGAGGTCTTTTCTTCTTCTTGTTATCCCCTTTGTTCAGTTTATTGACATCGATTCCTTCTCGAGCCCGTTTCAACTTGCGAAGCTCGAGCAGGTCTGCAAGACTAAAGCAGATTGTTCACGTCAGCAGTAAGTGCATGTTGAAGAATCAAGGCGTGCGTACGGTAGTTTGGCCTCTCCTTCATCTAAGGGCTCGGAATCAGCTCCCCTTTCTATTGCTATATCCCTCGATTGGGTTCGAGGGCGGCCTCGCTTCTTGATTGTCGGTACAGTTTCAGAGGACATGATTGCAGGTTGTATGTAGTATTACTAGTGAAGATGGCTGTGCAAAAAAAGCCCGTCACCTGCTGCGGCTGCATTCCATCCTCAAAGCATTGAATGCAATTTTATCCAACTGCTACATAAATACAAAGAGAAAGTACAGTGTGCAAACCATATTGGAATAGCGATCTCATACGAATACAACCAACGCTGTCATTCAAAAAGTCCAAATAGCTGGTGAAAATGCATAGTGGCTTGCGATTGCATATCTACTAAGCAAAGCTTTCGCTTTCTGTCGAGCCCGGAGTTGGATAGGCAGCGGGCTCTTCACTTGCTGGAACAACAGGAATAGTTTCGGGGTTTGGTTGTGGGGGTGGGGTGGGGGGTGCGTTTTCGGGAACAACAACAGGCGAGGCATGCCGAGATAGCATGGACTCTGGTGCTCGAATGCCACCACGACGAAGTCGAGGGGCCCTAATAATGAGGGTATCGTTGTCATCTCGGCCTTCGCTATCAGGAGAAGCGGTTAAAGGTTCAGAAGGATACCGCGCATCCGAGTCCAACCACGGTGGCGTGAAAAGCGGCCCATCGTCTGCATCGTTGACCAGGGCCCAATGAGCAGTCGCAGATGCTTCGCTACGGCGAGGACGAGGGAAAGGGAAGAAGCGTCGGCCAGGCTGAGACGAAGGCCGGGGCTCTGTCACTGTTTCCGCTGGTTCTGGGTGAGACGTCAGGGCATCTCGTAGATTCGAGCGGCGTGCGCGTGAGTACTCGTTGAAATCGACTCTAGATCGTGCTGCACGGCGGATAGAAGCCTGACGACTCAACAAGGATGGGTTGGAGATGGGGGTTGAGCCGAGCGTCGACCAAGGGCGAGTGGCAGAGGTCGGCGAACGAAGAGGAGGGGGATGCCACTCATCTGAGACTGGTGACGGACTCGCGGTGACCCTACGGGCGGTCGGGGGCGGCCACGAAGGGAGCGGGTTGGAGGCGAAGGCATCGTACAGGTCATTGTTGACTCCAGCGCCTTCTACCCCGTTACCATTGTCCATCAACGAATCAAACTCATCGTCCTCTTCATCCATCTCGTGGAATTCAGACGGTGGTGCAGTGAGGTAGTCTGATAAGCCACCGGTTCTTCGAGCATGGGAGCGACTGGCGGAGGGGCGGGCGGGGAGCATGCGAGCGCTACTGGCCAAGAGCCGCAAACTCTTGATTGTGCGGTCTGCTATCAGTCGCCGCTCATTAGCAGGACGCGCGCGTCTATCTGCCACTTCCTAATCCCACAGAAGACATGCTCAGCGCAGTCATGACGCTTTCTCGAGGGATGATCTCACTTTTACGAGGATGTCGATGAGCGATGTGGTGAACGCATCTCCCGTTTCCAGATCGCTGACGAAGTTCTCGTATGTCATTGACGTGGTTTCTCTTTCGACAGCCGCTCTCCGAATGGCACCGGAACTAACATGAATTGCGCATTCAGTAAGAGACATGCTAATAGAATGCCGATTGCGCACATTAAGGTAGATATTTTTGCATGCAGAACATCGTCTGTGTAGCTGGGCGTCCTAGAGATGAATGATGTGGGTATTCGGTGGCATCGCACGGTAGCGGCTGGGACCCACCACTTTCCCATTTTTTGGCCCAAAGATACAATACGAGGAATAAATAGAAAGGAAAGAGGAGAGGGGCAATTGTGGGCCGTGCTTTGAGCGTCTGGAGATTGCGACGGCGGTGGTCGTTAGGTGATGCGCCCGTCCATTGTCTGTTTTCACACACCCTGCCAAGCACAGACAAACAACGGCGGTGGCTGCTCCTCGTCCCGAGCTATCGGGAATTTTATCTTGACATCGGAAGGTTCCTTCCTTCACACAGGCATTCCGAAAGCACTGATACTGCGATGCAATGCAATAAGAAACACCTACTGAATAGTAAAAAGGTATCGAAAATAGGTACATTGTAAGGAATGATTGACACAGCGAAAAAGAAGCATCGATTAGCTCCCTTCTTCCGTTCCGCTGGATGTGCCATTTGGTCTTGAAGGGGCAGTGCGATTGGCTGCAGTGGTCCGGTCCTTGGTGCTCAGCAGGCTCTGGAAGAAGTTCTGCAACACTTCGTGTTGCGTTTGGCCTCCCGCCCCAGGACTTGAAGAGGCACCAGGACCGCCCGGTGACGCGGGCGAGCGGGCTCCAGCGAGGCTCGTTGGAGATGTGGTTGTACCCAAGGCAGATAGGCCAGCCGGCCGATTTGATGTTGACGTTGGTCTGGCACCGAGTCGACCTCCTGGAACACCCAAGCTTGTTGGGGCAGAAGCGCCGCTCTCCATTTCGCTCATAGCACGTTCCACGTTTGGCAGATTGAAACTGCTACTTCCCAGAGGACCAACGATACCTGCTGAGGCACCTGCGTAATCTTGGGGATTCCTGAACGCGCCACGAGGGTCTCTGTCCGACTTTTTGGCATTTTCGTCGTAGTTCTTTGCGAGGAATGCTTGCTCTGGCGTAGGATTGTTGAAAAGCGGCAATGCTGGTGGCTAGAGAAATATGAGGGCCATTACGAGAAAAGAAGGATGTAAAACACACTTTAGAACCTTGATCTGGCACGAGGCTAGCATACGCTTTCTTTGCACCAGCTTCCCCAGTCGCGTCATCCGGGTCCAGGTCGTGCTCCCAAGCCTCACCCCACATTTTAGCATCAAATCCATCTCTCAGCACAGAGATCTTCCCCCAACTGTCCCAACCCGCCGGTACAACGATACGGTCACGGTCCAGTGTATTGGGCTTTTGCACAAATGGAAAGAGATTGCGAGTGGGTGCTTGCACTTCTGTTGAAGTCATACCAGGTGACGGCGCTGGAGGCATGAAGAGGAGATGCAAGGCGTATTGGCGGAGGATCTGTAGGTTCGCCGGAAGAGGGGTTGTATAAAACAGGGCAGCACCGTCTGTCGCGCTCGGGCTTAACATACGATCGTGGCGACGAGGAATACCTCACTCACATTTTAGACAGATAGTCCGCAATACTTGCATCACACCGTCCGTCCGTTCTTCCCATTCCCCTCCTTTGCCCTTCACCATGCCTCCCATGCCAGATGCTCCAGCAACCATATCATTTCCTTCGTCAATTAAGTCAGCTTTTGTACAGGCGACGATGATCGGTACGCCAGAAGAATTATGGGTAAACGACCCTTGACCGAGAGGTAGCAATGTGCTTGATAAGGTTGAGTTTGCTGCTGGCAGAGGCTCCACAGATGGTTCTGTATAGTGTTGCAAATGTGATTGCACTGTCGAAGTTCAATAACACTATTCAACGCTGTCGCGGATAAGGGGTGGGCGTACTGACATCGTTCGCGACTTTCTTCGCGTATGATCTCCAGTTCTCGTGAGCCATCCCCCTTCGCCCATGTTTCTATCCAAGTAAGCCAAGTTTCTAGCTCCTCCACAAAGGTCCAAGGCCGTGTCCAGTCAAGTACGATGATAGCCAATGTTGACAGTAGCGTGGTCCGAGGGGGGAGGAAATGGGGTAATAGAGAGATATATGAGGACGCAGACGATGGAACAGTGTACACCGACAACCGTGCTAGGGTATCTAGATGCCAACTTCCAGTAAGGCTTGCTGCCACAAGAGAAACATGCTGCGCTCACCTTCATCTGCCTCATCCCTCACGTCGGCAAAGTCATACCCCACAGCAAAGTCAGTCCGCTGATCATCTTTCTGCTCATCTGCTACTGGCTTCTGCAGGAGTGCAGACACGATAGTTGACTTCCCCGAGGATGGTTGGCCGAGAAGTAGGATTTGCTTGGAGGGTATTGAACGCGACGAGGAGACAGAGTCGAGGATTGACGACCAGAGGTCTTGAGGTGGAGCCTCGGGCGTTGACGATCGCGATATTTCCATGTAAAACGGGGTCACAAATTGTGTCCTGGGTGAACAGGGAGTGGGAGGGGAGGCAAAAAGGACCTTCCAGATTGGGTCAATTCAGATCCCGACTCCAACAACAACTTTACGTCTCTCAAATCCGCCACTACACCTCAGGATGTCCGCAATTCCCCCGCACAAGCTGCAAGAAGCGCCCAACTCGCGTTTAATCGAGATCTACGACTGGTTTATCACTGCGTCTACCAACCCGATCTCGAACGCACCTGAATGCGACGCCCTCCATGCCGACCTGGGGATTCCCCTGCCTGAAATGACTTTTGGGAACAACTACCTCACGCTGGAACACCGGCCCTCAGGATTCTCGTACTCCTTCACTACACCGGAGGCTCTGAAAAGTGTAAAGAAAGGTGAACTGGGTGAAGGAGATGGTGGTGTCCAAGTGGGATACGCAGATAAATGGTTGCAGAGCAGGCAAGCCCTTTTCTCTTGCCTTCGACCGATTTATTACCCCGTACCGTGCTCATTTGTTGATTGCTAGAACAGATCCATTTTCTTCAACACCGATGCCTAAAACAGTTGCCACTAAACCGTATGATTGGACTTACACGACCATCTATCCTGGCCACCAACCAAGCGATCAGAAGACCGACAACGATTCAGGCTCATCTACGATAAGCTGGAAACCTGCGGACCCGGAAGACCCTTCTAATACCATCCCAATGGCTGAACTGACGCGTCCAGACCCTATTCTTTTCTACGCGGAGGTACCACTCTTCGAAGATGAACTGCACGACAATGGGTCATCTTCCCTCCTCGTTCGAATAGTATGTTCTTTATCGATCAGTTTGACTGCTTAGCCTAATAAGATCAGCGAGTAATGCCTACATGCCTATTCATCCTATCCCGCTTCACCCTCCGTGTCGACCAGGTCCTGTTTCGGACATTTGACACCCGCATCTACCACTCGTTTGGATCATCGCCTCGATTGGTTGTTCGAGAGCTTGGCGGATGGGAGGCGCCGTACGAACGCGTACAAAGAGTTAAGAAAACATGGCTCGAAGGTTGCTTCTATGCTCACTATCTGTTCAGCATCTTCCTCGACGCGATGATTTGACACCGCTAACGGATCCAACCTTCATCGCAAAAATATTAACGGAGCTCCCTAAACACGTTTCCCAACGAGAAGGGGCGAAGACCGGTTGGCGGGGGCTCGGCTCAAAGACTGAAATCGCCGAGTTGGCTTAAAAATTACAGAACTAGCAGTGCATTCAATGTAGTATACTTAGTACAACAGCCGTGGTAGCAAATTCCGGAATAAAACAGTCTCAGAGCACGTCGGATCGACAAAACAAAATGATAAAAATTACATGAGCTTGGCTTCCCGTTTCGCTTGTTGAACCTGCGCAAGTCGCTGACTCCGCAGGGTCATATGTGTGCCCTGGCCGCCCTTCTTGTTCGCTGTGGTCGCATACGTTGGCGCAACTGTGGATTGTGAGAGAGAGATCCGCGATTCATCTGATGCGAAACCCGGGATACGGATGTTGTGATTGCGTTCTGGAAGAAAGATGCAGTCAGGGCAAAGGCGACGCAGTATGATTGAAATGGCTACTACCTAGATGCAGCTGAAGGTCCTTGATCTCAAGCGTGTCACCGCCTCTGTGTTTTGCGAGTCGACAGGAGAAGTTCGTAACTGAGTCAATGAATTCGTCGGCGATGCAGAGTAGAAGCTGCGAAAGACAGTGAGTAGACCTTCTGTCATCGATAGAGATATTGCGCACGTCTTCGACCTCTGGCTCTAGTTTAACGTTCGGGTCCACACTCGCAACCAAGTCCTGGATAGTCCTTCGCATGCTCTGATCGCCCGGAGTGCTCTTCCTACGCGTTCTGGTATCGTCTGCAGTCAAAATAGCGGGGTCGTCTGGCGGTCTTGCGATTTGAGCGGGGGTTCCTGCAACCGACCTTTTGAGGAGATGAACAACGGAAACACAAAGAAGCGCCATACCTGACATTCGGCCAGCAGCCACACCACCCGTCAGAGTTGGCCTTGCCTGAGGCCACTGCACAGGCCCGGGATTTGTAGTGTTCAGCGTCTGGCTGATAGCAGGATAGAAGTCCACTGGAGCCCCCAGGTTGGGAAGATTGTTGCCAGTTTCTGAGCTCCCAGATTTAATCGCAGCCTGCAGAGCGGGAGAGGGAGTGGCGACGGCCTGCATTCCAAATCCTTACAACAAGGCTAACAGGAGAATAATGAACTAGGCTGACCTTGATCGTGTTGGCCAAAGCAGAAGTAACAGCTTGAGGAGCGACAGGAGGGGCGCCATTAGCCTGAGGCTTTCGGGAATCGGCATACTCTTTCAGCTGTTCACAAAGGCTTTGTCATTTAAATTCATAAAAGAGCTGTCACAAAGGGCCCACACTAGCGATCTGTTGCTGCGTGAGTTTTCCTTGGTTCATGAGGGCTTGCATGTTTTGCATGAGGAAGGTGGATATGCGTTCGGTCGAGTATGTCTCTCCAGTCTGGCTCTTGATCATGTTACCGAGCGCTTTTATAACATCGCTGGCAGGAGATGATGCTGCTCCTGTGGCGGGGCCGGTGCTTGGGCCAGCAGCTGCGTTGGTTGACTCGCTCATGGTGGACGGCTGGGTGAACGCTGTTGGGACGCGCCTCGGCGGCAATTGCGGTTATGATGTTTGCCTACTCCTTCTAGATCAACCAACCACTTCGTGATTTGCTGAACGCGTTCGACTTGCTCAATTCGTTGAACCTCGGCATTATGGATGTCTCCAATATTCTCGCATCTCATGCCGAGAAATAGTCTGTTCAATTTGATTGAATACTTGCGAACTGCACTGATTGTCCTTATCTTTTTAGCAAATCTGTGACAGTGGAAAAAGAAACCCCACTGGATGTTGACCCAGGGCTCCTTCTGGTGACAGATCTAAATCCAATAGATGGGGAGAGTTACAAGTTAGCACCATCACTTTTTTCTTCCTTCCCCAATCTGATTTCTCCAACAGTGAAAAATTAGAAGAACACCTCCAGTCACTGGCGCGCGATGGCGTCCAAAGCCTATTCGCTGCTCTTTTCTCTTTGCCAACAAAATCTTCCGCCGACGGCCCGCTAGCAGTCCTCCCCCCACCCGTGTACCAATTACCTCGTGCAAAACTTCTTCCTAAGCCTAAACCGCAAACAAAATGGGAGATGTTTGCTAAAGCGAAGGGTATACAGAAGAAGGTTCGCGAGAAGAAGGTCTGGGACGAGGAAAAGCAGGAGTGGGTTGACAGGTGGGGCAGACATGGCAAGAACAAGGAAGTTGAGGAACAGTGGATCCACGAAGTACCTGCCAATGCTGGTGCGTTTATTTTCTGGTCCTGTTGGCGACCTCCTTATTTTGTTGTCCGACACCCAGACATCGATTATGACCCAAGAAAAATTGCTCGAGATGAGAAGAAGGCGAAGATAGAAAAGAATTTGAAGCAACAACAACAAAATCTGGCCAGAGCGTCAGGCAACTCAAGGTCTGAACGGAAGCAAACAATCGAGCGTACACTTGCATCGTCACGAATAAGCACCGCGAGTATGGGCAAGTTCGACAAGCGACTAGACGGAGAGAAGAAACTTCGCGGTGTGAAGCGCAAGGTAAGTAGTGCGGGGGTGCCAACGACAAATTGTTAATGATTTATCTACACATGCAGTTCGAACCCAACGAGGTGTCGGGTACCCTAGAGAAGAATGCTTCCTTAACTTTGATTGCGAAGATGGAAAGCGACAGCAAGAAAATGAGAAAAGAACCTCGTCCCGAGAATAGCGATCTTAATGTGCGCAAAGCAGTGCGGTTTGCCAGCAAAGGTCAAGGAGGAGCTGCGATGGGGCGAGAACTTGCTGGAGGGAAATCAAGAGGGAAAGTTGGCAGAGGCGGTAAAGGTCGTCGGTAGCACCTTTTTGCACTCCCTAGGGCATGCTATCATCATGGCACTCTGGTCTTCTGTTTCTCATATGACGCTCTGACGTTTTGAAGATTCTCCAAGACATTGAATGTGCATTGTGTGGCCACAAACTACCTGTACAGATGTGATTATAGACAAAGTGTATAGGAAGAAGGTCCAAGATAAATGGCCTGGTTCCTGTATGCATGGTAGCACGCATGATTGGTGTTACAGGAAAGAAAGTAGTAGGAAAACGAATGGAAAACAATGTTCAGACATCTACTTGGTAGTGTCGAAAGGAAGTCGATCTAGCTTAGCCTTGCCCTCGTCAATCCAGTCTTGCTTCACCAGCTTCTCTTTTTCGGCGTAATACAGTCGATAGACCAACTTAATGGTCCCTTCGCTAACACCCGCGACCATGCTGATGTCCCTAACCGACTTGACCTTGCCTAGCAAAAGGCAAGTGAAGTAGATCGCCCCACCAGCAATGGACACAGGACTTCGTCCGTCAGCGATACCGTGCTTCCTCGCTGCAACGATAATGTCGGAGCAAATGGATTGCACGTTGGGTGGCAAGTCGAGGTGATTGCAGTATCGGACCAGAAGGGTTTCAGGTCCTGTGGAGGGTGATGACGACGACGTGTTTGTCGACGCGCCGGGCGACAGGTTGAATGCCTGTTCCAATGCTTTATAGCATTGCCCAAGGATTTTCTTCGATACGTGCGTGAGGTTGCAAATCTCACGGAACGTCCGTGGAACATGGGCCTGTCGACAAGCAATGAAGATGCAAGCAGCGATAACAGCATCCAACGGCTTTCCGCGAAGGAGCTTCTCTTCGTCAGACCGCTTGTACAGCTGTTTCGCGATGTCGCTGATTGTTTTGGGTAGGGAGAATTGGTCGCACCAGCTCGAAATGTCCCGGAACGCAGTGAGGATGTTGCGTTCAGAACGGGAGCTTTGGGAGCGTGACGCCGCGCGTTGGAGCTCTCGTGCAATACCCGACCCTCCATCCCTGAAGCTAATGACAGTGTCCAGCTGCTCCATTCCCTCCATTAGAGGATCTGAGGCCGCACCAACACGCGAAGGGTCATCTCCTTCGTCGTTGGCGAAAGTCTGAAAAGTTGTTGCATTGAACCACGTATAAAAAGGACGAGAATGTAGAAGGATGCTCACCCGCCATTCACTTCTCGTGTCGACGATCCTGTCCCCCAGAACTAAACCACAGTTACCACAAACGAGGTCTCCACTACCGAACTCCTCGACAATATTGGGATTCGGATCTCTGCATTCGGGGCAGATGAGGCGAACGGCAAGGTCTGGGCCGAATGTGGGCTGAGACGAGCCTTTGTGCTGAGGCGCAGCGAGAGGGAAGGGCTGAGCGTACGCCATTCGTCGAGGAGGGGAAAGGGGAGGTAGCTCGATGAGTTTTCAATGAAGTTGAATGAGATCTATTAAGCTCTCTGTCCTGGTGAATAGGTACAAAGAAGTGTCTAAAGAACAGTTGTGCAGCAGCAGGATCTTGAGTATTGCCACTTAGTGAGACCTACCAGTGTCCGCAAACTGGTTCACAAGCCTCTGACAACTGAACTGGGGATAGTTGCAGGAGGGCCCAGCAACGTCAACGAGGCAGTGGTGGTTGGGAACAAAGCAAGTTGCGGCACCTGGCCACAGCTCTGGCTGAATAAAAGCACAGCATGACAAAGCGGACTGCGTGGGAGCATCCGGGCCGAAAACCCGAGATGTCGACAGGGGCAAAGCAGACAAGGCAGCAATCCTCCTGCGGTTACAGGAAGTTTGCAGTGCAATAAATAGAGTAAAGAGCAAAAATTAAGACGTCTTTCCTCGGGTTTCTGACTGTGAAACGACCCCCAACACTTGGACCAGGTTAAAGCACTTGCATCATCACTAAATTCATCACAACACAGAAGTTAAGAAGCAACGATGGCTACTAGAGGAGAAAACCAGTCAAAATTTTAGATATTCTTATGGGAAGGAACTTGGGTACTTACCCTTCGCCGCCTGTGCTTTCATCTTGAAGTAGTCCTCATGAAGACCACACTCTGTCTTGCTCTTTCCTGCCCATCTACCTGCACGTTCATCCTGTCCTTCTTCTACTTTTGATGTGCTATGCCAGTCACCGACGCTGCGATACCCTTGAGCCAGGAGTTTGTTGCGCGGAACGTCGTTCTGATTGATATAATTTTCAACGTCCTTGAAGGTCCAAGCGAAGAGAGGGTTGAGTTTGAGCAGACCGGTGTTGTCTACTTCAAGAGGAGGGAGAGAAGCGCGTGCGCCACCTTGGGAGGCTCGACGGCCAGTGATGGCGGATTGTACGTCAAGTTCTTGATAGGCCTTCTGGGCAGGTTCGACCTGGAAGAAGAATGGGTTTCAGTTGAATAAAACGGTGCTTGACGAAAGACCAACTTTTACGAGGTAATCGTAACTGTTTTCGTCCAGCTCCCAGAAGCGCTCCCCATATTTTTGTTCGAAGTCTGTCACCGTTTCACATCCATCGGGCTTGAAGACGTGTACCGACACGTTGTATCGTCGTCTGACATCCTCGATCAATTCATAAGTCTCCGGGAAGTGGTACAATGTATCCAGGAAGATGAGGGGTGGACGATCAGAAGGGTCTGCGAATTTAGAAAGCATATCGATGGCCACAAGACCTGTTAAGCCAAAGGCTGTCGTTTGCGAGAGATTTGGTAGGTGGACAAGAGCCCATTTTAAGATGTCCTGCGGTGAGAGCGTGCTGAGATGTGCGTTTATTGAGGCGAGGACCTCCGTAGAGAGGGGGAGCCGGAGAGGGCTCGGGAAGTCGGGTGTATTGAACGTCGATGATGAAGCCATTGAAAGGGATCTTATTGGAAGGGTTTATGGATTGAAGATCAGGATCACCGCTTGCGACAAGGTGGTTATAACGGTGTTCTTACCATTCATCTTTTCTTTGCCGTGTGGCTTGTGCAGCTCGCGATGGTGTCAATCTGAGGAATTGCGAAATTTACACGTGACGTCACTCATTTAGATAACCTGGACCTGCTGATCTCCAATCCTTTCTTCCGAATTGCAGCCTTAAGTGCGAGAAGTGCGAGGGGAACTGCATTATAAAACTTCTATACTAAGTCAGTCATCGTCATAATATTCATCCGAAGGAGAAGAGTAACCCTCATCCGAGTACTCTTCGGGGCCATCATCGTCCACGTCGTATCCTTCCTCTGCTCCGGACGAGTAATAAACACCTTCATCACTTGCCACCCCATCGCTCATAAAGTCTTCGCAATCCTCGTCAAAATTGTCCCGGCGATTGCGATAATCCAAAAATTGGTCCTCGTGGGGGTCCACGCCATAGGGCTCTACGTATCCGCCAGACCTCGTATGCGTGCCATACGATCCAGAGTATGGCAAATCTATCTCTGCTGACATGCCGCGCGTTATGTTGGTCGGCCAGTGTAGGCCAGCGAAAGGAGCCCCTCGTGTATATTGGTCATTATTGCTTTCGTCGTCCGAATTCTGTTCGTGTTGCAGCGGTGCATGGGAGTTGCCGTCATATCTGACTGGCTGCATTTGAGAGGCTCTCCATCCTGCTCTGACTTGCGGGCTTCCTAAGCTCTCGCCTTACTGGGGAATCAATACCAAAGGAGACCTCGGAGAGTAATGTTCCCCACCTATCTGGGCAGGAGGCAAATCTTCTACACCGCGAGGTTCTCTGTAGCTCGACCTGGAGCTCGAGGCAGAAAGCGAGGGTGAAGAAGGCTGATAAAATGACTGGCTTGCACGCGGCCAGGAGGTCATACTCGAGGAAGCGTATGGCAGTCCTTCAGAGCCTCTCTGAAATGTCGCTGAGAAGTTGTCCACTCTGGGATAATATGCTCCTTCGGAATGTTGCCTCCCGAGCCTTCCTATAAAATCGCCCGAGGCTGGGTCAACGTCGCGAGAAACCCGGCTGGCATTCCACCCACGACTGCCTTCATGCCCAGTTTCTGAAAGCGTATACTCGTCGCTCCGTGCTATGCCCACGTCCGGCAGAGGTGCAAAAGGAGGAGGGGCGTGGCGGTAGGGCAAAGTCGGTAGCCAAGGATAGGCGCTTCCATGGGTGCTTGGAATGGGACCCCTACTAATGTTGTAGCCCGGTTGGAGATAGTTTTGTTGAATTTCGCGCTCAAGTGCGTCCATCGCATTTAGAGCACCCTTGAGGGAATGCCTATCTTCTGCCCATGGCTCGTCCTCTTTGAAGCCATCTGCGTATAACTCTCCCCGAGATAAAGGGCTGCAGGAGAAAAGAAGGCGAAGAAGAGCAATATACGAGGCACAACCGTTGAGCTTGGTGGACCCGATGACAAGGTGGTGAAGCGCTACTCGCCTTGGGTTACGACAATGGCTCATGCTGGGTTCAACGGCGCCACCAAGTCAATAGGTCGGTAGCGCGTTTCGTCGAAGGGGAGGGGAGCACTCGAGGAAGGTTTGGTCTGGCTTCGAGTCTCCTAGGTCGCTCGGGCGGCCTGGTCTCTTAAGAAATTCAGAGACAAAGGACTGTGGAGTCCACGAGGACAACATGAGGGAGCTGAAGGTCCGCAACCACCACAAATGATACTATCAATTACATCCTATGAGGGTGACTCGGCCCTCAGTGCCCGACGTCGCAGCCTTGCTTTTGCTCGCATCGCAGCAGTGTAAGGGTATTAGTGTCGATGTTGTGCGCCGTCTTCGAAGAAATTTTTTAGAGGTGTTGAATATGCGCTGGCATCAGCGATCTGCCATAGTTATAGTTCAAGACTATTTCAGCTTGCAAATATCTTCTGTTGGAGAAGGGGGAGGAAAGGCAATAGACAGCGCATGTACGAGCTCGAAGAGGCACAAAAACATTTACCAAGAACGTATAAAGTAATGATGGTGGAATATGCAAAAAGCGAGTGTAGGCAAGGCCAAGGCCAAGATCAAAGACACATAGGCAACAACCAAAAGGCAATCATAAGTAGTAAGTAGCGTAGCATGACTAGAAGTACAGACATGCGTGGAAAAAAAGGGCATATGAGGGTTGAGTGATGTCTGAATTTTGTACGTTGGGATGTGGAATGGGGATGTAGAGTGCGATTGGTTAATACTATGTCATTGTAATGCGAGTGTAAGAGCGAGATGGACGTAGACAACAGGATCAACACAGCGATGACGATGAGTGAGGGCAGGTAGACAAGAGACCAAGGAGGAACAAGAGAAAATCGGCGTCAGGGAATCGTAATCGTAAGCAGTGAAGGGGGAAGTATATATAGAGGAATGTATGCAAAGCAAACACAGTGTCAGGAGACGCGAGTAACAGAGAGACCGAAAAAAAGGGAAAAAATAGGAATAGTGTTCCTATCGATAATAAACAGTGCCCTGAGGGGTCTGGTCCATACCGTACATGTCGTACTGTCCGCCCTGGGACATGTCCATGTACGGTGCATAGCCGTAAGGCTCTGGGTAATAGTAAGGTTGCTGATAGTGATAACCCATCATACCAGGCATGCCTGCCTGCAAGCCATCTTCCATGCCTCCATGACCACTGACGTTGTCATACACCGGCAGAGTGACATCGGAAGGAGGGGAAGGATAATACCCATTCTCCCGAGCAGTGGCAACCGGAGCCGGTGTAAACGTTGGTTGGAAGGTTGGTGCAGTTGTTCGCAGACCAGACGCAGTGTGCGACATGGGCTTCGCAGGCTTGCTTGACTCGTCAGCCGGAGCACGGATCTCAATGCGGGTCGTTTGGCGAGGGAATGAGAAGATGGGAGTGCCGGTCGCAGGGTCAATGAATCCATTCACAGGAGGAGTGTGAGAAGGTGGTTGGGCAAGGAAATCAGGAGAAACCGCAGTTACGGAGACTGATGAATGGTGGTGCATGTGGCCTGGGACGAACGGCACGGGAGCGATGTGAGAAGGAATGATGGGACGAGGATTGTACATTGCAGGCGCTTGAAGGTAGACGGGACGACCAGTGGCTACCTCATATGGCATGCCATGGGCATTCATGGAGATACCAGGGGGCAAAGGCAGGGGATAGCCGTAGGGCGATCCATATGCAGGCGAAGGTTGCGAGATAGGCTGTGGCGGAGGGGGTGGTGGTGGTGGTGGGGTAAAGGTGGTTTGAAGAGGGGCAAGGGTGGGACGTTCTGCTACAGGAGATACTGACGCTTGAACTTCGACGACAACTTCTGAGGGAGGCTTCCGTAGCACAGCAAGTTCCGTCTTCGCCTGCCGTTCTGGGTCCGACGCCTGAGGCTCTAACGACAATTGTTCTAGTTGCGACCGTATCGTCGGTTTTGGAAGAGCTTGCTTGGGCAGGGATGAAGTGCCTTCATCGCCAGTTGTCGGAATGGGTTTCGTGGAGTCCGATGTTGAGGCAGCGCGCGATGTAACAGGCTGCACTGTGGGCGCCTTTCCGGTGGCTGTGTCCTCAACCTGCGTCTCCACAGCGGCAACCTCTTTCTCCTTGCCAGATCGTTTGGGTAGCCGTACAACGAAGAAATTGTCCCCGACCGTTGCCGTGCCTGATCCCGATGCAGGCGTGGACGCGGAAGCTGAGGGTTGAGCTGCGACTCGGAGAGGCCCCCGCACTACCTGAGTCTGATGTCCTGGAATCTTAACTCGGAAGCCAGGACCCTGACCAGGGCGGGGCTTAAGCGCTGTATCGAAGTAAAGGAAAGCTTCGTGCTGCTTTGTCCACATTAGTTCCGGCTTCATAGTAAAACGAACGCCGTTAATTTGAGAAAAAGAAGAGTTATTGCGGCCTCTGGCGGAGGAAGTAAATCCACCACGCGTATACCCACCTCGACCTGCAAACCCGCCCCGGCCAGAAAGCCCCCCTCGCTTGGGCGATTGCTGGGCTTGTCGTGCAGCGGCCTGCTCTGCACGACGCTGCTCCTCCTTCTTCTTCATCTCCTCGAAGCCATCATGCGTCCAAGCTCGTTCAATTGGAGGAACGTCCACCAGATTGCTTGGGTCGTTGTCGCCAAACGGAGATCGACCTTGGCCGCCCTGGAATCCACCTCGACCGCGCATAAATCCTGTGCCTCTCCCTCTACCACGACCTCGCCACCAGCCACTCAAACTGCGGAATTCTGAGCCAATTAGACGATCGTCATGGCCCCAAAAGTTCCCAATGGTGGGTACGAACGACGGGTCTGTCTCGAGTTTGTGTTGGTAAGCCTGTCGAGCAGATTGAGAGGGAGCACGAGGTTGAGGTTCGAAGGAGCCCAAGGGCTGTGCTGCCTCTTCAGGTTGAGCAGGAGTGGCACGAGGCTCCGTGGCGCGATTCGATTTGTTGGTCTTCTTGTGTTTGCGAGGAGGAGGAGCCCGTTGTTTTCCAAAGTCTGTAAACTCGATGACCGGCAAGTCGGCTGGACCGTCGAACTTGTCATCCGTGACCATATCTGCCCAATCCCCACCTGGCGCAAAAAAAGACGAGATCCCACCGGGGCGGGCCTCTTCCTTCACAACAGACTCGGGGCTTTTGCTGTTTCTTGGAGTAGGAAGATGGGCACGATCATGGAGGACATCGTCAGAGGCGGGTTCAGTGTCGGAATCATCGGTGGCAGAGTCTGAATCGGAGGCTTGCTCGTCTGACTCTGAATCGGTTGCAGCCTCACGTTCAATCTCGTCATCACTGTCGGCATCCCCGCATCCCCTTCCTCTACGTCGAATGGCCCGTCTCTTCTTCGGAGGTGCAGTGGCGCGTGGTTTCTGGGGAGCTCCCTTTGGGACGATGCGCGCGGAGGGTTGTGATGTTGCAGGAGCAGGCATATAAGAGGCTTGCGAAGTTTAATAAGGGGGTGGGATGGGCGTTGGAGGTAAAAGGAGGGCTTACTTAATGGGAAGGTGATGTGGTAAGTACGATGGGAAAGGGGGCAGGAAACAAAGAGGCGGGAAGGCGCTGGCTTGTCGTCACCGGCACCGAACAAGACGGCGCAAACGGTCACAACTTTTCATTCTCCGACAGGCGCCGCTGCAACCGCTCACGTGCCTCCCCGCATTCTACCAGGCCGGCTATCTCTTCTGCCTTCCCCACAGTCCACCCAACTCATGGATCCCCAGATCCCAGAAAGCTTCAACCGCAGGACAGAGAAATTGTCAACCGGCCGTACATACCACTTCGTGAGCTGCTCAAAGCCTCTTCGCGACCGAGACTGACCTCCTCATCAGGTCGACCAATTGCCGGAAGGGTATCATCCAAAACGCAACGCAACTATCCTCTGTGTGCACGGCTTTCCAGATATTTGGTGGGCCAAATCGCACTCTAAGGAACCACCACACGACTTAAACAGCCAAGGTATGGCTGGCGTCATCAGATCGGCCCCTGGGTGCGTCTCGGATGCCGCGTCGTAGTGCCCGACATGCTCGGCTATGGCGGTACTTCAAAACCCAGCGACCCAACAGAGTACTCGACGAAGAAACTCTGCGCTGATCTAGCAGCACTTCTTGACCTCTTGGGAGTTAGGAAAGCTGTACGCGCTGTTCTCGCCCATGAACCGGTTCCTTTTAACTGATGGGACCCAGGTTCTCATCGGGCATGATTGGGGTTCATACACAGTGGGTAGATTTGCCCTCTGGTACCCACGCCGTCTTCACGCCCTTATAATGTAAGCTTTTGCTAGCCAAAAATTGGTTGTTGTATGTGACCTTCCATTCCGAGGTTGAGTGTCCCATACACCCCTCCCTCGCGGCAATACATGCCCATCGAAGAGGTAGCTAAACGAGCTCCAAACCTGGGGTATCAGGTCTATTTTTCAAACCCTAAATCTAGCCAAGACATATTGTCCCATGTCAGCCACATTACATCTCCTCGCCCTACTTGAGGTAGATCCTGACGAGCTCCATTTTTACATTGATACAGCTCGACAAATTCTTGCCATTAGTGTATCAACCGCCTCATTCGAAATCGGTCGACTTCACCCCACTTGGGGTGCTGGAGTACCTCCTGCTTCATGCACCAGACAGCAAAATCCGCCATATACTCACTGACAAAGTGTGCTGTTCTTTCTGTTGCCGTATTTTCGTACTTACTGTCTTCGACTAGGAATATGACTATTATAGCGCCCAGTTGAGCAAAGGGATGGTTGGCCCCCTTAACTATTATCGCACGTCGAAATTCAGACACGATGAAGAACTAGGTAATCATCGGCCCAACTTGAATTCACATAGCTCAGACTGACTGTATTTTCCCTTGTTCTCCTGTAGCTGCAAAACTGCCTGTCAATCTTCCAGCAGACTTACCCTACCTGTTCCTGTGGGGAACAAAAGATGCGACTGCTACTCCTTTCGTCATCAACAAATCACGCAAGTTTATCTCTCGATACCAAGATATAGCCATCGAAGGCCGTGGCCATTGGCTTATGGTCGAAGCGAAGGACGAAGTTACGCAGGTCATTGGAAATTGGCTCGAGGGATTGACATGTTCCAAGCCAGCGCGCCATCAGGAAGGTTCAAAGCTGTGAAGTTTGCAAGTTCTACCGATCTCAGTAGTAGGAGAAAGGAATATTTATTGGACATGACGCTATGAATTATTCTTGTCAGCATTTCTACGCCTGTCTCGCCTCTCTAACTTTGCTTGAATCGCGCCTTGATTCGGGCCGCCAAGATCACCCACTTTGCACCTGTTTGAGCTTGAGGGGGCAAAGGCTTTTTTGGTCTTCACTAACCGTGACGTTCACCGGCCCATCCCTGAGGGCGTGTGTCCTGTCAAGCCTGTATCGCGTCTGCAATCATGTCAGTTCCACCTCCGGCAGCATCTACAACAGCCTCAAAAGAAGAGGACGAGGTCCCACCGCCAGAACGCCCCCCTTCCCCACCACTTCATACGACTTTCGCCGCCAGAGGGATCCATGTACGAACGCCCATTATGCAGCAGCGATTCGATTATAACTCATCTCGGTCTCTGGCTTCGGTGCATCCTGCCATCTATATCGCGGTGTAGCCCCCGACGTTCTCTGCATTCAAGCCACGCGATTACCGTATACCGAGCTCGCAGGCGATGACCCATGTAGCGTGGAGTTGCGACGGGAAGAAGCTCGCAGCGGTTGGAGTGGATAAGGTTACAAGAGTGTGGAACCCAGAGAAGACTGTGAGCATGCAATGATTTCTAGATGTGGCTTCATAAACCTGGCTGACGTGCATTCATTCCACTTTGCAGATGGAACCGAGATCCGCGACCTTGTTCTCTGGAGGCCACACCGAAGATGTGGACTATGTCTCATGGAATCCAACTCACCCAGAACTATTTTGCACGTCGAGTCAGAGAGATAGACGTATCGTGTTCTGGGATGCGCGTCGTACGTCGCTTCGGTCTTTCTGTTAGCGTTGACATTGATGGTCGCTAGAAAGTCGCAATATCCAGTTGTGCCCCGTCAAGGGTTCGCCAGTGCAAACGTGCTATGCACCCAACGGACAATCTCTGCTATACGTTTCCGCCGGACACCAGCTCTTTTTCCTGGCATACGGAAGAAGAGGGGAACAGACGAAGGAGGAATGGCATCTTTCTGATCGAGAAGCAGTACGTCTCGTCAACTCATTGGCCTGGCGCTTATCTCGTTGCTCTATTAGCAAGTAGGCTCAACCGCGATCTTCAACCATGTTGGCGATGGAGTCGTGGTCACTCATCATCAAGAACATACCTTACGCGTCATGGACTACCCATCCCTCGCCATAAGAGAGAGCCCTGCAGCCCACGTAGGAGGATGTATTGCCCTTGCTCTTGATCCTCGGGGGAGGTAAGCGATTCGTTCATGTCCCACGAAACCTGGCGAATCTTTCCGTTCCTTTGTCTGCCAGATACCTCGCTTCAGGAGGGTTTGACTCAATTGTCAACATGTTTGATCTTAACGATTGGATATGTGCGAAGACAATCACAGTTTGCGAGTGAGCACTCAGCCATCTCTGGGCCTTTTTCCGATCATAATTTCCGCGTTTGGTAGAAATGCCATCAACGCTCTTAGTTTCTCGCACGACGGCGAATATCTAGCTGTTGCAAATGGTGGCAATTACATCGATGTCGTGAGTCTTATTGCGTCTTTGTACGTGTCATTATTTAAAAATACGAAATGCAGTGTGCAACAGAGACGGGCATGCCAATGCATCGGGTACCAGCTCTCGCACCCTCTCCAACAGTTACCTGGCATCCTTCGAAGTACGTTATCGCATATTGTGGGCAGACAAAGGCTAGAGAAGGTGGTCCGCCACCTGTCGCAGTTATTAGCATGTTCGGGTTGCTTGAGTAGTTCCTGCTGCAATCTAGTCTACAAGTCCTCTTGCTAAAGATTGATGAAGTTGAAGCAATGTCCTCAACGTTCAACATCCAGGGGCACAATTGAATGTAGACGGCGCGAAAGCCAGAGAAGTAACCGATAGATTACTAGACAGTTCAACGTCTGCTTATGTGTATACAAAGGAAAGAGCATGGAGCATAGAGGGTACACGTAGGTAAACGTAGGTATTGTATGAGACAACTTGAACAGCAACCGGTTACTGGCATGCAGAGCATAGAAAGCAGGGGGGTCTACGACGATGGCAGAGGAAAACTATAGCTACGAGGATTTGCGAGATGATGCTAAACGTATAGAACAAAATGGATGATAATGAAAAGCGATGAGAGCGGTGAGAGCGATGGGAGAGCAACGAGGTATCAAAGCATATAGCGTGCGAGAAAGCAAGAACGACAATATGACAAGAAAGTTCAGAGTTCAGCGGTCAACAGGAGGCGTCAAAACCAAGGGCTCGAAAGAAAAAAGGCAATAAAAAAGGAAAAAGAATATCAGGTGGTCAGACCAAGGGAGATGGGTATAGGGTCAAATCAGTCACGGAAACTATAGACAAAGCCAGTGTGGTCCGTCATCGAGGGAGGCCGAACGACGACGTCAGGAAGGACTTCATTTTGGCGCAATACGGCTCGCTGCTTCGAGGTTTCAGATCGCGAAAGGGTCAAACCCTTGATATTCTTGCTAGTTCTAGGGCTGGCACCGGGATTTGCGTTTTCATCCTGATGGGCAGCGACGCGGGACTTCTGCCTCTTGCCCAAAGTCAAAGGGCGGATCTGGGACATGGGCGCGTTGGCAGTTGCGTTGCTGCTGAGAGCATTGCCACGATCCTGCAGTAGTGTCAGCTGGCGGAGGCCACCCTCCTTAGGTGAGGTTGAGACAGAGGATGCACGTCGTAGCTTGCTTGCCTTAGGCACCAGAGGCCGTACAGCACGAGACGAGATCGAGGATATTCCTGAGGTTGAAGGTTCGTTGGAATTCATAACGTTTTCCATGGGGTACGCGACGAGTTCGTCTTGGGTATAATCGGATTTGATGTAGCGAATGCTCGAGCGAGGACGTTCTGGCATAGGCGGCGGTGGGTGGCGATTGGCCGGCTTTTGCGCGACAGTGTTGTGGGGCGTGCTCTCAGCATTCGTGCTTGCTTGCAGTCCGGCTTCGAACTCTTCGAACAAGGTGATCGTGGAGGCAGCCGAAGGAGGCATGTCGGCTATGCTGGCAATCGACGACCGAGCGGTATCAATGTTGTGAGGTACGTCAGCGCGGAGACCTAGCGAGCGAGTAGACATGCTTCGTGCCAAACCTGCGGGAGACTGGCTCTGCTTATCTTCTTCCTCTTCAACAGACTGTAGGCAGGAGGTAGCGTTCATCAAAGTTTCAGTACCAAGAACAGTGTTCCTGCGTCCCAGGTCGACATGACTGGGAACGGCAGTGTATTGTCCAACCCTGGTTTCGAGAGCACTTCGAATTTCAGCACCCCAGGCAGTTAGAGAGTGCAAGCCTTCCTTTCCGAGGCTCAAACTATTTTTCATGACATTAGCGAGCATGCTAAATCATCAAATTTAAAACATACCTCGGCAGACTGAAGTGGTTCTTCTTATGTCCGGATTCCTTTCGTGCTCGAGGATTGCGCGGTCTCGCGGGAGTTGAATGGACTCCAGGAGATGAAAAGTCCGCGCCGAACTCCACAAGCTTCTTGGCGACCTTCTTGCCCTTGCTCTTGCTGAAAGTACCAGGTGGCGAATAATCTCCATCCTTAATCTTCATTTCACTACCAACCATAAGACCAGGGACGAGAAGAGGGAGAACTCCCGCAGTCAACGCATCGATCTCGTTGAGTTCGTTCATGTCACCGATACCATTGAGCGAAAATCCAGAGGAGAATGACTTCTTGTGCGTGAGCATCGCAAGACGAGCGGCCCGAACGTTCGGAGGCGTGGGCGGAAGAGGAAATGAAGGAGGTGGACTGATGTTGAAACCTTCGCGCTCAGTCGGGGTTGAAGGGCCGTTGTTGTTGATGGAGGTCACAGAGCGAGATCGAAGATGGGACGAATGACTGGCACGTTTGCTGTTCGAACCGGACGCAGAACTAACCAAAGTGCTGGCTCCCAAAGACTCTCGATTTGCACCGTTGGCCGATTGTCCTGACACGACGACGGTCTGGGCAAGCGCTGAATAGTGCCTCTGGGCGATCATGATCTTTGTAGCAAATGCCATGCTTTCATCGAGAGCAGAATTGTGGGAACTCGTCTTTGAGATTGGCCTCATTCTTCCAAACTGCACACTGTTTTCGGATTGAGGGGTTCCATGGATGTGAACAGGAAGAGAGGAATCGTCGTTTTGGAAGGGGATGGGTGGCATGTCCAATTCGTCGTCATTTTCCTCGGGTGGAAGAACAGACAATTTGGGAGTCGCCGACAACATGCTCATGGCCCTGCCAAACTTTCCCTTGCCATCGATGGCGTCACCTTTGCTGAGCCAAACATCACCACTGCGGCGGCCTTCAACAACAGTCACACTGCAACTGGTGCTGCGCTTGTACTCATAAGAGAACTTGTGTGGTGGGAAGCTTCCAGTTGGCAAAGGAGGGTTTCTTGTCTCCTCAGATTCACCACGGACATCGAACAAACCGATTGGGATGGGAAGCGGAGAGGCGAAAAGGAGGTTGAGGACTAAAAGTGGGGATGAAAGTGTTATCGACAAAACGAACAGAATCTGAACAACGGTGGATGGCAAATTGTGCTGTGAAAGAATAACAAGGTAAGGAAGTGCAAAACCCTGTCAAACGTGGTTGAGTCCTTGTTTCTCGATCATGCTAGGTAGCACTCACCAGAGGAAGCGATATCATCACTGACCAAGTCAAAGCAGGCAACATCGAAATTTGAATCACTGTACCAGCTGGAGCAGCCAAAGCAGCCAACCCTTTCTCCGCCTCCATATTTCCAGGAGCATAACCGTAGCCGCCAAGGACTTGAGCGTTGGCAAGTGCAGGGGTAACTGGACGTGAATTGTTGACGGTGAGGGCGGTGTGAAGATCAGGGCTGCTAGGATGGTGTATGGATCCTTCGTGGCGTGTCGTAGGGTATGACCAAGAGGAAATGGTTGTGTGGGATCCGTTAGACGACGTCAACCATGAAGTCTGGGAACCGTAACGAGGTTTTTGTTGATGTGGGAGGGGAGGAAGATCTCTTCGGAAAGGATCGACTTCAGCGAGACCGGCAGATGTTGGAGAGGTTGGACCATAGGGCGAAGGAAGAGGTGGAACTGGAGGGATTTGAATGTCATTCGCGGTCGTGGAACCAAACCAGAAGGAAGACTTCGCGGGAACAGACGGATGTCCTTGGATTTGAGGACGACCGTATTGCTGAGCCGTGGTTCCTGTATTGTGAGTCGAAAAAGACCACGCAGACGCTGAATTCCTGCGAGAACTTGGGTTGGAAGTGAGCCAGGATGCGCCATCACGAATAGCGTCAATGTCTTCAGTGGCGAATGAGGGTCGCGTCTTCTCTTCTACTTGACGAACAGGTGGCCACGAAGCTGAAGCCTCGTTAGGAAGAGACAGGTTCTTCTTGATGGTGAAAAGGGTGCGGATGAGGCAGGCAAATGCGACGCCGCTCAAGACGGCGATGGTTGCGGAATATGCCGTCAAACCGACAAATAGCGTATCCGTCCCAGTTCCTGACAATAATCCGGCAACGGCGGTCGAGGTTATGACAAGGAGAGCTGTAGGGCCCCACAGCATCCAGTGCTTTCCGCCGAAGGAAACGGACTGTGCCATGCGCACATGAAGGAGGGTAATAGACACGACAATAAGGAGGCATGTTTGTCGAGTTGTAACGGCAATCCACAACCTAATCGCTGAGGCTGGATCGGTGGCAAGAGCAAGTCCGGCCGGTCTACCTGTCGACTCTGCGATAATCTGCCAGACGAAAGCAGCTAGAGCAACGACGTCGAGACATGCCAACCAGAGATGGGATTTGTCTGCAGCTGAGAGCGATCGGAACGTTGGCAAACCAAATTCGGCCTACAATGCAAAGATGAGCCAGTTACGATGCTTGCCAAGAAACTACTTACTGGTGAAACACGCTTGCTGAGTGGATGCGGAGGCAGAATTGGGATAACAATGCGAAGAATGGTGAATGCTGAAGCTAGAAAAGAGATGAAAGCGAGGACGAGAGCGGGTACAAGCGGAAACATCTTGATTACTGATTCTTGACTGGTCGTGCGTTCTTGAGAGAGCGTGAGGTGCGTAGAAGCGTAAGGGCGTAAGGCCTTCGTTGAACGTCAAAGCCGTCGCACAGCTGGGGAGCTGCTCCGCGAACGAAAGTCAAAACCGGTGACGATGGCAGGAGAGGGAATAGCCTGTGTTGTTTGGCTCTCTATTTGGTCGTGGTTGAAGAATATAAGGGGCGGCGCTCAGACGCGCCAGTCACGTGGTAGCGTTGCAACGAGGTGTGATGCAATTTTCTAAATAAGGAACTCCGAGCTCCTATTTTGAGCCCTCGCTAGATTTTTAGCTCCTCGATGACTTTCGTTGGACTTACGAGCACAATATTCATCTCCTCCTGGTATACGGGAATTAGTCGAAGCAATCTCAAAACAAAATTCGCTTATGAACACGTCACCTAGTCATATTCCCACACTTCGTCCTCTGGCTGAGTGACTAGTAGTACTTCGTCCTCTGGCTGAGTGACTAGTAGTACGATCTTCACCAGTGCTTCCAAACCACAGAACGACTCTGGCTTTGTTCTCTCCCTCCTTTTTTCTCCCGAGATACACCAACTCGAGGATGCAGATCAATTGATGAGGTACGTACGAGGACTTAATGAACCTCAAACTTAGTCTTTTTGGGCCTTTTAGTGACTAGCCAGCACACGTCGTGGCTGATCTCGCAACGTCGACCCCGCTCTATGCTTCGGGGAAAGATTCTTGTCTGCTTGTTTTTATTGGTCCAATCGCAGATCTGACCCATATCCGACTCTCTAACCGCACCAGGTGGCCAATTGCCCTGTTCTCGAACGCGACAGGACGATGTCAGATCACACCCAAGCAATAGGTATTTCCAACAACCGTTGATAAATAATGTCGACAACTACATAAGCACCTGCATTTTTGCCCTTCAGCCTCTTGGCAGACACGTAGGTCCCAGCAATCCCTCAAATCCTCGAAGCCAATTGGCACTTTTGGTTAGCGTTCTATTCTGTTTGTACTGACGGTCTGCTCGTTCCGGTTCGCAGTACATCCAATGTGATGCACGTCGCTCTTCTTTTGCGTACGCAATGGTTCAAGGGCGTTGTGGGAGGTGGGAGCGCAGTGGCGTGTGCGGCATCGGGCGATTCGGATTGACGCGTTCTGATGACAGTCATGTGGCTTCTCAAGGACACGCGCGTTATCTCCGTCTCAAGTCTTCACTCCCGCTCCCGATGAATCACCGTTGCAAGCCTCTTGTGGGCGTCCGCAAGGAGTTCCTCAATGTCATTCTGACGCTGGTACGTGGATTTTGAAGGGTTATTTATTGAAAGTTGGGTTATCTAATGTCGATTTTTAGACATCAACCGTGTGCGACAGATACCTTGCGGCGGTCATTCGCGGCGGTCCTTCTGAGATCAAGCTACTTCTTCGAAGGTCATGTTGACCAAGATGAGATGCATATGGATTTACGGCAGACGGGAATTATCAATATTCGGCGTTCGCTGAATTCTCGCCTGCATCCGTGGGGTATATAGGCGACTTGGCTTTCCTTATGCCCCCTCGTACTTGCTTGAGTCCCCTTCGACTAGGTGCATTCTGCCCCGATGCATATCCCGCGCTTGTGGGGTTTCCTGCTCTCCCTTTCCTGCTTGTCTCTCGTCTCCGGTCGCCTTAAAGATGGTCGACTGCACGGAAACATGATGCCTATGGCGACTGTGCCCATGGCCAGTTTGCCAGCAATGAACATCCCTGTCACCAGCCGCAATGGAACCATCTTACCAGCGTACACGACCACATACTTTTTCGATCAACTTATCGACCATAATAAGCCTTCGCTTGGCACATTCAAGCAGCGATTTTGGCACACATGGGAGTTTTATGAACCAGGTAAGCTCCCAGTCCTAATAATTTCAGACTTGACGCTAACCCTTGTTCCCAAAAGGTGGCCCCATAATTCTCATGACGCCGGGAGAAGTTAACGCAGAGGGTATGTGTTATACTTTCTCGAAGTGCGCTTCGTTATCTCAAGTTATCCTAGGCTACTCTTCCTATCTTACTAATAGGACCATCCCTGGTCTCATCGGTAAGCTGTCAAAAATACCTTAGTGGGCGTGGGCGCGCTCATTTGACGACTTCGCACCGTCTTGAAAGCCCAACAGCAGAATGGAAGCACCATTGTCCTTGAGCATCGGTTCTACGGCCTCAGCAACCCTTATCCCGATTTGAGCGTCAAGAGCTTCCGCGTCCACACCATCCAGCAAGCTATCGACGACCTCGAGTACTTTGCGAAGAAAGTACATCTACCAATGCCAGGAGGCGATTCGGTCACCCCGGACAAAGCTCCTTGGATCTTGGTAGGCGGAAGCTACTCCGGTACGGATGTGCTATCACAAAACCGTCATCTTCGATTAACGTTGTTCAACAGGCGCACTTACCAGCTGGACAATGGTCAAGTGAGACTCGACGCATCTCCTTTGAGGAAAGCAGGCTAACCACTTGGTATAATCTATTAATAGCAAGCCGGGCCTTTTCTTTGCTGGATACGCGTCTTCTGCTGTAGTTCAAGCGATCCTGTGAGCTCGCGACTCTTTTTCGTCGAACCATGCCATGCGTACTGAAGAGTTCTCCACGCGCTCTGCAGCAATTTCTGGCAGTACTTCGAGCCCATTCGACTTCATATGCCGGCCAACTGCTCTGCCGACGTTCAAGCCGTGATTGCACACATCGACAAGACATTCACTGGCAAGAACACCGCCGCCATCAAAGCGATTCAAGATAGTTTTGGACTGCACGAACTCGGTGACCATCTGGACGACGTTGCTGGCGCCCGTATGTTTCATGTTATGTCTCCAAAGCCGAGCAGAGACTGACCGCCAGTGATTGTTTGACAGTACGCAACAACCTGTGGGACTGGCAGTCCCTTCAAGTTACCTCCGGTCCTGGGACCCAGTTCTATAGATTCTGTGATGCTCTTGAGGTCAAGGATGGCGTGAGTGCACCTGCCTCTGGTTGGGGTGTCAACCACGCGCTTGCGGCTTGGGGTGCCTATTGGAGGAATGGATATATCAAAACCCGTGAGTACCTCCTTCATCATCAGGCTTGGATAGACTTATATACGACCGTATTAGTATGCAAGGAGGACGACGTTCCGTATGTGCTTCCACTTCTCTCCACACCCTGCTGCCCTAATTCGGGTTATCTCCCACAAAGGACTTGCCTCGGAACTTATAATGCCACCCTGGAGTTCTGGACGGATACGAGCATTGATAATAACAGTCGTTCGTGGTTCTGGATAGTGTGAGTGTTCTCCGAGTGATTCGTTCTCAATTGGGTTTTTCGAACTCCACCACCAGATGCAACGAAGTTGGTTATCTCCAAGAAGCCGCGCCGCGGGGCAAACCTACCCTTGTGTCACGCCTGATACAACCCCCATACGACTTCGTAGGTCCCCAAGCATTTCTGTCGGAAGGAAAGCCCTAAGAAGCCTCGAACTTTTAGCGACAATGTCAGATGATGTTCCCTGCGGCATTCAAAACCCCTCCAATCCCTAATGTTTGGCGGACCAACATTAAATATCACGGCTGGGATGTTAGGACGAAGAATCTCTTCTTTGCCAATGGAATTCGTAAGCCCGCCTGAGTCCTCAGTTCAAATTTGGATGACTCAATGGACCTTCTTCATCACCAGGTGATCCGTGGAAAGATGCGACGATTTCTGCGGAGGGCCTCAACATTACGAGCACTATACAGCAGCCAATCGGCCTGGCTGATGGGTTCCATTGCTCCGACTTAGGTGTTTCTGGCGCCGTTGACCCGACCATCGCGGCCGTTCAGCAGCAGGCGCTAGCTTCGATGAAAGCCTGGCTGAAGACCTGGAAATCTCTCGGCCAGGGTGGTCCGATCAAGACCCCGCGTGCTGTCGCTCAAACCTTCAAGAACACCTTCCCGCCGATCAGCATGAAGCCAGTCAACGCATGGTTTAAGAGAGTTGGGTCTATCTAGATGAAGTTTATTTATGCGACGAAATAGCGTATCTCTCCGTTTCTGTTCCCTTGCTATCGATTACGTTTGACTTCCGATAAATCGTTAACCTGCTTTGTAGTTGTAGCACTGGAAAGCACAAAGCGTTTGTGCTAGATTCGTACCCCGCCCGTACATAGTTAGTCAAGCCCAAGCTGTCTGCAGCCTTAGCGCTCGTTCAATGGCGACATTGCATCACAGCGAGCCACCGCTTCCAAAAATATATCGAAGAAGCTTTGCACCTAGAACAACGTAACTGGAGCATCGAACCTGTCAGCGTGAAGGTACGTACATTTAAGGCATCCGCAACAACGCAATTACGTCCATTTCGGCCCCATGTGTCGTCGCACGATTTATATTTCCAGACATCTACCACTGTTTCTCCAATAGAATGAGCACCAGTGAGTTCTATGTCCACCCGATGCCGTGTCGTCCTAAAGAGCTCTGGGTACGCCACATATGCGACGGTCAGGGCATCGTGCAGGGGAGGTCCTTCCTGGAATCCAAATGTTGACTTGTAGGACTCGGCAAAGTAACTAATCAGGGTGGAGAGAGTGTGGCGCAAATTACTCGATGCGGCTGGAAGAACTCCCAGACTAGACTCTGAGCCTGGAGAGAGCAGTTGGGTGTGTATTTCTCGTGTTACAATCGCAGTGTGTGTTACGTTGATGGGGATCATGGTTTTCTTCACGGGCACGTTCAATACTATCTGCGCCGCATGTGCTACCAGGTGGTGAGTGCCAACAAGGTGATATTGTAGGCACGAGAGACCTACGATCACAAAGGATGTTGTATTCTGCAACAGAAGAACGGTTGCCCATACCCACTCCTCCACCCATAAAGACGAATTCTTCGACAGCTCCAAGTAATTTGGGATACACGCTGATGAACAGAGCGATGTTCGTCATTGGTCCAGTAGAAATTATCGTGACCCGAGGACCAGAACCGTTCCTCCATGTCTCCTTGATAGAACGCGACATTCCGTCTAAGGCATGGACGTTGAAGCCATCGGCGTCCTTTGCGAACCGGGCAACGACGTTTGAATCGTCGCCAGCCGGAAGGCCTTCAACACCGCCAAGCCCATCTTCTCCATGGATTTCAGGATCATGTTTGGCTGGTAGTAGGAGGGGCTCTGTCGCGCCAGGATGGACGAGTATCTTCGAAGGTGCGCCAAAAGCCACGAGACATCGAGCCGCATTTATAGCGGTCCAGTCGCTGCTTGCGTTTCCGTGTGTCTATGTCTCGTTGATCCTATCTCGAAGACTTCAATTTGAGTATTGACTCACTGTCGAAACCCCTAGCAGCTGGATATTTGGCGAGTTCACCGCCAACATGATAGCGGTCGCATCATCGTGTCCCTATAGATCGACTGACGATTTAGGCAATACATGAGAGACTTGAGATACATACCGGGTCGACATCCAACCAGACGTACTTCATGGTGAACTGTGAGCAGCCTCCGGGTCCTTATGCTGGACTTGGACCAATCAATCCCGAGATGGATCCAGGCGAAGTACCACTGCCTATCATTGTTAATTTCGGGCCGGTAGTCTAGACCGTCACAATGGACCGGACCGTGCCCGTCGTCGGGAGGTCTCTGTTGACTTTTTCATAATTTATATGCGATTCACATATTTACTCCGAGAAAATGAACCACTAGCTGCTTTGACAATGTGTTGAATTGACGAGATGATTCTGCGAATCTTCGACGCTTTGGAAAGGATTGAAAGGAGTTTAGTTCATACACGCACCGACAAATTGACTATAGCACTAATTAAATTAAGGATACAAATTGTTGTCAAAGCATGATTAAAATCGACGAAGAGATATGAAGTCCATAGTGCTCGCTGCGAGGAACAGCGAGCAGAGGCCTCCGGATGATGAGCACCAAGGCCATCATGCGATCCCTTCTGGACGTCCGGACCCTGGTGCATACTGTACGTAATGGGGAAGCTGGTCACCTTACGGTGCATTCAAAATTGCATGTGAAGTAGACACTGTCTCATTATAAAATGTATGCAGACTGATAAATAAACATCTTGGGTATGTGTATACCAACTTTCATTATTTTATGAAACTTTTTTCACGTTCTATGAATATTTTGCTGAAGAGTGTGCCGAACCGATGCCGAACCAGGAAGCTTGCCCTAATACTATCCCAAATTGTAGTGACCCTGACCGGACTCAATAGGCTCGTCTAAGCGGGAGATAAGATAATGATGACCAGGATCCTGGTCAGCGTTGTAGAATCGTTCTTGACATCGAGTTATCCGATTTACTCCAAATAAAATGCATGACACATAGTCTTTGCGGCACTCTGAAGCTTTTACTACAGTTGAGAGGCTTGTATCCCCATTGATGGGTAAGATATTCTTAACACAAGTATGAGTGTCCAAAAAAGCAAAAACTCAACTAATGGGCCCATCGGGGCTCAAGATAAATTCGTAAAATGATCAGAATACCTGGAGCATGTTATTTAGCCCATTTTACGACGCTTTGACTCTTCTGTTGAGGGACAGAAGGTGTGTTTGAGATGGGAGTCAACAGTTGTTTTTCTGAGGTCCCAAATTGGAGATGTCCTTTTGGGATGCGGCGGATGGCGGATAAGGGAAACTTATAGGAGATATAAATGTTATATTGTGAAGGTGCTGAACTAAAAATTATATTGGAAAGAGAATTTCGTGAGTAGCTAATCCCTTCGACGAGAGAGCCGCCATTTCATCTGAGGGAGGCAGTTCTAAAATAAGAAATTCCTGTGACTCACGCTCACGCAGCCCGAAATCCCACCCTTGTGCCCACGTAATTCAGTAAACACTCACAAAAAAGCTATAAAACTAATGTATGGGCCTTGTAAATTTGCATTACACAAAAAGAATGGAATTAGTAGCAGCCGTGGATGCTGAAAACGCGGGGTGACCAGCTTCCCGGTGTGACCAGCTTCCTGATTACGTACAGTACACGACCAAACACGCCCACTTTCTCGCTCATCAATGCATTCGTTTGTCATCAGGTATGTCAGGTATGTGTACTTGTCAGCATGGCGCCCAGGCTGGATGAGTAATGACTTCACAGCAGTCCAATAAAACCAAGTGTGAGACCTTCCTCCTATTAGTACTCGTCCACGATTTGAACCCGCCAGACGATATGACTACTTCCAGTGTCACGCGTCAATATCAGTTCCCTAAGGTGAGCCTTGATGAGGGCGTCGTCGTGCGTGCAGCTTGATCTATGGACTGTCTTCTCTAGATCGGCACGTACAACAACCTTGTTTTAACAGAGGGTCAGGTGCCTCCACCGAGAGCGAATGAAGTGTTATTAAAAGTACATGCCGTTTCTCTTCAAGTGAGCATTTGGCATTAGCTTTGGTTCTTAAACTAAATACCTCTCAAGTTCCGCGATCTCATGGTCTCAAAAGGGTTATATGGCGTCCCGTGAGCGTTCAAACTAGCGCCCAAAATCTAGACTGTTATAACATGCTCAATGCAACTCAACAGGATGCCCGATAACCTAATCCCGTGCTCCGACATGGCTGGCGAGATCGTTGCGATTGGAGAAGATGTTAAAAACTGGAAAGTCGGCGACAGAGTGTGCCCTAATTTTGCGACTGACCATATCCACGGACCTACAAACCCGGCTATCCAAAAGTCTTCGTTGGGTGCTCAATCCCATGGCGTTCTAACTCAATACAAAGTTGTTCCTGCCCACGTGAGTTTACTCCGTTAACTGTATATGTGGCGCATCTGACTTACTTCGACTTAGTCACTCGTGGCTATTCCGGAACATCTCTCGTACGAGGAGGCCTCAACCCTGCCGTGCGTGTCTTCTGAAATTAGGCAAATCCTTTCTCACATCCAGCCAGTTGCGCCGCCTTAACTGCCTACAACGCCTTGAACGGCCCTGTTCCTATCAAGGCAGGAGACTACGTCCTCGTCCTTGGAACTGGCGGAGTTTCGATGCGAGTATTCTGGTCTGTTCATTGACATGAATGCCTTCTTATCGCCCTATGCAATAGTGCTGCCCTGCAGTTTGCGGTGGCGGCGGGCGCAATTGTCATCGCAACGTCTTCTTCCGACGAGAAGTTAAAGATTGCTTTGAAACTTGGAGCTAAACACGTTGTCAACTACAACAAGACCCCACAGTGGGATGAAGAGATCAAGAATATCGTATGTCGATCTTTCCAAGTACTCTACCATTTATCCTGCTAAAGCACCGTTCATGTCAGACTAAAGGCGTTGGGGTCGATCATGTCATTGAGGTGTGTTTACTCGCCTGACTGGTATCCATTGGGAAAGTCTTTAGGAATACGTTGATAGGTCGGCGGCCCAGGAACTTTGCAAAAGTCAATCAACTCTGCTCGAGTGGGAAGTGGATACATTCATATCATTGGCTTTGTTTCTCAGGCAAGCACAAATTTCGAGTCGAGCCGAAATGATTCTGAAAAACCTTCTTACAGGACAAGGGCGATTCAAATCTTGTCCTCCCACTTATCCGAAACGCAGTCACTTTGCGCGGAATCCAGATTGGCTCCGTTGCCCAGTACGTTTTTTGTCCCATGTATTAATCTCGGTCCTCATGGACGTTGGTCAGGTTCGAGGACATGAATCGACTCATCACTGCCAACCCCAGCGTTACAAGACCAGTCGTCGACAAAGTCTTTGCCTTCGAAAAGGCCATCGAGGCATATGCCCATCTCGAATCCCAGAAGCATGTTGGCAAGGTTGTCATCAGGGTTGCTTAATTCCGATCTGTGTACCCGTTTGCCCAAAGAGTGCTTTCTGCACTTACATGTAATACTATTAGTCTAAATTTCCTACATTTCATCGCCTGTGTCTTGTGACATATATTGGAGAAAGTGTCATCACCTCCTTCTCTGCGTGACTGTTTCAAATAAATAAAGCCGGCCTTAATTCAAGATCTTAGTTGTAACCAAGTCCCTGTGCCCAGACCGTTCTAGGTCCAGAACGGAAAGTGTGGCGCTTGCCACATTGATTATGTAATCTCAGAGCACCACGCACTGCTGCCCGGCCATCACCGTCCTCCTCGTCCTCCCTCTCCGGGACTTTCAGCCCACTGCCGTCCGTGTGTGTTCGTAGGCTTTTACGCAGCCAGGTGAAATTCATGTCTCTGCAAATGATGCCAGACGTAAATTGTACAATCTAATGTTCTTTGAAAATTTATGACTATGGGCAGGGTAATTAGATGTTAAAGCAGAGCAGAGCAAATATTATATGAATTGAGTAAGTAGGTGTATCGTTGGTCTTTCTACAAGAATGGCACATTCTTCATCTCGCCTGCAGCAAGTATATCGTCGTCAAATGTTTCATCAGGGTCTTGCTCCGGGTCTCCATGTTCGTCCCCGTCGTCCCCGTCGTAGCCTTCTTCCCCTTCGTCGTCAACATGATGGATGAAATGGTGGTCCTCAAGCGGAGCCTGCCCCTCTTCGTCATCATACATCCCAAAGTGCATCTCATCTAGCGTGCCAGGCATGCTCGTCATACTTCTCCTCCTTTGCCTCCTCTTCCTCTTGCCATCGGTGTCAAGGACGTCATCGTCTTCATCGTCAGACTCGACATATGACGAAGACGACTCTGGGCTCTCACTGCGCCGATGGTCGTCGTTGTTCACTCGAGACATGAAGCCCAATGTCGAGCTCAACCTTTCGAACGAGGACATCTGGCGCAGGTGACTGCTTCGATATGGATCATCGGCCTTTTCTTGGTTATCAGGTATAGTTGCGATCGAGGATTGCTTGCTGACGGATGGTCGGTTAGAGTTTCCTCCGAGGCTGAAATTACGCAACCGCGCCAGTGCACTTTGATTCGAGGTGTCGGATCTTGCACTAAGAGCGGGCGAAGGAGGAGATAGGTCTGGCAAAGGAAATTCTTGCACAGGAGTTTTCCAATAGTTGAAATCGGTGTACTCTGGTGTCCATTTCCGATGGATGGGAGGGAACATTTGGTCAACCAGATCGGTCATGTGGATATACCTGAAAGAACCTGGTCAGGGATTTACAGAACATCGATGAAATGAGACGTACGAGGATTTGTATCCAGCCAATTCAAGGAGCTCCATCTTCACTTCTCCCGATGAGTCGATCGTAAAGATACGCGCGCTAGGTACGTTAACGCTACGATACGAAAGTGCATCTGTGATCCTGTTCCCAAATCCAGCATAGAACGGGTTTTTCGCAGTTTCGCCGAACAGGCGCTGAATGTCTCGCAAACAGGCCATCTTGAACACTTCGGGCTTACGCATGATGACCTCTCTGTGAAAACGCAAAGTACGTCAGTACCACGATCCAGCCTTCCAGCGGGGGTGTCATATACCGATGCAGAGAGGCCATCAAGCGATCTGGACTCATGATGACAGGGCCTTCAGGCAGTTGGTAGTTATTCTGTTTGATGCCCTTGAGGTAGTCTCGCGTCGCGTCCGCTTGACCGATGGCACGAGAAGTGAGGTACATGATCTTGTATCCGTTGCGCACAATATCTGTGTACAGCTTCGCTACGCCGACATGCGTCCAATCGCGTCCAATCATAGCGAAGACGTGTCCAAGTCCATCCGATCTGGAAAGAGAATGAGTCCTCATGCTTCATACGAGCAAGAAAAAAACTACTTCGTGATCGTTCCGTCTATGTCGGAAATGAGGACCAAGTCCTTCGAATCCCAGACGAAGATGCGGGCAGTTGCTGCTGCAACTCCATTTGCAGATAACGAAAAGGTGATGGAATTAGCTCCAGGCTTCAGGTTTAGGGATCTCTGGAACCTATTAGTCAATTGTCATCCAGAAGGGCATCAGAGGAGGGACACACAAGCTGGTCTGAAGTCAATCTCAATGTCTTCGCGAACTTCTTTTGAGACTGGGGCTGCTCAGAAGCGGTTGAAGGAGGCCCGGTAGGGGTTACGTCCTGTCTGGAGCCAGACACTGTTGCGACATCGGCTGGATGTTGAATTGGTGTTGACGGCTCGCTGCTGCCCCTGACAAACTCAGTTGAAAGGATCACATTTGAGGAAGGCTTCTGGGTGGATGGCAGAGGGAGAGAGGCACTCGAACTGTCTTTTTTCTACGGAGTCAAAGGACTGCGTAAGCCCGAAAGAACTACGAAGGGACGTTGGAGAATTACATACAGGGTCTAGAGGCAAATTTGCTTTGCTTGCTGCGTCGTTCTTCCGACTCCGACTCCACCACTGCACCCACGAAGACGACGTCGGTTTCTTGGCTAGAGACAGGGTCTGACCTTCTGTCTTGCCAGCGTCCTCTTTTGTAGCAGCAGCGGCCTCCTGACTATGCTCCTCAACTTTCCTTATTTCCGTAGAGGACGGGGGCTCAGACTTCGATCTCCCGTGTTCTTTGCTTGGCCCGTCCTCGGTGTAATGCTCTGAAAGGTCCAGCCCACCTGATGGTGGTGGTGACACAGGACGCAGTGCATCCCCAGATTGGCGCTTCTTTTGCGTTGACGCTCGCCAATGTACAAGAGCATCCATCAAAGGAGAACCGTCGCTTCTCGTGATATACCTGGTTGAAAGCGAATAAGCTTCCAAGGAACATCGACGGAAGAACTGAAACGTACTGGTCGCCTGCCCAACGAATGACTAGTCTTGGGTCCTGCACGACGGTATCATCGTCCAAAAAACGGTTCAAATCAACCTTATAACGGTCAAACAATCGGGCAGTCTCAACCTCTCCCCTCTTCAACTTTCCGATAGCTTTCTGCTCGCATGCCCTACCCCTCTCCCCTTGAGCAAATCTATCCTCTTGCTGGTCCTCAAATAAACTGAGCTGAAACACCACCTTCTTTCCTTCAATGCTGAGTACCAGCATTGAAGAGTCCTCCTTGCTAGCAGTGAGGGTCCCTCCAGCACCGAAAGACCAAGCCTCAGGCAATTGATCACGTTGCTCACTGCCCTCCACCTCAGGTGTTGCTCCGGTCCACGGCCGCCCACGTTGAATGTTCTCGTCCTCATCCTCGACGTCCTCATACTCCTTATAAACTCGGCTACTCCTCCGCCCCTTCCCGGTAAGACTATCCTCAAAATTTGGAGGAACGCTCCGACTTCGACCTGCTAAAGGTACTCCGTGTCCTTGAGGTCGATCCTCTTTCCATCCTTCGAGCTCCGCACTATTACTCACAGGATGGGGTAGAATCATACCCGTCAGCCGACTTTTCCTCTTTGAGCCAGGTAAGCTCTTTCGCGATGTCGAAGAGGTCAGCCAAGCAGGATTGGGCGGCTCTGGACGGCCGCCTTTTCCAAAGGATGCCTTCATTGGTGAGGGCTGTGGAAATGCACCCCATTCCCAAGAGTATTCCTGGACGGTAATTTGGTGTTCTTGAACAGAAATCGTCAATGATGGACCTGAATTGCCATCCACTTCAATATCTGGCGGTGGTTCAGAAGTTGCGCGGAAGGATGCGGAAGGAGGTTGCAAGGGAGGCGGGGATGGGGACGGAGAGGACGGGGGTGAAGGTGAAGACGCATCTGCGGAATGTATTGCTGATTGCGTGTGTGAAAGAAGAGAAGGCTGTTTCCGAATCGCTCGAGGTGATGAAGTATAAGAATTTGATTTGTGAGGAAATTTGACGGCTTGATCTAAATTCTTCTTCGATGACGAAGACGAGGACCGTATGGTTCTATCTGAGCGCTCTCGATCGTGATAACCGGACTTATAGCCCTCCATGTCGAGGGTGATATCTATGCGTTTCATTGAGTGTGCTGAGGTCATCCTCTGAATGACTGCACTGACCCTGGTGGTATTCGACCTCCGGAACATGCGCCGCACCGTTCAGAGCTTTGAGAGCAGCGTCAACGCGTCTGTCTTGCTCGTCCATATCTGGAGTACGCGAACGTTCTATCGAAAGCTCTCTTGAGGGAGGTGGCGAAGGTAATGAGGACTGGGATATCGTTGCTCTCGAGGCACTCTTTCGCACAAAGTTGGGTACGTTGGGTTTTTGCTTCGGGGTTGTCTTCGCATCTTCCAGGTGTTCCTCACTGCGGGATTCGCCGTTGAGATCAAGAAAGTCGGGCTCGACACGCATTAGCTCATCTTCCGACCGCGAGGCTTTCCCGACATCCGTCGGCAAATCCTCCTTCGCTCCAAAACGGTCTTGGTTGACAGGCTCCTTCTTCTCCGTATCCTCTTGTACATCTGGAACGGTGGGTTGAATGATGGGGGAGGTGATAAGGTCTTCCGGTACATCGTCGACAGTCTCAAATACGAAGAATGCCTCCCCAGCTTCTCCAATCTTCATGTTGAAAGGGATTGGGTTTCCATTGACGAACAGATTGACCTTTTTCTCGCTTGGACGTAGGACCTGCCATTTTCCGAAGCGTACATGGAAGGGTGAACATACGAACTCCGTACCGCCGTCGTTAGTTGGACGCTCGATGACGATGACGTCGATTGCACCGGTGAGGGTGGAAGGATTGATGGGTGGAAGCTCCTTGTAGTACTGATACGGGGCGCTAATTGCATTGACGGCGCCACGTAGATAGTTCATCGATGAACTCGGGAGACAAAAGGAACAGAAGACGAAGAGCAAGGAGAGAAGAGCGTGTATTGGAGCTACAGTCATGTGATTCTACTCTTTCTAGTGAGCGGCATTATGGGCTTCGTGGTCATACAACGGAGCCATGCTGGGCTAAACGACCGTCAGTGATGGTAAACGGCGACATAATAAGCCCACATACAGGAAGGTTGCGCTCCCTGAAGGAGTGTTAGTGAGGATATTGTGAACGCAAGTGTAAAAAGACGAACCATTTCGTGCCGCCGGGGGCGGTCGGTGCTGATTCCGCATATGAGTACACCACAAGCTTTTCCAATCCCAAAGATCTCACCGATGCAGGGATCTGGATGCTTCATATCTGCCAGGTTTGCCTCTGCCTTCTGCAGGATCTCAGCTAGCGCCCGAGGGTCCGACACGTTTCTACCGCGCACATTCAGGCAAATTTAACACCTGTACTTTGCCTTGGACAAATTCTCACCGATTGGCCTCGAATTCTGCCCGAATTTGCATCGCCTGCCCTCGCCAAATATCGCGTCTGACGGTCCAATCCAAGGCGTTCTTGAGGTATCGTCTATAAAGTGATTTTACATAGAGTCTGTGTGCGGAGGAGAACGCCGTCGCCGGGCTTGACATCGTGAGTGGTGGTGACAAGGCCAATCTGAGCAATGAGGGCATCCATGCGAGATGCTGACGTAAGCTTTCAAAATTTGGGCGGAACCCAGGGGAATGCATATCTCTGACAAGTACAAGGTCATGGACCCGCATTCACGGCGTTCCCAGTTCAACCACAGAGCCCCCAAGGTGGGCCCACCATCCAGAAACATTGAAACGCCTCCTTCGAAGCACCCAGAGCAGCCGAAGATGCCTCCCAAAAAGTCCAGGTCGAGCACACCAACCACTGCGACCGCGAGCTTCCTCGTTCGACGCCCCATCGCCACAAATTCACGCGTAAAACAGGACGAGATATTTAAGAGGGACATGTATCTCTCCTTCGTCACCAATGCACTGCAACAAAAGGCCACAGTGCGTGCTTCCTTCCTCTCGTAGCCCAACAAGTGCGATCGTTTCTTCTCCAGGGTGTAGCCGACTCCTTCGACGAACTTGTCGCCCAATTCAGCATATTCTCGTCGTCCTCATTATCATCAAGTACCTCTAAACGGTCTCAGATGCCTAACCAGCAAGGCCATTCCCCTGTCGATACGGCACAGATCCGTCTGTGGCTGGTTGCACTGTCGCACGTTGTTTCTCGATTAGAGAGAACGCATGCCACACTCGTGGATGCCATTGTAAATATGCCATGGATGACTCTTGATAATGCGACAGTGAAATCATACACAGTCTTCATTGGGATGTTGCTTAGCGCACGACCAGAATACCTATCTCTTGTGCTGGCCAAAATCGCAGCAGGATTTACGTATCGTGCGTTCTCTACTTTCCATATTTTCTTCTAACGTCCATATTTCTCTTATCACAGAATCCGGAATACAAGCTCTCGATTTCAGCATGCCATCAACCTCCAGTTCTCCGCCGACGAGACGAGTGGTTTATGATCGATTACATTTCCTCCTCCAACACCTCCTCTCTCTCATACCCACCCTTCCATCGACACTACAATCCCTCCTCATACGCAATTTCCCTCATAAGAGGCAAAGTCAAATTGCTCAGACAACATACATTCGAAATCTCCTTCGATTATCTGGCTACTGTCCAGAACTGTCAGATAGGATCCTTGCTACAATAGTAGACCGAGCCATCCAGATCGATGTGGGTCTTTCATTCTCTGTACTTCCATGTTGTGCGTGCCGTTGACGAGTCTGCTCAGGTCGAGATCCAAATAGAAATAGAAGAGCTAGAAGAGGAAAATCTTAACGATCATGACGTATTCGAGATCGACCCTTTCGACGTTGTTATTGGCCAAGAAGTCGGTTCTTCGGTTGATGAATCTGACTCTGATACAGACGACGAGGCCGACGCGTTTAGTGATCTGTCCTCGGAAGCCGATCTGGATGAATTTGAACAACACGTCGAAGTGCCTACAAACGTTAGACATATCCAGGAGATGGTGAAGAAACTTGACGCGATTCTGATGTTGCTTTTCGAACACTTTGAACGGACCAGAGTGGTCAGTGCGGGCAAGGAGGATCTCGAAAAGAACGGGGATTCACGGCCACTGTCTCCATTAGGCCTACCACCTCTACCACCTCTACCACCTCTAGAGGCGACAGACTCATCAAGCTTAAACACCCCTCTCATACCTTCGATCTCTCCCTTTGTATTTCCCTTGTCCCCTTTTGCAAATTCGTCTCCATCGGCTCTGGACTCTCTGACATCCTCTACCACTACGTCGACAGCCACGACTCAACGTATGAACAAATCGCCTCTCCGTTCACAATTCCACTCCCTCCTTTCCATCTTCGACCGAACGATTCTCCGCACCTTCAAGTCGCGCTACACCCAGTTTCTCGTCTTCTGGTACGCCTCTCTTGATCCCGAATTTGCGGACGTTTTCCAGGGTATGCTCGTCGACCGTGCCCTCATGCATAGCTCTGCTCCGGTTGTCCCTCCACCGCAACCTCATGAAGGTCCAAGCAACTCGACGATGACAAACGGGATGCACACCCCGTCATATGCGATGACTTCCGAACTTACTCGTGCTGCTGCTGCGTCGTACATCGGCAGCTTCGTCAGCCGAGCCAAATTTGTTGACAAAGACGGGACGCGGAGAGTCGTTGGCGTATTGTGTGAGTACCTCCGCGCACACCTCGAGGGCGTCGAGGCTGCTCTCCGTGTCGGGTTCGGTTCCACCGAGAAGACAAGCGCTGCGGTCGGTGCTATACTCGCATCGGGCCAGCACACAGTGTTTTATGCCGTCGCGCAGGCAGTCTTCCTGATCTTCTGCTTCCGATGGCGCGATCTCGTTCTGGACGACGAAGTTGGTGATGAACTTGAGCTGAACCTGTCATTTGGCTGCGTTGGGGGATTTCCATGCGGAGGCAAGACGAGCAAAGTTCCAAGCAAGGACAGATGGATGCCTGAGTTAGCTGTTATAAAGAGGGTTGTAGTTAGTGTTCTGAATCCTCTCAAGGTGCGACGTGGCTTCTTTGTGGCGTCTTTCACACAATTAATTACCTCTCTGACCTTCTAGGTCTGCTCTGCAAACGTCGTATTGCAATTCTCCCGGGTGGCCCAGGCGACTGATTTCATCTACTGCTATACCATCCTCGATGCTAACAAGCGCTCCGATTCCACAACGTCACCTTCGCGGGGTGTTGCCGACGCTTCAGTAGCCATATTAAACCCCACGGTTTTATGCGATTCCACAAACGCCGAGCTGAACACGTTCTTCCCTTTTGACCCATACCGACTGCCCAAGTCCAACGTCTTCATACAGAGCGTGTATCGGGAATGGTCTTCTGTAGCTATCGAGGACGAAGGCGACGACGAGGACGAAGACGAAGACGACGTAGTGCCCGTGGATTTCACTCCCATAGCCACGGTGTCATGCCACCTTGATATCCCACGAAACAGGGCGGCTGCAGAGAATAATGATGACGGTGGATTGGGAGAATCCTTGGTGGCGATGAGTATAAGTCCAGCTCGTATGGCGATTTCTGTCAGTGCCTGTGGTTAAGAGCGGCCTTGCTTCGCAATAGCCCGACATAGCTTCTCTCTCATGTACAGTATATTCCTGTTGTATTCCGAACTTCCATCTATGTACCTACCTCTGGATTTAATCTACGCATGTTCCGAAGTCATGATTGGGTTATGTAACAAATATGGGTCCATATGGACCAGTGTTCTAATACCAAGCAGCTCTGTTGCTACATACTGTGCAGATAGGAAATAAGAATACAGCGCGAATATGATGTGCAGTATACTGATATAGACTACAAATGAGGAGCTAAATGTTACTAGAGACATGATCACCAGACATTATCAGTCAAATAAACGGCTCTGAGGCCGGATACTGTTGGCGCCATCCAAAAAAATCTTGCTGAGCGGTCGAGCTGTGCGATTTCTGCGTCTTCCTTCCCTCATGCTTCGGATGGCTTGGTCCAGATCCCCACGACCAACGGACCGATTGCCAACGGCGGCTCCGTGAGACCCTTTCGACGTCGGGTCGTCGATGCCTTGTTCCGGCGCCTTCATTGTCTGCAGAAGTATGAGCATAGCTAAGCAACTATGTAGAAATTTGCGTACCCATTCTTGATCCCCCTTTGTCGGTGGTTGTTCGATGCTGAGCGTGGGAATAGTTTTCTTGAGTTTGATTTCTACGTCGTGTACTTCCAATGCACATTTCTGCCAGACGTCAGACAGACACATGATGGTCATGACTCCGATCCTACCTGCAACGACGACGAAAATGAAGCGATGAGACCAAAGAAATCTTCCGGCTTCGGCGCATCTGGGGATTCCGGATTCTCGCCGTAATAGGTTAGCAAAGAGTGTAACTCCCTCTCAATGACGATCCCCATGTTCTTCAGAGCATCCACGGTCGGAGCCTTTTGACCAACAAAATGCTGTATGCTAGTAATGAGAAGGGGCCAAGATATATCACGAACACGCACGGACCTCCATGACCTGGACGAATCTATCATTAGGTGGCCGGTCCCTCGATTGCCTCACTTGCAGCACTTCTTCCTTGACCTGTGTCAATCCCGAGACCAGAGCGTTGACTGTCTGTAACGTTGTTTGGACGGAGACTATGGGCTGAAAGTGAGATCATCGCTGTCCATTAATGTGCGTGTTCGTCATACCACGGGCAGCAGCCTCAAGATTAGGCATCTCTTCGATGAAAGTCGTCAGCGTCGGATCTTTGCGAAGGAGAACTTTGGCGAGGTAATGAAGCAATGTTGGACACTCAGGGCCCCCCTTCGCAGTTTTAGTTTCCTTCATCTATACTCATCATAAGGACCGGCAAAGCATTGACAGGAGGCCAGGAAGGGAACCTTCAACAAGGAATCAAGCTGGAATCCCCGAGCACCGCCTCGGAATGTGGAACCATTCAGGGCATTACCAAGCGACAACACAACCTGTGATTTCCTTTCAGCACCAATACATCCATAGAATTCCTTTCTGCCTTACCTGCAGCGTTTGCTTAAATCTGGCGGACGAGCGCAACTCACGAGAGGCATTCCGCAGGATGTTGAGGTCAGGACGGATTTCCTCAATATCAAGATCCAGCCTTCGACGGTATTGCATGCATTCGAGCCGTTCCGAGAGCCGTGGGATGGTCATAATCTGCGAGCGGCGTTCTGTTGAATTTTAAAGAAGGGGAGAAAAGACTTACTTGGTAGAAATATTGATCGGCCTTTGCCAACTTGCTAACATTATCAAAAGACTTGATTCGCTCAATCTGCCCGATTTGAGAATGCAATTATTGTAGGAACTCAACATCACGAACCTCTTCCGAAGTGGGAAGCTGTTTGCTGATGGATTTGAGGTCATCCACTGAGAGTCTCTCATCGTCAATTTCTATTAAGGATCTACGGATCTGCGGGTATTCCCATTTGATGCGAGAGAGCATGATCGCTGAGTGGGAAGGAGTGAGAAACCGTAATGGACCGCATTGACAGATCATCATACCAATGTTGTTTGCACGAGTAATGTCCAAAAGAGTCGTAATAATTTGCTTCTTCGGACTCAGGAGTTGAGAAGGGGTGGAGGGGGCGTTATCCAGAGTGAATGTCGACTCCAGGTCAGACAAGTCGAGCCGAAGGTCCAGTGGAAGATCACTCCATACAGTGGCCTTATCAATAGGATTAATTTTAGTCCAGAAGAATGGCTTCATCTTCTTTGCTGGTTGGGCGATTTTTAGCTTAGAACCCATTCTAAAGGCTGAAGGAGGCGGAGGTCCACCTGCACGACCTGGAGGTGGGGGCGGTGGGGGAGGAGGCGGAGGCAACAGACTGGTCCCGCTGTTTTGCGAAGGAGGAAGAGGTGGTGGCGGTGGAGGTGGAGGTGGTGGTGGTGGTGGTGGTGGTGGTGGCGGTGGTGGTGATGGCAGGGATGTAGGGGGCACTTCAGTAGTAGAGGCCGATGCCATTGAAGCAGGCGGGGTTGATAGTGGGGCAGGGGCAGGGGCATGAAGGTCACTTGCAGAATCAGACACGGCATTGGCGTTGTCGTGATTCGAGGAGGATGAGGATCTCAGAGGTGGGGGGGGCGGAGGTGGCGGGGAAGGTGCCAGCGATAGTTTCCTAGGTATGGTAGGCGGAGGTGGAGGTGGGGACTTCGCCTTGAATTCTTGTTCGGTTTTGGGCTTCGCAGCGAGGAGAGCCTTGATTTCACTGATTTCTTTGTTCAACGAGACAATCTGTAGGTCTTTTTCAGTCAACCGTTCAATTGTCCGGCTAGCGATGAGTTGCGCGTCCATTTCGGCCGCCTTGACACCATCATGATGATCTTCCCTTAACATAAATCTGGTATAGACGGATTCGAGGGCGCGTTTCAGATAGACGATTTCTTTATCCTTTATCGAGATGAGATTTTCCAGTTCGCCGATCTGCAGCAGCTGTTGAGGGAGTGTCTCTCAGGAATCAACAAAACTTGAGATTACCTTGGTCTTATACTTGGTTATTTCCTCCATCAATGTGTTCCACTTGATTCGATCCCGCTCCCTCTTCGCGCGTTCATCCTAGAGGGGGAGCGAAACTGAGGTTCATGCTCAAATGATAGGAAATAACTACGCACATCTTCTCGTCCATCGCTGGGGTTCTGGGCCTTGTATCGGTCTAGTTCGGTCTGAAGCTGGAGAACTTGCTTTTCCTTCTGGACCAAACGTTGGACAAGGCCATGAAAATTTTGCTGCAGAATATTACAAATGAAAATTTCCTTTCTAAGCAGAACAAGAGAGAAATACCTCGGACCCAGCTTTTCGAGCATTATTAACATTCGGAACGGGGATTCCACTGGAAATTGATTTGAGCGTGTTTATTTCCGCAATTTGCTGGTTCAACTCGTTCCGTAACTCTGTTCGCTTGGAAACAAAATATGTCAGCAGGTATATGTGTAGATATAGTCACAAGAGGCCATATACTTCATCACTGAGTTGTTCCACTTTGAAGCGGAGAGTCTCCAATTCTTGTTTGACAATTTCCCTCGAGTCGCTTTCGTGTGATGCCTTCACTTCGAGATCCTGCCCTGTGATATGCCGAACGGAGGATGCAAAACGCTTGAGAAATATGCGCCAGCTGTCGTCACTGATATAAATAAGTCAGGACTGCGAACCATCACAGCAGAACGAGCGATCTTACAAGCTATCAAGCATGGCCGCTTGTTCGACGAAGCGGTCAAGAATAACGAATAGATCTGCCTTCAATTGTCTGTAGGAAAGTCTGAGAATCGATAATCGAGGTCAACGAAAACTAACATACATTCCAACATCTCGCTGAAGGATTTGACCATAGTGCCGTAAGATATCAACCATTGTAGGATAAAGCTCGCCATGCTGGCGAGCCAACTGTATCAGGTCTTGTAGTGAAGCTTCTGATTCCGACCGGGGGCGTTCCTGAGTTTGCTTTGCTTGAGGCATCAATGCCCGAGCACGTTCGCGCATGTCTTCTTCATCTTCGAACTTCTCCTCCGTGTATAAGTTGAGTTGCGTTAGCAACGAATCTGGTGGTTTTATGTATCGCAGAGCCTTAGAAAGATGTTAGTTCTGGCGTGAGGTGAAAAGAGGAGCCACCTTACAACTATTAACTCGTTCAACCCTCTTCGAGAGAACTCTTCACGAAGTAGCATTCGGTCCTCAAGATTTTCGGGACAATTGGTAATAGCATTGATTAAGGCCATCGTTGCTATACGGACCTCCCAGATACCGTCTTCTTCATTCCTAAATCCAATAGCGTTGTCGTTGTCGACATCGCCATCGATAGTAAATTCAGGAAGACGCAGTGGTGATAGCAAGGTCTCGAAACGGAAGTTTTCGTCATACGCTACGCGGAAGTCTGACAAGGCCCCTAGAACTGCCTTGTGTCCATCCGTGACAGAAAGAATGCAAATGGCAGCAAGGAGTTCTGAGGCCAGGGTATGAACTTTCAAGGAGGACGCGTGGAGGGCGTAGGATATATGAGTTATGACGGTTGGCGACACAACAACCGTATTGAAGCCAGCCTGTACACAAGGTTTAGATATCCAAATCGAATCAATCAACGTCTACTCACTTCCGTATTGAGAAGAACTCGGAGACACTTGATGACCTCTAGAAGGGCGGCGCTTTCAACTTCACTCAACGTCTTCCTCTTGCCTCCCTTTCCGACCAGGCTCGCCAGAAGAGTACCAAGGGCATTGAGACCACTTTCAAGCCCTATAAATTCTTGAATGAAGGCTAGGTTTGCAGTTGAGAGATGGACTCTCAGAGTTATCAGATGTTTGACCAGCTTCATGTCAGCGGGTTTGCCTGGACGAAGACCGTCAATGTACCATTTAGCAGACTTAGGGGCTTCTTTGAATCCTGGCTTGTCCGACCCTGACGTTTTATCACCACCAGCCGATGTCCACCAACTGCTCCAGAGACTGCCGGTAGTTTGAGGTTGTAGAAGTTGCAGCTCTTCTGATGATCTGGACTCGGCTATTCTAGGCGACGAGGGGGTGCTGGCGTCCTGTTTGAGAGCATCGGCAACATCGGCGTGTGTTGACGAAGTGCTGGACGCAGCTCCCCAGCCCACCATTGAAAGACGTCTAATCAATCCAGCGTCACCAGTAAGTTGTGGGACAAGTTTCGGAAGCAATGCAGCAGCACTAGATGGACCGTAAGTGGCAGAATATGCCTGGGAGCTCGTCGACACCCTCCTGCTCGCAGATTTGAAATCTCGATTTTGGCGGAGAAGATATTTCTTGCGGTCAATGGTAAGTTCGCGCATGGCTGTCCGTTTGTCGCCTTTGAGGCCTAGGTCATCCTGGTGGAACGCAGATAATGATGGTAAACCGAGAGAGAGAGCGGAGCACGAACCATCATCTCCTCAAAAGAAGCAGTGAAGTCATCCTCATTTTCGTCTTCACTGCTATCCGATGCACTAGCCTTGCTGAATGAATTCCGTGAGGGTTTCTCAACAAGCTTGGGTTCGCTAACACTCTTTCTGTTCTCTGGGGACAGGGTGGCACTATTGCGATTGGGTGAAGTGGGCGGTGTAGACCGTAGCCAACCTTCGAACATAGTGGAAAGTCGTCCTTGCGTAACGAGGCCACGTTGTTCGATCGTTTTGTCAGTATCCGACTGAGAGGGCCGCTTCTCCCCAATTTTTGCAGTCCCTTCATCCTCATCCTCATCCTCGGACTCTTGGAGCGCTGCAAGGCGCCGGATGGTGCATTCCGACGGACCGGGAGCCGAAGGTACACTGCGAGATTTAGACCTCCTGTACCATTCATCTGGAACGCAAAATCTGTAGTGCCGCCTTGCAGTAGACTTGAACGGATTTGGGCTGAACGGAAATTCGACAACGTTAAACATCGTGGTTGTACCAGGAAGACGGGAGCTTCCTGCGGGAGAATCAGATATGAAAGGAGTAGCTACAGGGCCACGTACGTTCGCTATCCCCGTCTACCCAAACTTCTTCTACTACATATTCCAAATTTCCTGCGCCCGGTATGGGCAATGACTTAGCCAAGCCAAGTTCTTCTACCATCCTTTCAATAGTATCAGACACCGTTTGTGTCCGGGAGATGAATAGCTTATAGTCGAATCCATCATGAATTTCTGGAACTCTTGAGAAAGAAAATACGACGCAAAGAGATGGATGGAGAGATACCAGACGAAAAGCTGGATTGTGAAGGTGGCTGGTCATGGGAAACGAGGAAAAGTGAGGTTGGATGTTCTGCGACTGACGATCATGCTTGCTGAGAATTGAAGAAATTAGGGCGTCCGATTCTAAGACGCCTGATTCGGAGGGTAAATCAACCCTGAGGAAATCACTCAACGGGAGGTGCTCACCATCTCCCAGGGCCATGAGCTCCTCTTCTTCCCATGGTCTTCCTTTCTGCTCAACCCTTATTCGTTGTAAAGCCCATCCACAATCTTCCATGCCACCCAAAACCTCTTCCATTACTCCTTCGATTTGAATGAGCGCACCGACAGCATCTCGTGCCCGTCCATCTTTCGGGATTTCCGCGAAATGGAGCGTGCCGCTTGTGAGAATGGTCGGAACGATCAACGAATCCGAGGCGTCAGGCATTCCGCGGCAAGGACGGGAATCCAAGTCGCGGGGGCCAGAAATGACGCGTTTGTTCGCGGTCGTTGACAGTAAACCAGGTGGTTGAGAAGATGGTAAGGATTCAGGGGTGCGTGAATGCCTCACGTTAAATGTTGTTCCGCGTGCCAGACAGGCAGTTTTCAAAAGAGAGGCTTTAGGAAGCGGACAGAGTAAGTCGGGGGAATAGCGCTGCCTTATACTGGCAACCGGTGTGTCATTTGAGTCATCGGTAAATCAGGTCCAGGACGCGAGAACATTGAACACGTGCTTCAGGACGTGAGGATGCTCAGTTTGCTCAGCGACTAAAGGGCTGGGGGGCCCCGGACAAACAAGTGCAAACTCTTGTTGCAGAAACTGAGCGTCGGGCTCGATGTTGGTGAGCCGTATTTCGTGGGATCTACGTCATATTCTCCTCTGTAAAGCTCCATGTAGACTATTTATATGCTATAAAATAAATTGCTCCAAGTCCATTGGAGGCCTTTTTTTGGTGTTCTGGGAGCCTTGGGACATCCCCTCATGCTACCACAGGCCGGATTTTCCCCACAGTCCACGTTATACTCTACGTAAATAGAACATATTCCTCACGCTCAGAAAAAAATACAAGGTGACTACACGGGCCAAGAGGTATTCTCAGCGAATAATACTCTGTTGAGATAAATTGGCGAACCAGGATGGCGCAGCGAGCCCCCCGCTTCCTGCGGTTTACGAGTCCTACGAAGTATTGACTCGTTATTTATACCCTGGATCCGGTCACAAAAATTCGCTCGTGAGAATCGTAGCGATCTACCCACGCCCGCTGATTGGCTTGATTGGTCATGTCACGGCCAACTGGATAAGATAAGATTGGCTTCTGCCACAAGGCTCGGATCAGTGCGATACTGGTTGAGTCGTTGGCGCAGGCTCTGCGGCGAGCGGCCTCCACAGTTAGGATGAAGATCTCATCTCAGGGGTTGAGGAGCAACCTGATAGGGTTGCGACGAGGTAAGCTATTTCATTTATGGCATCGTTTTTGTTTCTGAACACCGTTGTTAAGGCCCCAACGCCTTGACTGCTCAACCCGCCCTTCCGCGTCCACCTTTGCCACTTCAACCGACGTTTCGGCCCCGCAGCGAGTGGAACCCCCTTGTGGATGAAGCTTCCGTGGTTTGTGTTCGAGGAGCAGGCCGGAAGGGCTGCGACGAGGTTATGTTTCTGGTATCATGTTTCTGGTATGTTAGTTTGTTTTCATGTCTTCGTTCTGTCACTGACACATGTTCTTTCCTTCTCTAAGACTGGTAGCCCGACCCGCACGTGTATAACAATGCCCGCGCCCGCATTCGGTCTAGCACACACAAAGAGAACGACCGGAATGCTAGGTGGGGAGGAGAAAGATACAAGGTATGTTACATTCGTTTCATTATTCTTGTCTTTCTTTCCGACCACACCCCTCAGCTCTACCGCCCTTCTCAATGTCACTTCTGCTCAAGAACTCCACCCCCACGCCCCGATTCGATATTCGAACATCCCGCAAACGCCTCCGCAGCCCCTCAGGATCTCATCTTCAACCCTCAATCATTCGACGTTCAAGGCCACGGTCTGCAAGAGCAACGACTCTCAGCTTCTTATTAGCATCGACGGGCAAAGCACAATGAGCAAGAGCTGTGTTAGTTCACCGTGACGTTGTCCCAGGTTTGTATGTTCGTTTGCGTTCATTGTCTCATCGTCTCATCGTTGTCCAGCCCCCATCCTTACCCTTCAAACTTCAAACTTCGAATCTGGCCTTCTGGCAAACGCCTCCGCATGCTCTCCCATCCTCGTGCCCACGCGCTACCTTCCCCAATCCGACCACATATTTGAACATCCAGCAAATGCCTCCGCAGCACCTCATCTCAGCCGCTGGATCGTTTGATGTTCAAGGCCACCGTTTACAAGGCCAACCACCCTGATGTTGATACTCACGCCCATGGGCAACGTAGGGGTCGCACAACGAGCAGGAGCTGGTGCAGGAGGACGCGGATTGCTTCAGGTACATACATTCATTTGCGTTCGTTGTCTCATCGTCTCATCATTCTCCAGCTCCGGCCCTACCCTCCGACTTCAAACTTCGAATTTGAACTTCTGGCAAGCACCTCCGCATGCCCTCCTCATCCTCGCACCATCTCTTCGACTTTCCACAATCCAGCTACATATTTGGACGTCCGCCAAACGCCATCGCCTGCATTACTCAACGTCCACGCGCTCCTTAGCACCCAACGCCTTTGACTTCGACTTGCGATTTGAAGACCAACACACCACCAGCCCTAGCTGCAGCGCTCTTAAATGAGGAGGAACCTTTGGTCGACATAGCTTCCGTGGGAGGCTGCTGTTGGAAGGCATGGATAACGCATGCAGGTATGTTTGCCCGTGAACGTCTGTCTCGTTTTATGTTCTGACCCTATTCTACAGACGTTCCAGTAGCGCCAACATGCATACGCCACGCTGCTGCCCTCAAAAAACCTAATTCAATATTCGGACGTCCGGAAAACACCTCCAAACGGCACTCTTCCACCGACAACAGCCTCTTCGAGACTGCTCCATGCCCACGCCGCTCCCACCGTAGACGCCTTACTCAACGTCAACGCCGTCTATTACACAACGATCAGTGTGCCATGGTCAACCTTTGCACAAAAACCAAACTTCCACGTCGGCTCCGTGATTTCCTGCCGGCGAGATCTCTTCCATTAACTACGAATACTGCGACAAACATCAAGCCACGCATCAAGACTACAACATGAGAGCAGAGCCTGGCAATGGAATACCAGGTCGAGTCTTCGACGTCTTTGGACTCGGTCGGCTTCATAGATTTATGGACATGGATGTGACTGGGTTTTCCTCTTCGCCTGAGGACTACGCTGCCAAACCTCATGAAGACGGATGCATGATCCAATTCGACACGCTCCCTGGAGGCACTAACCCCGACAGACAGGGCAGCACACTTATCCACGAAACGGGACACTGGTTGGGACTGCGTCACACTTTCAGCGAGGCATGTCGTTTTTCCACTTTCTCATTGCTGAACCTAACCCAATGCTGCTGCAACCTCAAGGCTATTGCAACGACAATGACGATGGGATCGATGATACCCCTCCTCAGATCCAACAAACTTCAGGCTGTCCGTAGGAACCGTAATATTCATGCAATAGCACAGAGCCTCATGGCATCCGTAAGTGATCTCTGATCCATTCGCCGTTCTCTTCATTTACCTTTGTCTCCTCCTTATGGTAGATAATTGGATGGATTACTCGAGCGATAAATGCCGGCAACACTTCACGCCGGGACAGGTAGCCGTGTTGCGCGAAACTATCCAGAAATATCGTAGCAATCCTGAGATCTGAAGCCGCGAGCGCCCACATTTTCTAGGTCGTCTTCGGACTTGCTCTGAGCATTATGATAATTTCCTACTTTACTCGCTCCCGGATCGCGATCTTGCGGCGCTTCGCAGCTCTAATTGAATAATCTGGTGTTCTGCAATAATTCACCCTATATATCCACTTTCCTCGACTCATCTGGGACCGTACGCGCGCTCATTGGTCCGTTGTCGCGGACCCCCGGGCTGGGACCTGGACAAAAAGGACTCGTATTGCCACGCCACGTGATGGCCCACACAACACAAGTTCTTAATGTAAGAATCATTGCATAAGTTATTTCATATCTTAAGAAACGGCCAGTTAATTTTACACAATATACGAATTAGAATGGTGGGTATTACAACTGCAACAAGGGCAACAACAAAACATGAAGATCCGGAGAAAAGATGAAAGCATCGTGCATCAGCAGGCAGCGCCAGGATCAGTACCCCGACGTCATTGAAGACTCTGTATCAACGGAGGGATGAACGAGGTAATACACACGAACGTTCTCGCCTGCTGCCCCAGAAGATTGTTGACTATCCTCGTCCATAGACGTCAAAGATTCTTGCACATCGCCTCTCACTTCGATCAAGAAATTGTCCTGAAGAAAAGTTTGGGTTAGTGGATCAGACAAATATTGGAGCCAAGTTTCACCTTGACAAGCTTTCTCAGAAGCTTGACGATTAGTTCTTTTTCGTATTCCAATTCTTCGATGTGTTGGATCTCGGCCTCTCTCTGTTCGAGATACCAATCAATCAATTCTTCGCGATCTGTCCCTTGGCCGGTCTTTGTTTCCTGCTCCGATAGATATAGGACGATCATGCCCTGCAACTCGATATACTTGTCATGAGAGATGATCATCCGTCTCTTTGGTGGGGGCGGTAGGGATGCGGCGCGCTCAGCACCAGGAATAACACTGCCCGCTCGCGAGGAAGAGCCTGCAGCCTGAGCCTGTCGTCCAGCGACATGAATCCGAACAGGAACAGAGCTCTCATCTGCGGCCTCAAACGAGTCGGCCGTCATCTGAACGTCTTCACTGTCATCGACTTGGGCACCATTTTTGCGCTCGCCTTCTAGCTCTTCCTCGTCAAAGTCGATGGCGTCGTGTTCAACATGTATGATGGATTGACGCAACAAGCTGTATGCCTCGCGAACAAATGCCGGGGTGATCTACAAGAATCGAATCAGCTGAGGCGGAGAACCAACTCGATGCGACACAGACCTCAGACGTACAATTCGCTCTTGCGATAGCTTCACTGAGGCGAATCATACTTTCCAATTGACGCACCGTGATGCGATAGGAATTTCGCCCCGCGCCAGTAGCATCATCTTGTCTCAGGATTCTGTACTTCTCAACAAGGACATCGGCAGCCTCGGGAGTCATCTACGGACAAGAATAAGCGCTCTGAACGCGCAGTGTACCAGAAGAATCACCTTGGGATTGAACGTTCTTGCATATCGGATGTATCGTTGCAGAGTTTCCGTGCTAAATTCAGGATTGATCGCCTCGTCTTGGAATCGATGGACATTGACAATGTGTTTGGCGATATTGAGGTCGGTCTGGGGGTCGCACTCATCCAAGACAACAAAAAAGAGATCAAAGCGACTCATGATAGGTGCGCTCATCTGTAGATTAGCGCGGAGAGTCTTCTTGCGGTCGTATCTGCCACCAATTGGATTTGCAGCGGCGAGGATAGATGTTCGAGCGTTCAGAGTAGCGTGAATCCCAGCCTTCGCAATGGATATCGTCTGCTGTTCCATTGCTTCATGGATGGCGACTTGATCTGATATGTCCATCTTGTCGAATTCGTCGATAGCACAGATGCCGTTGTCAGCAAGCATCAGGGCGCCTGCCTCGATGGTGAAATCGCCTGTCTCCTCGTCCTTGACAACTGCAGCAGTTAGACCAGCAGCTGATGAGGCCTTGCCTGATGTATATACAGCCCGAGGGAGGAAGGAGCAGACGTATCTGCACGACATGTCATAAAAGAGTTTTCTCTGGATCATAGTTCCACTTACTTCAAGAACTGAGACTTAGAGGTTGAAGGATCGCCAACGATACATATATTAATATCTCCTCGAAGATGCATGCCTTCCGGCGTTTGTTTATGGACTCCGCCCATGAGTTGCAGTAGAATTCCTTTCTTGACGATTTCATGGCCGTATACGGTTGGGGCGATACTTTCCACCAGGCGCGAGTAGATATGGTCGGAGTCGATCATAGTTTTAAGCTCTTCGAACTCCGGTTCAGTGAGAGATTGAATAAAGGCTTGTCCACTCTCGTCGCCAATCTCCTCTTCCCCTCGGACGTTGGTACCAGTCTACCACCATATGAGTACTTGTATCATCAAGATTTGGTTGGCTTACCCGTCCATCAGCGTCATTCACCATGCAAGCCAGAAAGGCTGTCTTGTATTGAAGATCCCTCACGCCCAAGCTCTTTAGACCAGTTACACCGCTGCCGCCTACACCTCCAGTGCCAGATATATTCTTGTTGGTTTCGCGTTGCATCTCCGCTTTGTTTCCTCCCGGTAAGCCCAACTGACTGACATCTGGGACGACAATAAATGTTCCTGTAAATACACACTTGTCGCCAGCCTTTGCCCGTTCGACCATTTCTGAACGAAGGACAACGTCGAGTGAACGAGGCATCGACCCAGTAGGTATCTCAGACGGGTTTTCTTGGATGCGTACTTTCTGCCAGTCCGTGAATTTAGAGGTATCGATCTGGAGTTGCCAAGCGGTACGATTCCCGCAAGTTGGGTTGGGGCACAGCGATGGCTGAAAGACAGAGGTTTCAACAACGGGATAATGGAATCTTGAATTGCGCTGACCTCAGTATATTTGAACTGCTGCTCGATATCATGAATGATGCCGTTGCAAACCTCGCATACGAAGCTGCCAAAGAGAAGCTCGGGTCGGACTTCACTTGTTCGCGTCACGGTCCCACTAATGCTCATCAAAGTCCCAATTTTATCGGTCCTCAGGTCGCGGATTCCAGAGACCAGTGGAAGATGGTAAAACGCGACACTGAATTCTCGCGTTTGAAGGTTAGCAGAATCTGTTGCGGCTGACGTTGGGTTAACCTTCAAATATTCCGGCTCGTATTGGGCGACCAAGTTGATGAGGGCACGACGAAGATAGGGAACGAAACGATAGTACTGCTTCTGAATGGCGTCGGCGAGGACATCGTCCCTTTGAAGGAGATGACCGAAGTCAACATATAGTGTTGTGAGTTCGTACTCGCGCATAGTGTGAATTTGTTCGACGTAGATGAGTTCATCATGCGCGTCTAACCCAGCACCATCGGAGGCTGGAGTGGGTGCCAATTCAACTTCCTCAGTAAATCTCAAAGCCGAAGTCAGGATGACACGAGACCCAGAAGAGAGTTGACATACGTCTTCAGGAAAGTTTCAAAACTTTCAGCGACACTCTCTCCAACGGCATCTTTCACCATAGGAACGTCCCCATTTACTTGTTTCGGTCGTTTGCGCCTTCTTGCGGCGGCATTGTCGTTGGTTTCCTCCTCCGCTTCGTCGACCGTCATCGCAAGCGCATCAGCCATCGGGCGATGAGGGCTGTCTGCATTGGTGGACTGAGTAGGACCAGGCGCGCTACTAGGTGGAAGCGAAGAGTGAAGAGCAGGTGGGGATGACGGAGCATCTGAATCCATGGCGAAATCGCAGTAATCGACGCGCTAGGGGTGTCAGAAGAGTAAGTAATTGCGACGCGACACGAGCCTGCTGAAAGAAATTTGGGTTCATGAATCGTGGTTTAGGGCAGGCATTCTCGTGTGTGTGACGCCATTTAATCACGGAAACACTCGGTTCTTGCCAAGGTCTTCGAGTTGGTTAGCTTCTCTTCGGTAGGGCCTCTGTTCTTTCTTCCACCATGCACGACCTCGACCCTTTAGACCCGGCTTATGTTCAGGAGGTCCTCTCAAATCCGCCTTTCGTGACTCTTCCTGGAGTGATCAATGTTCGAGATCTTGGAGGCCTCTCGTCAACCGCATACCCCGGCCAAATCACGAAACCTGGATATCTGTTTCGCTCTGCAGAACTGTCTGGAATAACGGACGAGGGTGTGTCATGCTCGGACCCATCTTCTTGCGTGTCTGACCCCCAACAGGTAAAGTCAAAGTTCGAGAACTTGGGGTAACCAAAGTCTTTGACTTCCGATCCGACACCGAAATTCGCAAGTACAATACACCATTACCAGTGGTCGAGGGTGTGGACGTCATCCACACGCCAGTATTTCAAACTGCTGATTACAGTCCGGAGATGATGGCGAAGTAAGTACGTGCTTATTTTCCTACGACCTTCCTGGCACCTCCTCACATGTGATTGGGCTTTAAGGAGGTACCAGCTTTACGCTAGCGGTAAGACGGAGGCGAGTTCTGAAAGCTTGTATATGAATGATTTTGTTCATATGGTCATTCCTACGTAGGCATTTCTCGAGCTCTACTCCCAGATTCTGGATCATGGAGGACACGCCTTTGGTGCAATTCTTCGTCACGTCCGGGACAAGCCAAACGAAGGCTGTCTCTTCCATTGCACGGCGGGAAAGGACAGGACTGGGATTATGGCAGCGATTCTCTTGAAGGTGCAACCCAGTTATGCACATCAGTATTCCTATTACTTAAATAATTATAGCTAGCCGGTGTGGATAGTGATGCTATATCCACTGATTATGCGTTGACGCGAGTTGGGAGGGAACCTGCCCGAGAGAAGATAATGGCGCGACTATCCAAAGAACCTTTATTTGCTTCGAATAATGAAGCAGCTCTTAACATGTTCACTTGCCGGTGAGTTCACTACTGCTATCACGCAGAGGTTCTGCAAATTCATTTCCAAGTAGTCACGAGACCATGCAAGCATTCCTCGTCCACTTAGACGAAAAGTACGGTGGTGTCGATAGCTACGTCAAACACTATGTTGGCCTTTCAGACGAAGAAATTGCAACAATCAAGAGGAACATGCTTATTCCCGCCAGCAGCTAGCACCCTTTTACCTCAGCTAGATGATTAAGATACTATCAGGTCCAATGGAGAGATCAATCATTCATGCTCGCCGTTCGTTCCAGACAATATTTGGACATTTCGAATGCATTTGATTGGGCATGGGTGGTTCGTGGCTAATGACGAGTGACGAGTCGTCATAACGAGAAACAAAAGAAGGCACCGGGGAAATGTTCGTCTACACTAAGAATAAATGCAAAAGGATGTAAGTAATACGTCCGCGGACGGGAAAGCTAGGGACAATCGTCATTATTTCCGTGTTAGATCCATAGGTGGCCGTCGCTGTTTCTGGGCGTGCGTCAACGCCGAAGCGGGATTCAAATTCGACGGCAGAGGAGGCGCTGTCGAATTCATCAGCCCACTCAATCCTGCTGGCACACGTTTGGGATTCAAAGGAGATAAGGCACCGCTCCTTTGCGGTAAAGGTGGTTGCGGCACGTTATTCATCGAGAGTTCCCCGGTCACACGTCTTCGCATAAGTGGGCGATTTCCGGCTGGGATCCTGCCGATCTTATCTATGGGATCGTTGAGCTTGTCATCCAGGAAGCCTAGAATGGGTGATGTGTCATTCCCCAAGGCTTGTCGTCGGGCTTTCTCATGCTTGGCTTGAACCGAACGGAAGTGAAGGAGAAGTTCCTGCCATTTAATCTCATCTCGGCCGAGTTTTGAGCGGGTGGCCAGAGATCCAACTGCACTGCTGGAGGCAATGTTCGTGAGTTATAGAGGCAAGGAGGCGGGTTGACTTACGGCTTCGGGGCTATCTGCAAGAAGCCTGCAGAGTTCACCGCATTGAGGCGGTTTCGAAGTGACACGAAAGCGGTGCTTTGGGGCAGCAGCATGAGAATACCGTACAGACATTTGAAGAGGTAAGGATAGCGATCTGGTTCGAGAAGTTGAAGGCGGATGTCTGAAGAAGGTCAGCCAGGTTGCTCAGACACGACAAGCGCCACCTACAAGTAAACACAGGGCTCTCAATCAGTTGAACCAGCTTGTCCACTTGAACAAGCATAGGAACGGTGATCTCCAAATCAGCGCTGTCGGAAAGAGGCTCAAATTCTCTTTCCGAACAATCAAAGAACATTTACCCTTACAAGATGTGGAGAAGATTTGAAGCATGCTCGTAGGCTTGAGCCAGCAGACAGAGGGAGAAGGCCGCGACAGCGTTGTGGCACCATGAGCGATAAAGTGTCGTAAATAATGCCTGGCCGTCTTGCTAATAAGAAGTAATTGCGGTCAGTCCCGCGTCTTACAAGGATAGAGCCAATGGCTTACTCTAGTCTCCAGACTCTTTAGCCGTTTTCTGAACTCTGCAAGCTCCGGCGATGTGATTAGAATGATGTTCAATTTCTGCACGATCACGCTGGCAAATTCGAGATCCTAGACGGTGCACATGTCGGAGATATCGAGGAAGAATCGGAAGTTTGGCTTACCTCTTCCTTTTCGATGATCTCTGCGAAAGTGCGATATATCCTCTCTGTGTTCAGATTGAGGCAGAGCTGCCGAATGATGAGGCTTCCTCGAGTCTCCAGAAGCCTTCTATCGGTGCTGAAGAGCTCCAGTAAATTGACCATAAAAGCTTTGAAATAAGTCTCCTCCGAACTGGAAGAAATCTGCGCCAAAAGTTGTAAATCATGCTTAATGACCTCTTCAGAACTATCCGATAGCGTCTTCAACAGCGCAGGGAACGTCCCATCGTCCATTGCGAGAATCTAGATAGTCGTTAAAGCTGAATGACATGCATTTTATATTATGGAACGTTCATACTTTCTTTGGAGCTTTCTGATGCAACATAATCAACCATTTCAACGCAGCCACTCGCGTCTCCTCGAATTCGCTCAGAAACTGAATCGTAAGCTCGTTGACCGTCGCCTGGTAGTCAAAAGGATCACTCTCTTCGCTTTGGTGAGAATTAATGAGGTTCCCATTGACACCCGACTGGCTGCTGAAAGAAACCGGAGAATGGGACCGCGATCCAGAGTGAGGCCCTGAGGTCACCTCTGTTGGAGGAGGGCGGGGAGTCACAGAGGGATCCACTGTGTTGGTCCGGGTTCTGGAGCCAGTTGACGTCTGGCCATGACTTGCGTCATGAAGTGAGTCAGGTGAAGAGGTATCCCGCGACATTTGAGAGCTTAACGTCGATTGTCTGGAGGTGGTCGTAGAGGCCGTTGGTGTTGGTGATCTTGGCAACTTGCTCGCTGGAATAGGCCTTTCCGCTGGGGCTTTGGTCTGAGTTGGATCCTGCGGAGATGGCAATTTTTGAATCACATTCGAAAGCAGCTTGTTTGTCCGGATAGCAGCAGATTGGATCATAGAGACATGATGAGCAAGATTTGGAAGGATGGCGGGAATTAAGCGTGGTGTGAACGGAATCATGACTTCATGAGCGAAGCTAAGGAGTTCCGCCAGCCATATAAGCGCTGTTGATTGTTGAATTTCATCGTCTGGACATCGAAGTTTGAGTACTGTAGTAAAGAGAGAAAGGAAATTATCACCGACGTTCGCTATCTAGCTGTTGCAGCAATGTTTCCACAATGGCGGAATAATCCACCCGCACCCCTTGTCCAGGTATCCAGGCTATCAGAAGTGTGAGATAACTCGCAACAGGGAAGACAAGCATTCTTACTTCCAGTGTCTTGATAATCAATTTCGGGTCCTTCCTCTCTTTGACCCATCTGACTGCTGTGTATTGAAAGTTCTTGCTCGTCATTCTCCAACATATACAGAGCACGCTCTGCATTCTCCAATGTAAGATCAGGCAATTTCTCGCCGTCGACATCAGGACGGCGTGTAGATTCGACTGGTGTCTTTGGTGTTTTTGCCTTTACTTGCTGTTGCAGTTGGCGAGAGACGACGGTGACGTCACGAAGCTCCCGGAGGATGGCGGCAAGTAGATTCTCGGTAGCCACTCGAACATCTTCTGTAGGATCTGAGAGGTATTTCCTGCGTTGTGCAAATCAGTAACCGAAAACAGCAAACGTTTCCAATCTTACAGTAGGCCATCCAAAAATTCTGGGAGATACGTTATGAGCTCTAATTCTGGCACGGAATCCAGAACGTTGATCCATGAAACTAGGTAGCTTCTCGTGAACGGGCTGACCACGTAGATCCGTTCACGTAGAAGGGGGATGAAATGGACGAGAGAAAATGCTTTCTTGGCGCCGTCGCCTGGTTGGCTGTCTGGCAATGGGACCAAAACACCATGAGCTTCATTGCGTTCGTCGCGAACTTTCTCGGTCTCAGGGTATAGAGGGATGTACACAGAGGCAGACTCCGCGACTATATCCTTGAGCAAACGATCCAACAATTCCGCCCCGTTTTTGACAGACAATTCGGAGTCCGCAGCTAGCTTCATCTCTTATTAGTGACAAGCAGGAAAAGTTACAAATGAATTGCTTACCTTGCTTAGCGCATCGAATATGTCATTGAAGTAGACCAAAACTTCGCCTTTCGACACTTTTGCAATATTGTATAGGCACTCCGCCGAGAAGTATCTGATCCTGTTTTCCGGGTCCACGAAACAGTCGAGCAAGGGTCCAACAAACTTCTCCATGTAGGGCGCAACGTCGACGCCCAAAGCAATGGCAGTTCCGGCAAGACCAATCAACCCTCCATTCCTGATGTGCAAAGGATTCGACGTATTGCTGAACATATCCACCAACTGGTCAATGATTTGGCTAATTCGCCGCTCCTCTCCTTGCTGATGACATTCCCGAATTTGTCTGTAGGAGACATGAGTAACGACTCCCGCACGTTGAACGCGACTGGTGCGCACTTCTCGAGGTCAAGGGCTGCTGCCTTGCGCTTCTCGTAGATCTTGTCAATGAGTTGCCTTGCCACTGCGTTATCTGTAGAGGGCTGTGAGAGCGAGGTTGAACTAGGCGAAAGGGCGCCGTACCCATGACCTAGGATAGATGTGGCGGCATCAACGCAGGAGAGGTGGGCTTCGGCCAAGACGCGTCTGGCGGTGGCTGTGTGCTTCCAACTCTAACCATGACGCTCTTCCGACAGCTGGGCCTTCTGCCTGGTCACACCCTTCACCCAAAACTTGATGACCACCGAGTCATGTCTCTCCAACAACTTTCTCGGAAACTACCAGGATGCAGGAACAATCTTCACCATTCATATTATCCGCGATGATGAATGCCTACAGGCCTCGAGTTCGCGTCTTAATTCAGCGCATTATGGGCCAGCCCCTGACCCGAGAGAACAGCTAGTCTGGCTAGAGAAAGCGGCCATCGATGAAACGCTCCAGGCACACATTCCCCAGAGTAAATCGATCCTCAATGAGCTCTTGCTATCTCTTCAAGCACCAGTAATACAAGATGAGCCTGAACTACAGAAGATTATATCATCTCATGCGACAACTATTCCATCATACAATGTGCATTACAGTACGGATACGGCGGCTCTCATTTCCCTAGACTCCGAGAAGGCCAGAGTCATTGATACCCTTCTCCCACCTTTCTGGAAATCCAAGTTATTGCCGACTGCACCATCAACCTATCTTCCTATCCCCACATCTGCTATCGCGACAGTGAAAACCATCCTCACCAGGCTCAAATTCGACCCTGTGGTTGCGTCCATCGTCAACAACATTTCTGTCCCCCAAATTCAGAATGACGTTCGTTTCCTCACGGGCGAAGATGGCAAGTCAGGGATCATCTCCAGACACTCGTTTTCCACCGGTGCAATCACTGCGGCCAATTGGCTCAAGGCACGCGTCGAAGACACAGGAGCTACATGCCGTCTGTCTCCATTCTTGCCTGGTTTTGCGCCGAACGTTATCTGGTAAGTGGCCTGCACCTCAGGTGCTTGAGAGAAAATGATGAATACATTGACTAGTCGTTACGATGCTATCAAAGACACGAATGCCACCGTGTTGGTCAGCGGACACTATGACAGTCGAGGATCTTTTGGCAGCATTCGAGCCCCAGGGGGAGATGATGACGGTTCTGGGACTACGGGAGTTCTGTCAATTGCTCGTACAATTGCCCGAAAAGGTGTAAAGTTCCATAGCAACGTAGAATTGGCTTTCTTTGCTGGCGAGGAGCAAGGTTTACTTGGTTCTAGGGCATATGCGCGTAAGTCCTGCCTCCATCACAGGGAGATGCTATCTGAGATATGCCTTTTCCTCCCTTGCATCTAGGTGAACTGAGGGAGGCTGGAGCCAACTTGACTTTGATGGTTCAAGCCGACATGACGGCCTATCGTGCGCCGGGTGAACCTCTGCAGCTCGGTCTTCCTGATATGTAAATGTTTTCAGATCTCACCCTTGGCCTCTCTTGACCTCTGTTTCTGTAGAATTGGCTCTCCTGAAGTCACCCAACTTGTCGCCAATATCTCTGCCATTTATAGCCCTGAATTGACTATCGGATTTACGCCCGTTCGTTTTGAGTTTACCATTCACTGTCCGTCATCGCTCTAATTGGCATCAACAGGCTTGCTGCAGTGATCATCAGGTAGACCTCGCTCTACAACTTGACTGGTATTCAGCCCTAATCTGCAAGTCTATAGTCATTCCATGAGCAAGGCTTCCCTGCCACCCAAGTGTTTGAGCGTGCAGGACCTAGTATGTCTTCTTCCGCTAAACAATAAGTGCACCTTGCTGACGCGTGTCTAGTTGCTGATCCCATGTATCACAACAGTGGTGTGTTTTTTTTTGCAGGTAGACCATGTTACTTGCAGCTCAACCCATATCTTTAGGCGACTTGAGTGGCAGGGAAGGGTTTGACCTCCAACAGCTCTATGCAATTGCAAAAGTCCAGGTCAGTACTTGAACATCTTTTCTCTGGTCCCTTCAACTTACAGCCCAGCCTACAGTTCGCAACCATTCTCCACACCGCTGGCTACGAGCTTTAGAACTGGCAGTTATGCTGATTAAAAGTGAAGCATTTATGGACCAAGAGTGCACTTCTATGTATCTAATCGCATTTAATGCTATCTTCCAACAATTCTTTAGGTCAGTTGCATCGCTTGAGGTGCAAAGCACAACAGATACAAATGCTTTGATTCTGTCTTGTAGAACTGCGGCCCGATGTCAGTGCAGACGATGCAGATATGGCTGTTCAAATTTTTATGGATATTGGAAATATAATAAATAAATGGGCATGAGGGATTAGAATTATGAGGTAGTGAGTGTCTGGTGTGTAATGAGCGTGGGCGTTGAGGACATGAGGAGGAAGTGAGGGGGTTGTGCAGCGTTTAGTTTCCCATCGTAGACTTGATGGCGTCGAGCAAAATATCGTCGGTGTCTCCTCCAGCCTGCCATATGGCAAAGCCTCTCAACTCTTTGGTCTTGATGAAATTCCCTTTGGCAGCGAAGGACTGTATCGAGATGAATCAGTCAATTCAACGACAAAGCCGAGAAAGTGCAGCAGACCTGCGCATTGTCGAAGGAAACCATGATCTCGGTTGTGACGTTGTAACTGTAAGCCTAAGAAGCTCTTCAGTAAATTTGGATTGATGTCAAAGTCGAAAGACTCACTGTTTGGCTGCACTCATCGTACCTGAAGGGAGCACCCTCCTTGGGTGTGCCGTCAGCATTGAGGAAGCCATGCTCGACCATACCCCAGAAGTTAATGTTGCCTCCTGGCAATTGAGCATTGCCGCAGACATCTACACCAGCGCCATCATCCCAAGAATCGCCGGTTGGACGGTCGCTGTTGTCGAACACGGGGTGAGGTGCGAGCTCAGTTGTCGAGCCTTCGACGAAGGCGGACGCCTTGCGGACGCGGAACGAGTGGCCGTAGGCTGGGACAGCTAAGACGAGCTGAGTAGCGGGGATACCAGCTTCGGTCCATCGCCTGATGGCAGAGGTCGCTGAACCAACTTGATTCTCAGGCGCTGCGCACGAATCGTCGAGAGGAGCGTTGGGTCCTACGGTTGCGCTCCAGGGGCCCCAGAGGTCGTAGTTCATAATGGCAATAAAGTCGAGGACGCTGGCAAAACCAGAGATATCGGCGAGGGAACTGCCTTCGGCGCCAATGAAAGGCACGGTCGCAACCGCTGCGGTCAGCAGGAGTCTCTTGCCAACAGGATGTTGACGAAGCTTCTGCAGGAAGGAAAGGAAGTTACTCGTATCGTTGGCGTTGATCGAATTGCAGCCGATCCCTCCGCTGTTGGGGTATTCCCAACTGACAAGGAGAAAGCGTTGAGTAACAAGCCTTCTTCAGTTGGAAGAAACGCACTCAAAATCGAGCCCATCCAGGCGGTATTTGAGTGCGAAGTCGGTAACTGTCTTCACGAAGCTGGTCCTGTTCTCAGCCGAGCCAACGTTGACAGAGAACCCTCGGGAACCCGTCCAGCCTCCCAGAGAAACGAGCGCCTTGACACCCTAGATCACGACTTAGATATCTATCTGCAGTGGAGAGAAAACTGGGTGGCTCACATTCCTATGGGCTTGCCTGACAAACTGAGGTAGAACGGCTGGTTCAGAGTTGCTGATGTCAAGCGGCCCATCGAAAGTTGTGGATCTGAAGACTTGTCAGAAAAGCAGTCCCTTAGAAAGAGACATGCCCTACTTACGCAAAAGCATAGGTCATATGCGTGTACTTCGACCAGCTGACTTTAGAAAGAGGAAAACCATTGTTGGCGTTCCACCCTGCATACCAGGCCATAGAGACCTTAGACGTGCTTGGCGAGTTTGAATTGTACGCCGGGCTAGCATAGCTCAAGAGCGGGGAGAGGGACAGCAAAGCTAGTATAGGGCTGAACATTATGGAGGAAATGGAGTGAAAAACTCAGAAAGAAAAGATGGAGAAGCAACCCACTGGATAGTCACAGAATATATATGTTGTACTTGCCCTCGTGCCTCACTTGCGGAAGCCGCTTATGACGAGAAGCAAATTTGAAGACGTCCAGGGCTGTTCTTGGAGGAGTTGAATTGGAGGAGACCCATAGGCCGGGCTGGACGCAGAGTTAGGGGTTCAGTCCGAGATTCTTACATAGCTTCAGGCAAGCTTCGAATCGTATGACCGTCGTGCTACATCGTGGTGGTTTGAACTTGAAACATGGAGATGCTCGTAGTGACGCCGTGGCGCCACGTGAATTGATCCGTCGACTCCGAACTCCGGGTCGAGCGTTGCTCTAAAAATAGCACCCGGAAGCAGGACACTTCTTCACACTAAGTAGTTTACATAACTTGAAGGATGTGCGGCTGGGAGATCGACTGAAACGTGAAGAGAGATTTGCGAGCTTTCACGAGGGAGGGAAGGCCTTGAGACGCAACGCGTCCTACTCCAGTGGACTTTCATTACATGCAATTCAGACCCTTGGCAAAATAAATTGTTAATACAGATAATCTTGGCAACGTGGACGGTCGACTCGGTGGAGATCTATACCGTGATCAGCTCCTTCCCGTCGCCCTTCTCGACTATCGCGACCTTGTGTTTCCTCGTCGAGGCTTTCACGGGATTCGGATCCTAAGCAAAAGATTGCGTCAGAGAGAAGACCACGATATTTTTCAATCCATACCTCAAAGATTTCGTTCAATTCCTCCCTAAATACGACAATCAAGTCAGCATTCATTTGATGCCATAGATGACGCAGAGGACGCACAAGGTTCTCCCTTTCGTCTCGACAGCGCAAAACCAAATTACGGCGCACTCGAACAGATCCCAAGCAATATAGACAATATAGTACTGCAATATAAGTGAATCTGTCAGTCATCATCATCGTCCAGCAGAGATATAGGACCTTACCCGCCAAGTAATCCTCCCGAGGGCAATTGGGCCGGCGTACGTGTTGACAAATGACGCACAGCTAACAGCAAACGCATACCTGATCGAAGGGAGCCCTGTGAAAGCTGCAAACGCCAAATGACTGGGTGGTTCTTACAATGCCATCCCCTTGGCACTATCCATAGTACATATGTCAGCTTCACAAGGCAAGCAAGCATCCTATTTAGTTAATCACCCACCGGGTGTTATAATCCAAGCACTCGGCGGGATATAGTGCTTGTAGCGGGGTATAGGTTAAGCTATAGACGAATCCAAAGAGAACTGGCCGTGTGACCGTCAGCAAAGTTACGAAAAGGCTCTTGACAGGCACGTACAGATGAAGGCTATCGCGGCGTTTGCACCAGCTGGATTTGCACCGCTCTTGCCCCACTTCGCAGTGCATCCTGTGACAATCGCGAGCATTCCTGAACACCCAAGCGTGCCCCAGAACCACATAGTTCGACGACCAACTGGAAGAAAACAACCCTTTAATCCCAGAGAAAAAGGAAAGCTCAATACCCGCAAACCTTTGTCTGTCAGTGAAGTACCAATCAAGGCGCCTACAGCTGAAACGACCGTGTTGACGAAGTTCAGAGTCAACCTCTCATTCTGAGTTTCTACCCCCGCATTTCCGAACAAAATCGTCAAGAAATATCTGGCATCGAGGATCAGGGCAAGCAGGCTGAGGATAGAGAGTCAACCGACCCGAGACCATTTCCAGACCATTGCTAGAGTAGCAGGGTAAGATCAAGGGGATAGCAATCCAATGTCCTAAGAAACTCGCCCCAAAGAACCCCATCAGGAGCATCATGAAAGTTCGATACCTCGCATTACGAGTGTTGAACAGCTCTGAGTAATCCCACCTACGAAAGAGCTCGAGAAAGCTGAACATAACCAGGAAATCTAGCCGCACCATCGCTTGTCCGAGGCGTCCAGCTTAACACCTTGCTCGTACTCTTTCCACTCCAGTTGGACGAGCGGGGCATTGTGGTCGCCATTCCCATGATATTTAGCGAGAATTTCGAGTGCCTCTGCCTTTCGCCCAACAGCTAGCAGCCATCGAGGAGACTGAAAGTGGCTTTGTGAGCAGAAACTGTCGATGGTGGAAATACTTACCTCGGGCAGTATGAAAGCAAACAAGGCCAGGACGGTCGCCGGGGCGATTTGTATGGCGAGAGGTATCCTCCATGATGCTGCTCCATTGATACGACCAGTGGCGATAGTGATCCCAGCTATTAATAATATCAGATCCTGACCCAACATGCATACTTAGAAGTAATGAATATGTACTGCATAGAATTGAGCCCGAATAATAGAAAGCTAAAATTACGACGGTCATCGGTCGTTCTTGAATTGGGGTCAAGTTATATCACTGCGTACTATTATACCTGTTCGGCGGTCGAATCAGTTTCCGAAATAATGCCTCTCAGAGGACATACAATCCCGTCAAACGCCCTCGCCATTGCGGAGGCGACATTTCAACCACATATGCTGGGGCAGCTGTTGTCGTGATCGCTACACCAAACCCAAGGAAAAATCTCCCTCCAAGCAGATACGACACATCCTTTGCGACAGTGACAACGATGGCCCCTGGTTTTAATTATTAGAAAAAGTCAGCGGGAGGAAGGAAAACTTATGACCAGCAATAATAATGGCGCTTCCAAGAGCCTGAGTTCAAGGAGATGCTGAGATGAGGCGATTTGAATAAGGAAAACGCTTCCTACCATGCCGCCTCGACGCCCAAATTTATCTGTTACGGGTCCAGCAATGAGAACGCCAGCGATGCTACCTATGGAGTACTAAACATTTTTTTGTTATCAGCCTTCCTCCTACGAATAGCTAATGAAGGGATCTTCTTACTATGCCAAAAATGAGAGCAGTCGTCGTTCCAACACCACCTCCAGCGTCTTTGCCGTCAATACTGAAGTAGTCAAGATACTGGCTAGACAAAGGGAGATAAGATTGGCCTGTTCGCGTACGATATGAGCGGATACGCACTCCATCCCATTGACGGCGCTCATCACTATATAGGGCGGACGAACCGTGAGCGATGCAAGCATGAGGTGTAAGAACACAGCGTACCAGAACCATCAAAACCATTGGATAGACTGCCCATAAACGCTATTAGCAGAATTGCGAACAATTGGAGCGAGCGAGCACTCGTTGCTTTCAGCTGAGGACCGGTGGATAGAGCCAAAGCATAGTCGATGTTCTCAACTTGGATAACTTTGGCATTTTGAACAACTTCAGGGGGAATTGGGGATCGAAGCTTCTCGTCATCGTGGTCTTGCTGCGAAGACTTGTCGGCTGGGCTGTGGGCGGACATATTGAGGGGCAGCGTCCATTCGAACAAGAAGACCGGTGGTTGTATTTATACTGCAGGTTCGTTTACGGTACCGGTGATGGTTCCAGAGTGGAGAACACGCGGGCCGCAGCAATTTCTTTCACGCAGAATACGAGAGACCGAGAGAGAAAGGTTTCTAGATCTTGCATGACATATGTAAGATGTATTTATGTCACAAGAACCTCCTTACCTTCCCAGGTATGCATAGCCGTGAAGGAACTTGATTGACAAGATTCAAGATGCCTTCCGGAGTGATGTCGGAAAGATCGGATGCATATAGTTTGCATCTAAAAGGCATTAAATAAATGGAGAAGGGGTATCGTTTAACCATGTAAATAACACCTTCGAGGCCGATGTCAAGATAAAAGACCCTAGTATCTCCATGATGTCCCATCTTCGTTACTACATAGCCGTCCAGTTGCTACAGGGCGAGACATAAAGCTAAAGGACGACCAAGAGCGGACTTCTTCAGACTTGGAAGGCTGTTTCGATGAAGATTTTACTGCAAAGGAACAGGAAAGCATCTTGAGAGGGGCATGTAATAAGAACCCTTAGCTCTACCCGAGTGTATACAGTCGGAAAATAAATGAGGATGGTTTTCCTGAGCTGCGGAAGGATATATCTCCTGCAGGACACGCTTATATAAGATACAAATTAAATCGACTATCAGGCCCGTCCTGGCCGCTGGGCCGTGCCTCTCATTAAAAACCGCTCCGAGACGAACACAACCTGATGGACACCACTGAATTGCCGCCATTCTCCGCATTGAAAACCTGGATCATCGAACACGGTGGTGCATTTCATCCTGATGTGCGCTTCTCAAAAGGTAGCAGATCACTCGATTCCTGTTCTCCCCTCTTGATCTCTTGCTCTTCGGCCCTACAGAGAAATCGCTGACTGTAGCCTTTCCCTCCAGATGCTGCTGGATCACGAATCATAGCCGCAGCTGATCTGCCAAAAGATTCTATTATTGTTTCTTGTCCCCTTTCGCTAGTGGCCACCCCAACTCTCGCAAAGAACGCTGTACTCGGACTCTTGGGAGACTCTGCCATCACTAGAACTAATAAATGGATCGAAAGACAATGGATAAGCACATATCTCTCCCTGCACTGGATCGCTGGTGCAGATGATCCGAGGCATGATATTTTAATTGGAAAACATTAGAAACTGACCAACAATTAGATTAGCTCATTTCAAGTATCTAGACACTTTGCCGCCTGTAGAAAAGCTTCGAACTTCTCTGCATTTCACTTCTTCGGAACTTCAGCTTTTCGAGGGGACAAATCTCCACGGCGCTACTATTGACCGCCAGCGCGACTGGAAGGACGAATGGACACAATGTCGTCAGGTTGTCGCAGAATCAGTTCCCAGCTGGAGCGAGAGCTTTTCGTGGTCAGTACCACACCTCGTCATGACGAGAAACCGATCGTTTATATTTCCGCAGGGAAAAATATTTGACGGCGGCCACATACATCTCATCCCGAGCTTTTCCCTCGTCCATTCTATCGTCAACTCCTTCCTTAATTAGTTCCCCTTCTACACACCCTGTCTTAGTTCCTGGCGTTGACTCACTCAACCATGCGCGCGGACAACCGGTCTCGTGGCTTGTAGCACGTACCGCTGGCAGTGCCGACGGCCAGACCCCGGAGGCTGAAGCAAAAATATCTCTTCTGCTTCATACCCCTTCAGTTAGCGGCCAAGAACTGTTTAATAATTATGGTCCCAAGCCCAACTCGGAACTCATATTAGGATACGGCTTCTCCCTTCCTCATAACCCGGATGACACGATTCTCCTGAAGGTCGGAGGCATCGACGGGAGATGGGAGATTGGCCGCAACGCCCGAGGGGCAGACGGACTCTGGAAAGCAATCCTTTCAAAATTCGTCGAGGCAAGTGGCCCAACATACGAAGATATTCTAGATGCATCCGGCATGTTGCAAGAGATGTTAGAGTCTCTAATAGAAAAACTGCCAGACGACGATATTGCAGGAAACTTCGAAGTCCGTGCAGATGTCGTGGAGATGTTTCATCATTATCTTGAGGGTGTGTAAATTTTGGTAGCTGAAAAAGCCACTGAACCCTGTTCCCAGGTCAAAATGCCATTCTTCGCTCTTTGCTGGAATTTGCGAGGGCTCGTGAACAGGAAGGTGTACAATTAGCTCACGATCAAGACATTGAGATTGTCCTTGAAGACGAAGAAATTTGAAATCGGACTCGGCCGCAATATACGTTGATTCGCAATTCATCCTTTATACCTTATACCCCTTCACAAGGTATATCCAATCACAAGCCTCTCCATGTGAACGTTTTCTCGAGTTTGGTCTCTCCCTCCAGTCTGATATCTGCCGACGAAGAACCGACGAGAACGCCAAACGATCCTTGTTCGGCCACCCATTGGTAATCCCGTTCGTCGTAGAAGCTCAATGCGTACTTGTCGAGCGAGACCTTAACGCTTTTCGACTCTCCAGGCTGGAGCTGGAGCTTAGCAAAGCCCCTGAGCTCCTTCAATGCTCGTGGAAGCGAAGACTCTGGGTCGGACACATAAACTTGTGCAACCTCCCTCCCTCCGATTTTTCCGGTGTTCCTGATCTTGAAAGACACTGCAAACTCGCCACTCGAAGAGATTGGCGAGACTTCCAAGTCGGAGTACTCGAAGTGAGAATAAGATAACCCGAAGCCGAAGGGGAACAGTGGGTCGAGCTCGCGGATTTCGTAGCTTCGATATCCGACAAAGATGCCCTAGGAAGAATCCCATCAGACAACAATGATGCGTTGATATCCTTGCGTACCTCGTTGTAATGAACCTTGCCAGCTTCTTGCCCTTTATTCCCGAACGACGGGTAGGATGGGTTGTCTTCCAGGCGTTTACTATGGCGCAACTCATCAGCCAAGAAGAAGTACCGGCGTACCAGTCCAACGTACGGGAATGTCAGAGGAAGCTTGCCAGATGGGTTGACTTTGCCAAACAGAACGTCCGCGAGTCCGTTTCCAAGCTCATTACCACCATAGAAAGCCTACACAATTGATGAGCAGAAATAGATACGGAGTCCGAGCTTTATATACCTGTAACAATGTAGCGGCTTCATTCACCCAAGGTATCCTGACTGGGGTTCCAGATTGATTGATAACGACGGTATTAGGATTGGCGCTCAAGACTTCTGACACTAGGCGATTGGTAAGGCCAGGCAATCTGCGGACAATCAATAAGAATATGACGAAGCACAAGGTTCAACTCACTCCATGTCGGCACGATCGTCTCCCTCAGTCTCCCAACTGTATCGGACAAACAAGCCATCAGTACGCTTGCTTGCCAAGTTAGATTAAAGAGACATACTCATGGTTCAAGCCGATGACCAAGATGGCCACTGAGAATTTTGTCGGTCGAATGAAGAAAAGATAACTGAATACACTTACCATCCGACTCTTTTGCAAAAGCAACTGCCTCCTCGATAGCAGCTTCTGGGTTCACATCTCGGATAGCTCCAGCCCGGAGAACGCCCCAGAAAGGGAACGGACTAAGCAGGGCATAGGTGCTGTTGTCAATTCGAACCTCAAGGTCGTAGGCTTGACCGCCCTTCAAGCCTTTGACGATGGTACGGGTGTCAGGCGGGAGAGAACCTGTGAAAAGCGACACCGGAGGAGGATTGGTGGAAAGGTCAATGATAATCTTCCCGTCCAAGAAGACATTCCCGGCTCCTGTCACGTTGATGCCAATGGCCCAGTCGCCATCTTCATCAGGCGTAAACTTGGTTGAATACTAATGACAAGTATTTGAAGTCAGACCAAATCGGAGCACAGGAGGGAAGCTCAGCGACTTACGCGTATCCAGCACACAGGGTCAACTTTCGTCTCGTCCTATGCAGGCGATGGGTAAGCAATGGCAGATGCCCGTGTACGAAGAGTACCTACGACCCCATCAATCATGATGCAATTCGAACCAAGAGTGGGCGTAGACCATGCAGGCGCGGGAAGTGTAGGGTTGAAATCAGGGTCCGTCTTCATAAAACCGGGGGGTGGTTGGTTCCAGAATTCCATGAAGGCACCAGGTTGGCCGTCTGACTGACGAATAAGAGGATCGAGCAGTGGGAGGTACTTGTGGGAAGTGGCTCCAACCGTGTACTTGACTTCTGCGCCTACCTCCTTTGCGGCAGCAAGGATTCCTTGCAAAGGCGACACAGTGTATGTCGAGAGAAGTCTGGCGGATCCTCCTCCTGATGTCATGGCGGGTTTCGCATTTGGTCCAATGACGGCAATCTTCTTCGTCTGATTGGTCAGAGGAAGCAACCCCTTCTCATTCTTGAGCAGGACGATGCTGTCCGCTGCGGCAGTTCGAAGGAGCTGTCGTAAATCCGGGGTATCGACAGAGCCCTCAGGTCCATTGAATGGAATCCCAGAAGCACGGGCATGATCAAGCAGACCCAAGACCTACACAACGTATAGATCAATGACACATACTTCAAAGACGTGCAGGATAGTTACCTTGGCTGCTCGTTCGTCAATATCGCGGGGTAAAACCTTTTGCGCGATAAGTGCACGCTCCAATGCTTTCCCTCGCATAACCGACGGTCCGCTGTCGTTGCGATGAGCGAAAGAGTCCACCAATTGAAGTAATAACAATAATAATAGAGAAACTCACGGCATTTCGAGGTCCAAGCCTGCCTTGATGCTTCCTGTCGTGCTGTAGACACCGATCCAGTCACTCATGATCATTCCTTAGAGGCGAAGGAGATGAGATGGCAAGTTACAATGAATGTAAAGGAGAGGCTTACCCTTAAATCCCCACTCCTGTCATCCCCGAAAGTACGATTTCTTAAGAAAACGACGGAATGAAATAAGTAAAAAAATCAACCTTGCGCAACACGTCTTCTAGTAATCTCTTATCTTCTGATACATGGGTGCCATTGACACGATTGTATCTATTTATATGATGATTAAGGCGCTTAATAATGAGACACGTAGGACATATTGCGAAATAAAAATGGACAACGTACGCAGTCATGATAGCCCAGGGGTTGGCATCTTTGACGGCAAGTTGGAACGGCCTCAGATAGATTTCTCGAAGTGCTCGCTCGCTAACTTCGCCTGCAAACGGGTTTGACTGCCAAGCAATACAGGTGAAATCATCATAATCTTACTGCTGATAGACATTCTGCAGAGAGCGAGATGTGAGAAACGGGATTGATTGATGTTGGCGACAAGACCTGCCTTTCGAATTCCTGATCATTAGCCACGAAGTGCTTGATCGTGGCGCTAACGCCTTTCGACTGGAGTCCATTAATGTATGCAGACGCAACGGCACCGTTCAAAAGAGGGTCCTCGGAGAACGACTCAAATCCGCGACCACCCAATGGGGAGCGCTGGATGTTGACAGTCGGAGCTAATAAAACGTGCGTGCCTGTAGAACGATGGAAATCAGTCCCAAAGACGTTGGCGCAGCGACTATGAGAACTGCATACTCTTAGCACGACATTCGTCTCCGAGGGCCTCGCCGACTTTGTGGGCCAACTCCACGTCGAAGGAAGACCCCAATCCAGTAGAAGCGGGGAAGCAGCTCGAGGGAACACCATTGAAGACTAGACCCCAGATTAAATTCGAGTCAAGTGAGAATGGCATAAAATGGCCGAACATACATCGAGTGCCTCTGACACCGTTCGGGCCTAATTATAATGAGAGTCAGAATGAGAGATCCAGAGGTAACATGATTAAGAAACATACCGTCACTGAACCTCATAGACTGGACCCCTGCCTCATGGACGGGCTCAGTGTGCCACCAACCCTAGTGGTGTATGGTTCAGCACATTGAAGCAAACGGCGTCGAAGAAGAAACATACGAGACCGCTGAGGAGCTTAATCTTCTGCGGGAGGTTCAACTTCGCCAAAGTGGCTGAAACGTCTTGGTCGCTAAAGGCCATAGCTCAAATTTCGGCAAGGTAGACGCTTTTAGGAGGACGCGGCCTCTCTGGGGCCATTTATACATCCCAGCCCCTTAAGCATCGGACAAATCTCGGAAACTCGATGTGGTGTTCCAGTCAGGAGATCAGATGCTCAGCGCAACTCTGAGAAAAGATGACAGAAAAAGTAGTCTTCGGGAGCCTCAGAGAGCGACGCCGGTGCGGCAGCTCGGATTTTTTGAGAGAAGATCGCATCGATGAGCGTCTTTTGGGTGAAGGAGAGTCGAAATGTTTGGTCTTGGCGACACAGTGGTTTAACGTGAGCGATCACGTGCCGTCATATGTGACTTCTCTACTCTTAAGTCCATCCATTACAAGCAATTCCAATCCATCCAAGAGACCCATCCAGGCGGCGCGCAGAGGCGAGCAATAATTTTGTGCTGCTTTGGGGACATCCAAGAAGCGTTATTGGGAAAATGACGCTGACGATGAAACTCAAGTGCGTTAACTTGTGAATCGGGCCATGATCAGCGCTCTGAAAATACATCTCAGGGCAAAGAAGAGGGCTCTGAAGGAATCCGGATCTAACGCGGCTCTACCAACACCCCTAGACGATGAACCACCTCATCCAACAAAACGACGTGCGTGCAGTCGTGTTTCACAGCTTATGGTCTGATTTTGAGGCGTTGAGTAGCCAAACGCGCCGAAACAAGGCAATGTCCCGTATGTGATGAGCGTATTCCTTTGCGGCTACTCGCAAAGCACACAGAATTAGAGTCCGAACGCGTCGAAGAAGTCATAAGAAATGTTGGATCCTCTGAATTCGCGTATGATGAGATAGACGACGAGTAAGTGCGCGCCCCTTTATGAAATACTCAGCTGACGACGTCGTAGACCAGGACCAAGCTCAAGAACTCGTCGCTCTGCTATCAAAGCCAGAAAGTCAATGACAACTCGCCCCACTAATGACACTCTTGATCAATCTGCCAAAACAATCCAAGCCGTTAAACGACACAGGAAGCAACGTAACAGCAAATTGAAGGAGATGGCCAGGGAAGATGAAGAAGGAAACAGCTGGGATTCGTGGTCGAGAAAATTCACCGGGGAAGAAATAGTCTGCCCTGTGTGTTCGACAACTGTTAGAGGCGACCAAGATATCTTGGATGCACACGTCGACTCCTGTCTTGCCCATGAGGCACAGAGACAGGAAGAAGCACGTCAACGCGACCTGCAACACAGACGCCCGTTACAAGAAGCTATTTGGGACGACGAAGATGAGGGTACTTACATCGGGAACGTCAGAGGTGAAATCACATTTTCGGCACCTGCTTCTTACGATGAAAACTAACTCTCGACGCGTCTAGGTGCTGGATTTTACACCCGAACCCACGATGAAAATGTCGATGATGAAATCGACATAGATGGAGATGACCAAGCCATCTACGGCGGGGTGCAATTCACAGAGGATGACGTTGTTCCCGTGAACGACCAGAGGCCTACCATCGACGAAGGTGTCGAGGTAGAAATTGAAGCTGATGAGGATGACGAGGCACAGGAAAAGCAGAAGACTTTGCATGACTTGGTAGCGGCTGCAACACGGACATCGAAACCACTAGATGGCGGGCAAACTCGCGTCAAGAGGGCGATAGGAGGGACAGATATGAGTAAGATGGACTGGGCCATATTGGCGGCGCGTCGGCGTGGAGATAAATCGGCGCTCATTGCTGCTCTCGAGGAGAAACTCACACACTTGGTGGCTACTCCTCACGGGTTTAACGTTTGAGTCGTGCTGACAAGGAAACAGGAGTCGACAGATACATCTTCCTCGACCTCACTTATCTGCAGAATATGTCTCGACCCTTTCAATGAGCCGACGGTTTCGACAGGATGTTGGCACACATATTGTCGGGAATGCTGGTTGAGGTGTCTCGGATCCACGAAACTTTGTCCAATTTGCAAAAGGATCACTGGGGCGACGGATTTGCGGAGAATGTATCTGTAATAACCTATCCTATAGAACGTACGCCCCTGGACTCGATCCTTCTATCGAAAGGAGTGTCAGCTTGCAACGTTCAAATGCAATGTCAAGGAGATGCAATTTTCAAAAAGCTCATATCTGGCCTTGTCAAATCGTCAGGTCCACCATTGTCGCATAAACCAGCGAACGACGCGGCTACAGCGAACAAAGCCTCGAAGAGTCGAGTGTGTTATCAGGGTACGAAAATTCGTACCACCACGACGTGTATAATCCGCGCTCGGGAAGTGCAGTAAGAGAAATACTTACAATAAGTCTAGAACCAGCACACCCCAACACGTTCCTCACAATCACTTTGTTCGGTCAGAACGACGGAGTAGGTGCCACCTTTTAGATTATAGAGACCTTTATAAGATAGTATACAAGCAGTGGGGAGCGTCTATGCAAGAGGGCTAATCAACCTGGGAGGACATCAGTTGAAACGTCAAAACCAAAATGTAATGCCGACGCACTTGATTAATGACGGTTGAGGGTTGCTTCTCGTGTATCCAACATAAATGATGAGAGGTATCCAGCCGTAGTGGAGGATGGTCTGCATTAACCACAGAAACTGGTCAGCGTGAACCTCGCCTCGAAACTGAGAGGAAAACGTACGCGGCCAACTTCGACGACCTTGCTAATGCGTTCCTGCACTCAGGTCAGCACACTAAATACACGCGACAATCGAAGTGAGCCTTACCTTGGTCTCCTCTGAAGGCATCGTGTTTTACTTTTTTTTCGTGGCGACTGGTGGTGACGAGGATGGCGGCAGGTAGGAAAGGGTGTGACCTCGGATATTGCCGACTCCAACTTTTCGCTGCGTGCAAAGTTTCATTTCTCACCAAAAGCACACAAAAGATGCCTCTTGGGCCTCCATCGTCCGCGCTCAACATCCAGGGCCCCTCGACAAGCGATGCCCTCCAGAACGCCCCGTACGTTGCGCCTTCTTCATTGCGCGGAGCATAGCGTCGATGATTGACTATTTTCTTTGCATCCCAGACGCACGCCAACGCATATAACGATCCACCCTGTAGCACTCTTCTCTATCCTTGACCACTACCTACGGCGCACAGACTCCCAGCCACGTGTCATTGGTACCCTCCTTGGTACACGCCATGAAAATGAAGTCGAAGTTCGATCGTCCTTCGCCGTCCTCCACAGCGAGACGGACGAGCAAGTCGCCGTCGATATGGACTACCATCGGACGATGTACGAACTACACCACAAGGTGCACCCGAAGGAGGTTATCGTCGGCTGGTGCGCTGCTTGATTTTGTCTGTCCAAGCAAGGCCGATATCTCATCTCTCAACCCAGGTACTCGACGGGATCAAACCTCAACACCTACTCTGCCCTCATCCAAAATTTCTACTCGCAAGAAACAGTCAATCATCCCGCCATCCATGTTTCTGTCAACACGGGTGTTGAGGAAGGCCAGGAAGCTGGCGTAAAAGCTTATGTTAGGTTTGTCTCATACAATGCCTTCCTTAAGTCCCACTGAGAATTCTAAAAATCAGTTCGCCTGTCGGAACAGCCCCAAAACCAGAAAACTGCGTATTCATCCCCGTTCCAGTGGAACTGCGTTTCCACGATGCGGAGAGAAGTGGACGTGAGTGTAGACCGAGGACCTTCATGTCCTTGATGTTAGGCGCCAACTTATTTCTATTTTTTTTTGTTCTAGTCGACCTCCTTCTGTCTACCGGAAACTCGTCAACATCAACCTCCTCTCAACCAGTAGCCGATCTCGAGATCATTGAGCGATCGATTATGGCTGTCTCTGATATGCTGGATCGGGTGCTGGCTTATGTCCGGGATGTTCTCTTGGGACAGAGGAAAGGCGACCCGGCAATTGGTCGGTATCTTATGGACACCTTGGGTGCGAGCACCGACGACTTAGAGAAGGGTGGTTTCAATGCAGCGCTGCAGGTGCGTCCTGCGGCCATCCTTTCCACGATCTATTCTGATGTGCCGCGCTCCTTACCCAGGATACGTTGATGATTTCGTATCTTGCTAATCTTGTACGGGCGCAAGCGGAGGTTTCCTCCCGGCTCGCTCTCACAGCAGCGGCTTAGGACGCTTTCTGAGAACATTCGGACGCATTACCCATTATACCTGTCGCATCTAGAGTCGATCCTGTGGGATGGTTAACCCTAACTGTTGAATATGCGGGAATGCTGGAGGTCGTGGCGTCCAGCCAAAATCTCTCCCAGTGGCCATGTGTTTGCAGGTCCTGATAACGTGTCGTCGAATCCATCATTTGAACCTTGAAGCAACCCTGTACGTAAATGTTTGCACCTCTCTGTTTCCGCAACCACCAAGGGTCGCACGGCGTGCAATAGAATTTGCTGAGCACCATACGGTCCGAGGTCGTTGAGACGAACGGCAGCTGAAAGGAGGCCCCTTGCATGGAGGAATAGATGGAGGTATTGCGCTCGTTCTAATTGCCCATATCAATGAGGTCAATTGAGCGATAAATAATGCATCATACCTAACTTGAGGCCAAGGGCTGCTGTTAGAACGCCCCAGCAGATTGATAAATGACCGGGGACTTCTTCCCTGCGCACCTTGAGCTTGAACTGATCAAGGAGCCTTGACATTCGAAATTCATGGACTTGTGATTCCTTCGCCGAGAAAGTGGACAGGATGGGAGGCCGCGAGAAGCCCTTTGAATAGAGTGTGAGGAGCGCGGCACCTTGGGCGACGGAGGCCCTTCGCGCAACGTGATTAAGGGTCATGGTCTGATATAACTCGTCGAGCTGGGTGAGCTTGTGAAGCGTATCTTGTAAACATCCCTTTCCTCCATCTTCTTGTTCTAGGAAGGACGCAAAACGCTCGACCGTGCGATGGGCGTCGGATACGAATGGAAGCGCGCACTTTGCGTAGGAACCAAGGCTGTCGCGCACAAAGTCAACGGTGGCCTGGACAGGAGACGACGAGAGTGAGGCGAAGCCGTGCTTGACGTGGGACTCGAGACCAGCAGAGGCGACGAAGGAGCCTGTTGGCAAGTTGCTGTCTGACAGGAGGAGAAGGATGTAGGTCCCTGTGTCGTCCATGTTGGCGGTAAGAGAAGTAGGCTCGTGATGGAGAGATCCGGAGCACGTGCCATTGCGGGGAAGGGCAAGCTCCTGCTTAGACAGATATTCACCATCTCCCCGTGCTTTTCCGGCGGCGTTTTGTGTGGGAGCAGCCCAGCAGGCAGCGTCCCCGCCCTTATTTTCTACTGGTCTTCTCTTATCATTGCCCAACGATGAGGGCAGCACGAAGGATTTTGGCGGCGCCACCACCCATCGCACGCCGAATTCCAGTATCAAGAACCCAGCGAGCATCCATCTCCTCTGCAGCCTCTACATCTTCTGCGGCTCGCACACAGAAGCACCGGGGAACTGCTCTCAACTCCTCCTTGGCCGTCGAGTCTTCTCTCAAACCCAATCTCGCCGACCAGGGCCTCTTCGCTGGTACCTCCGCATCCGCGGCCCAGGATTCCAGTCAACACGGTACGTCAGGAAATCCCATACTTCATTAAGGATTTCTTGCCTTATTTCGTCCTTCTTAGATTATCTAACGCCCATGCGCCAATACCAAAGCCTAATAGATAAAGGAGTGCTACGCGGCGACAACCACCAGACCCGTATCATCCAAAAACTCCAGGATTTGCACGACAAGCTTGTCAATTATACCCCGCCTGTAATACCCGACTCATCCGATTCCAACTCACTTGTGAGTGTTCCTCATTCCATGGAAGTGTGCCATCGAATACCTGTTTCCTTGTCTAGCTTTCTCGGTTATTCAGCCGCGAATCCCCCGTACCCACGTCCCCGCCAGAAAACGTCCCGAAAGGTCTCTATCTTTGGGGAGATGTCGGCACAGGGAAGACGATGCTCATGGACCTCTTCTACCAGACCCTCCCACCATCCCTAAAGTGTAAACGACGAGTTCATTTCCACGCATTCATGATTGACGTCCACAAACGGCTGCATGCTGCGAAGATTGCGATGGGATATCGAGGTGGCGACCCAATTGTTCCTGTGGCTCGAGACTTGGCACGGGATGCTTCCGTGTTGTGCTTCGATGAATTCCAAGTTACCGATATCGCTGATGCTATGATTCTGAGACGGCTGCTCGAGTCATTGGTTAATTACGGCGTTGTTTGTGTAATGACCTCGAAGTGAGTACCTTGCAAATGCTGCCTTGACAAAGTTTGACCTAAAAATAGTCGACACCCAGACGATTTGTACAAGAACGGAATTCAACGATCCAGCTTCCTTCCAGCAATAGACCTGCTGAAGACCCGATTTGACGTTACGGACCTGGACTCTGGTACAGGTCAGGACAAAGACGGATTCATGGAATTTTTCCTTTTGATTCTAATCTGCCTTTTCACTGCGTAGATTACCGTCGAATACCTCGTGCTCTGTCGCATGTGTATTACCACCCCCTCTCACCGGAGAACGATCGCGAAATCAACAAGATATTTGATTCATTTGCCGGCGAAGACCTGACAGATCCTCCCATCCGGAATCGCAAACTTACGATATGGGGCCGAACTCTTCTTGTCCCTGAGAGCACAAGCACGATCGCCAAATTCAACTTCAACGACCTCTGTGGACGCCCACTTAGTGCCGCCGATTACATAGAAGTCACGAAGAATTTTGGGACTATCTTCTTGTTGAATGTGCCGAAGATGGGTTTAGACAAGAAGGACTTGGTATGTATTCCACGACACCTTCTACACGGTTATTCACGATTATACTTCTGCATGAAGGCGAGAAGATTCATTACTTTCATTGACGGTATGTATGGTTTTCATATCACGTTCATTTCTGACTGACTACCTTCTCACAGCTTGCTATGAGAGTAAAGTATGTCGTAAATTCCTTCTCATTGTTTCTCGATGTTGACCGTTCCGCTTTTTCAGACGAAGCTATTCGTAACATCGGAAGTTCCCGTCTTCAAGGTCTTTTCTGACGACCCTTCTGAGACTGCTCACAAAATCCATATCTCCGACCACATGCGCAGTGTCATGGATGATCTCGTTAGTTGTCCTTCCTGCTTCCTTTTCTCTTCTTGACGTCCATTCGGTTTGATTAGGGTCTGTCAAACGATGTTGTTGGCAGCAGCTCAATGTTCACGGGAGAAGAAGAGGTCTTCGCTTTCGCACGCGCGTGCTCGCGTTTGGTGCAGATGGGAAGTAAGGAGTGGGCAGAGACGGCTGGGATGAAGTAGATTATTGCCATTGGGGCTTAGACGAAGTCTGGAAAACGAGAAGACCTTGCAACAGTTAGATCAACTATATCTATTTAATCTTCATGCAGCATCCTCATGTTTTCATGGAATCACTATGTATACTTGCTACATTTGTCATATTGACATATCTTATTGCGGTTCCTCCAGACTTCTCGGCTAGGCATGGCTACTGTATTGTCGGAAGCGTTCGCGTCCGACTGAAATCCATTGTTGAAGTGCCGCCTAGAACGTCGGGTCAGGCGGCGGGTTTCCAAGACGAAATTCAAAGATAAACGCCAACGATATAAATTCACCACGCTTCATACAGGTCGTAGTCTATCGTATAACCGCATACTAGTAATAAGTGCCAATGCCAACTGCGAACGCGCCAACCTCCTTAGAGGTTGGTGTTGACAGGGGGTGCAACCAAGAGCAACGATACCGTCTGTTAAAAGACGTCAACACCAAACACCATCGATAAGCATGGACGATGATCTTTAGCAAAAGCTTACTGAAGGAATTGTTGATGCAGCACATAGGCTGGGCAGTGCTGTTCGCAGCAACAAGTCAGAACCCCGAAATATGAAAGCAGATAAGTGAATGCCGACCAGGAATTGCCTCCGGCGCCGATGACGGTGATGGGGTGACATCCTGGATGACGACACCCAGGAGGCCTTAGAGTTTGGCAATGGAAGGGTCACTTGCGGTCCCAGTGTTGTTGCAGCACTGGAGCCCCCGGTGTTGCAGTGGCTAGCCGGATCGTTGCGGCGAATCGCTGTGGCAGCCGCGAGGGTGGCGAGAACCATGGTAGCAAGAGCGGGGAGCTTGAATTGCGTGTTATTGAGAGTACGTAGTACCTAGCTGAACGATTGTTGGTGTGCGGAAACACGCTCTCTAGGTCGAGGTAAGGCTGCGTTGATCATCTTGAGAAAAGTCTGAAGATAGCCCACGAGCACGCATTTGCGTCATGCGGCGGCGTTCTAAGTGAAGTCGTGGGCTGTTCCACTGACGTTGCCAAACATCTCCGGGAGGTCGAAGAGGCTGTATATCGGGAAAGCAGCGAGTCCTGGCAGACGGGCAATGCTGCCCAGTCAAGCAATGATGTTCGAAGTCAAGATGATGAAGCTGAAAATAGAACAAGAGTTGACGTTCACTGACGTCGACAACACGAGTGGCAATAGGCTATTTATGGCTGTCTTCTTCAACGTTATTGCACGTTGTTGGGCTCCATATGTTACGTACAGAGATTACTCACCGTGGCAAAGGTCATTGGGTAAAAGGCAGGCTGCGGAAGAGAGGGATATGATTTCAATGAAAATGAGGTCACGCAGTCGAGTGTCAGAAATGCGCAATCCTCGGGAAAAGAAAGTCGTGATGGTTTGAATAGAAAATGTTCATTAGGCTCAGAGAAGTAACAAATCGTCATAATTACTTGCCTGCGGAGCAAGAAATGATTCTTGTCGAGGAGCTATTCTTTGCCTCGGTGGTAATTGCCTGCACGAGCAGCATAAATAATTTGCATCGATGTGGAAAACCGGGGTGTCCTCCAAGGACTTTGTGGGGCGACACAGGATGTGAGAAAAGAGAAAGATGACCAATAGGACATGCTTTTGGCTGTTGTGGGAGCAAGGACAGTCGAACATACTGGCAATCCTCTCTTCTAAATGAGACGCGGGGCCGACAGAACATGATGTCCAGAAATTTGGAACATAACTTTCGATGGTGCAAGAGGGGAATCCATCAGCCTAGGACGCTACTGAAGGTTTCCATAGCCTTGCCACCGTTGCAGAGCCTTGCAACTCCACAGCACGCGGACTTGAGCTTGATGCTCCGCAGGCCGCACGGAGCAGAATAGAGAAGTTCCAGAGACAAGTAAGGATATGCGCGTTGCGTACTTACTCTGACATGAACTCATGCCCATCGGGTGAACTGCTGAGCAATTCGGTAACGGAGGAAGGTGGAGAACAACTTAGATTGATGGGATAGCTTCACACGGTCCGGAATAGAAAGCTTCAACATTTAAGTTTGAACTCACGAGCGTCAAATTTTCAAACCCCTTCAAAGTTCAAGCCACTACCCCTTTCGTTACTACACTCTTTCGTCAACCAGGAAATCACTGCTTGTCTGACATTTGAACGCTCTATATAATTAAAGCTTTTCGAATGTGCTCCAAGATGGAACTTTTTTCACAAGCGTCATGATCTGGCGACTCTATCCAACAAGGTTGCCTAAGCTGCCTAAGCCCACACTTGCGCCGTGCTATCTGATATTTGCATCCCCCCACTTGTAACAATAGGGGGCCCCAGCACCGTGGACAAGCGGTCCCACCAAGCCTCAGCTCGATGCTCCACTCTTCTTCCAACTGCGCAAGTTTCCACCTTTGAATATGCAGACTCTTAAATGCTTTCCATGAATGAAGTCATCTTGACGCTGATTCTTTGAGCGTCAAACAACGAAGAGGCAGATTCTCACCCTATAAAAACCCAGTTATTCTCCTACTACATTCTTCAATCGAATAATCCCCAGCACTCGTTCAAGCACATCTTTCAGCAACATGCAATTCAAACTCTCTACTCTTGCCACAGTCGCTCTTCCAGCCCTTGTGGCTGCCACACCCACGCGTCGCGCTGAATGCACCACGGGATCCGTGCAGTGCTGCGACAGTGTTCAGAGTGCCAGCGATCCTAGCGTTGCCACCCTCCTCGGCCTCTTGGGCATTGTTGTCCAGGACGTTACTGCCCAGGTCGGCCTCACCTGCACTCCCATCACCGTAATTGGCGGCGCCGGTAATTCCTGGTAGGTCCCTTGATCTTCTATTTTTCTCCCTATTCTTGACAAACGTTCTACAGCTCCGCCCAGACCGTGTGCTGCGAAAACAATAATTCCGGTAAGCAACCACTACCCCAAAATGTCCATCGAAAGGAAAAACCAAATAACCACTTATCTTCTCCTTCTAGACGGCGTTGTTGCTCTCGGATGTACCACAATTAGTCTATAAATGCCTCGTACAATTTGAAGACACGGCTCGTACGGATTGCTCATCACGAACGTTATATACGATCGCGACATACAGACAATTTTCTTGAACTACGTACAGCTAGTGGACTTGATGTAAATCGCGTATTTGCGCCTGCAGCCCGTGCTTTGCGTTCTGCCGAGTCTCCAAGAGAGGAAGGATTGAACGCGGTCTCACCGATCCCTCCAGTGGACTGGGCGCTTCGAATTCGGAACCCAACGACTGGCTGTCGCCTCTTGCTTCCCGCGGCCGCCACCAAACTCTTCTGGCTCTCTGCCTACGCTACGATTTTATCCCAGACACTGGCCTCCTAAAATTTCCATCATTCCTCGGATTTTCATGTGGGTGCCGACGATCTCCCCCCCGACCTCTTCATATGGAGTGATGCGGCGCGAGAAGAGGCGCCCGACACTTTCCAGGCTTCCAGACTGTCGCAATCAAGCCTGTCTCTTGGACAGCAATAACCGGGGCAGCGCCCTAGTCGGATGCGGTGCTCCATCCCGAGGCGTGTATTGGAAGTTCTGTCAAGAGAAGTTACGCTGATCATTACCTGAAGACCCAGGCGAGGCGAAACAGCTTCGCGAGGCTCTCCAGAAAAATATCGCTATGACGGGCAAGAACTGGAATTCAACCAGTTGCATGTCGTCAAAATCAATTTGATTTCCTCTTGCTGGCCCTGGTACCCGTACCCCGCTCCGCACTGACGATTTGTGTTTGCTCGTCCATCACTTCGAAGCTTCGAATGTCAGAGAGTCAAACTCGCTTTCTTCCGAGAATCATGACGAGAGCATGGCCCTTGCTTCGAAGATGAGTTACCCTGCTGGTTCAACTGACGCGGATCTCTGATTTCTGCACCGACCTTTCGTCTTGCGACGACAGCCTTACGGGATAGCCTCGCTCGCGTTGACGGGAAGACGTGCATTTAGCTGTCGAAATTTTCAACATGCTTCTCCTCCTGCTCGGCTCTCTCTACCGCCCCTTTGTTTCCGAGGCGTATTCTTCGCGGTCAAGGGACCCTTGCGTTTGAAAGACGCTCCACTCGTTCTCGAAATTGGTCTCCACTTTGACATTTCAGGACGACGTCTCGGAGAACCGAATGGCCGACGAGCTTTCAAGACAACATCAGGAATGATGTCGAGACCATCCCGAAGAGACGACTAGAGAGATCTCGAAAACATATAAAGAGGCTTGTCGCCTCACCGATTTTCTTCACTCGAACCAATCTGCAGCATTCGTTCAAGTACTCTCTCAGCAACATGCAGTTCAAGGTCTCTGCTCTCGCCACCATCGCCCTTGCCACCCTTGCGGTCGCCACACCCGTGAAGCGCCAGGGCCAGTGCAACACGGGACCCATTCAATGTTGCCAAAGCGTTCAGACCGCTGGTAGCAGCCCTCTTGCCGGTCTCCTTGGCCTCTTGGGTGTTGTTGTTGGGCCAATTGACGCCCTCGTTGGCCTTACCTGCAACCCCATCTCTGTCATCGGTATTGGGGGCAATTCTTGGTCAGCTCCCTATTTGATTCGCGCGTTGATTCAAACTAACGGCCTCTATAGCACTGCCCAACCCGTCTGCTGCACCAACAACAGTTTCAGTAAGCGCCGACAAGGTCAAGGCATCTGTGATTACTTTATACTAATTCTGTCCCAACAGACGGACTCATCGCCCTTGGTTGCACTCCGATCAACCTCAACCTCTAAGCCTGTCATCGGTTTGCACCACGGGCTTCTGCGCTTCAAGTAGGATTGTCAGCTTTTACGCTGGAGGAGTGTGGTTGCAAGGACACTTGTAGTGCTCTAGTTCACGAGAAATCGAGTTGTTGATGTTTTCTCTTCGAGTGAGTGATGAAGTGAGCGACTAATATACCTGCACTTTGGGTGCTTCTCTTCGTACAAGGTCAAGATGAGTAAACTACTCTTAAATGAAAAGCTCTGGACCTCGTTCTTGTCATTCATCACCGATGACTAGCCGGGTCGGCTCGACGGGCCGACCCTGATGAGCAACGATAATCTTTCAGGACTTGATCCCCAGATGACAATACTGTACAATACATGTTCAATTCACTTCCGTGCCCTTGCTAACAACTGATTGATAATGTTACGGTAAATGGCTTCCTGATGATGTTCGTGTCCATGACTGTTTAGAATCCTGCTTGAGCCCCTCGGGCGCGAGAGTCGGCAACGTTGGTACCACGAGAGATGTTTAGATTGGTAGAACCAGTGTTAACGCCCTCGCTGGCCTGCTCCTTCCCATTCTTCAGCATGAATTCGACAATATCGGTGTCTTTGTGTGTTCCGAAGACCGACTCGAGCTGTTGTTTTGATGGTTGGCGGAGGATACCTTGGGAACCTTGCCCAGAGTGATAGATCTTGAACGCTGGAGGATAAAAATATTGGTCCAAGTGACGAACGTGAGAAGTAAGGCGACATACAGTCAACGACGTTTGCCAGCGGGATCGTCCTGCAGCAAGATCAGCCCAAAACAAAGGATCAGTCCAAGTGGATATTTACGTGTCTAAGGAACAAGAAAGGAGGTTGGTCAGTTGAAAGAATGGTGGCCGGTGCACAACGACAATGATCACCTCCAGCCTTCCATTTCTTGAACTGTGGGACGGGCGGTAAGATACGGAGAAGCAGTGGGAAGTAGCTACGAGTGCACCTCTACGGGATCAACGATGATGGTGTACTCGTCTGTAGACTGGGAGTCGGGCTTGTAAATGACCTTGGTAAGAGTGGGGGACATGGTAGATGTATGCGATGAGAGTGCGTTGTGGCAAAGGTGGCTGTTTGGATTGGCGACTAGGTAGGACCCAGAGGGCTTTTATCAGCCGATGACTCACGGCAATCCCCGAGCCTGTCTGCTGACGTCACGCGACTCTGACGCGACGGTGACGCGACGACTCCAACGACCACAACCGGAACTGAGACCGACAAAGAGGCACCCAAATCGTCTACTATTGTCTTCAGTGCCAGAAGGAGGACAGTGTCAAGCAAGGAAACCTCATTAGAGAAGTTCTCTTGCATGCGAAAACTTTAAGACAAAGTAAAGTACTTAGAATTTCAAAGTTGTGGCATACTCTATGGCTGTATAATCCGATCGTGTTCTACATTCTCTCAGTTCACAGCGTGCCCAAGCAGGCACATATGGGAAGGCCTCTGAATTATTCACTATGTAGTATGTACGACGTATTGACTTCCATCCATCACCTATCTTGTTGAGTATACAGATAGGGGATCATTTTTGGGTTTTTACTGGCCAAGTTGGTAAGGCCGCCACCACCACAAACATGGAGGGCATTCAATAGTCAGTTCCGCAAACCAGATAAGTGGGGCAGATAGCTAGCTAGAACTGTTTATTAGTCCTACATGTTACAGTCAAGCCCCTCTTAACCCATACCTCTAGCAAGCCATACACCCCCATAACCCATAGGTTTTGTCAGCTGCGAAACCGAAATTTACACCAAAATTGACCTCTCATAACCATAACCTCCCATAACCCATACCCTAGGTCCGACTGTATTCCACAACTGCACAGCAGCTGCTCCGAGCTCGACAAAATGGGGTTGCCGAGTAAATGCCCCCTAAACGTCAGCCGAACATCTTCTCTTCAGTCCGTCACTCCTTCTGACTCGGCCTGAATGTCGACAATGAGAAGTGCGACAATTATACATGGCCCATTGTCTCCAACCGAGTCCAGTCATTAGGTGGAATCTGACGTGAACGGTCCAGCCCTTGGAGAGCCCCGGTTTCGACCAAGGGTATCAAGGAGGGTCTCAAGTTGGAGGTAAGGCCAGTGTCGGTAAGCACAATGAGATATTTGAAATGCACTTACCGACCGTGAGCACACTGAAACGGGAAAGCCGTCGCCGAGAGCTGCCTTACCAGCTTCTCACACTGTGCGGTCGAGAGCGAGTCATTGAACATGATGGCACCTATGACGCGTTGGTAGACGGGAATCCATTTTAGTGGCAACGAAAAACACTAACACATATGAAGACGGTCCAAAGAGGTACTTACCTCGACATGCTTTCGAATTTATAAGGTCAAGGAGACCTTTTGGGCAGCTTCGCACAGCCCTGAGCCAGAGAAATTCGTCTTGGGCTGCTTCAGAAGGCAACTCGCAAGAATCTGAAGATAGTTCTCCACTTTGGATTTGCCCAAGGAATCCCTTAATGAAATCCCGCAGTTCGTCTCCTTGAAGGAGCTATCCCGAACCACAAAACAAAAAGAGGGGTCAACGAAAAATGACTAGTGGACAAACAAGACGACAGTGACGGAGGACACACCTTATCACTCACGATGTCCGGTATGGCACTTACAAGAAGCTGAGAGTATCCAGTACTGCTTCCGGAATCCGAAATGCTGTCGGACACCGGGTCAACCCTCGATAGTTCGACGAATCGAACGCCCCATTTGCGCAACATCGCTTGGACGTCTGGTGACCGCTTGATGGTGAGAGCCTCATGCTGCGTCAGAAGCACTGGACGAGGTGGGGTAACCTCTCTGACGCGAACACCTACAGCTTCGCCGCTCTGTATTCTGTTCGGAGATTCGAGAAACCCCAAGCACAGCTCCTTGAGAAAGCCTTCCACACGGACTCGTTCATCCGCTGCATGTTGGTCTATAAGAACGAGCAAGTAACCATCTTGCGGCCATACATCTCCTCCACGTTCATTTCGAGAACCTGCATCACTGCGCTTTGCGATGCGGCAGGCAATGAACTTCCGATCGACCTGATTGATGACATCGGCTCGCCGGAGATCATCTTTTGTGAATCGATAGGAGGGGTTCTCAAAACCCGAATGAAGGGCGCCAATTCTCGTCCATTGAGGAGTTGAATGGCTGGGGATTCTGTGGCACTCACGGCTGTTGAAGGGGTCATTGGTTGAGGCAATGTGATGTGTGGCTGGAGGCACTTGGACAGAGGGTATCCTGTTTTCAGTAATAGCGTAAGTTCGATTGCTCTGTGAAAGAATGTCAGCGGACCCCACAAGGGAGTTGTGGGATATGATGGACCTCTAACGCCTGTTCCAGCCACTTGGGCAAAGGGTCCTGTCTGGCGCTGGTGTCCACCACCGCCGGATTGTTGGTCTTGTGTTGCCTCAGAGTGCGCCGACCTTCTCCATGATTTGCAATGGCAGCATGACAAGGTTCATTCCCCGCTTGTGAAGACCGGTTTGCCGTTCGAGAATGTCCGGTCCGTGTGTTGACCACGAAGTGCTCACCTGTGGCTCGATCCAGCCACGTAACCTCATCCGGACCGTCCTGTGGATAGTCAGATATGAGGCCATGTTGGCTGAGCAAATACGGACCGTAGAGGTGTAGAAGTTGCCAGAAGCCATTTCAGGTTTGTCATCTTGGACAGAAAGCACAGACAGTTCGCTGATAGAATTTTGTTCTGCATAACCTGAATCGTCGACACCGCGGAAGTCTACCTTTTTTCGTTTTCGTGGTGAGTGCCAGGAGGTAGTGGTTCCACCGTACGGTTCTCCATTGCTACAACTAATGAACCCTTGTTTTTCAAGAAAATGCTGTATCGTTGTCGAGAGAAATAAGATAACGTTTGTCTTGTTCTGCAAGTCGTAATCCAAGTTAACGAACTACGCATGGAATATACGACAAAACGCTTACTTGCAGCTGGATGATGCTTTTGGAAGGGTCGAAGCAATTATCTACCTCCTCGTGGGTAATGCTTAAATTGAGAACATAAACAGCCTTCTTTTCATTTTTTCGAGGAGACCTTCTTATCGCTAGGAGTTGACTCAATAAGAGATAGATCTGTTGGCTTGCAAGGATTGAATCTTACTTGAACGCGGAAGGTTCTTCTCTCCTTCTTCGTCTAGAGCCTGGGTTCTCGTTCAGGATATCCAAGTAACCGAACCGAACGGAAGTGACAGACATTTTTACCGAACGAACTGGAAGCAAACTGTGAGTCAATGACCCGGCGAAGGTCGGAGACTTCCACGGGATGCCGGTTAACATCTAGGTCACGGTTTCACGGTTCAATTACGTTGAATGTGGACGATTAGTTACTGCGACACACAGAAAAATTGATATGCCTATGTCGGTCGTCCTCAGTTATCTTTCTCAAGGATAGAGAAGTAGATTTACTGACTTTGGAAGCAGCACCGGTCAAACTGATGAACCCTTCCAACTTCATCGAACCGAGGGCGACGTCAATCGTTTCGACGTACTATACAAAGCATCAGCTCAGGTTACCATCCCCGGGTCGAAAGCATAAACCTCAGTCAATGCATTCCCAAACAGGTGACGAAATGACTGCAATGTAGAAGAACTCTGAAGACTCCATTCATTAAAACGTTGGAAGTTGGGAACACGAAGACGGACCTTAGGTATTCGAACAGTACGGTCTTTGTGGTGGGCCTCCCAAGTATTGCTCGTATCTTCGATTGTGAAGGAGACATGAGGAAACATAAGTGAATACGTCTCAATCTCCTGCCGAACAAGGTCCCATGTTCTTAAGGGATTTGGATGGGATAGCCGTCGGACTGGTAGCTTTAATGCATCTTTAACAGGGTGAAAAGGTGAAGAGAAAATAACTGACGTTATAAAAGGCGTCGCGTATGCTGACCGCCGTTCCCGGTGTCTCACGTTTCCAACGTACCGCAGGACCGACGTACAACTGTTTACCGCCCTGCAAAAGCGCGCTAGGGCAAATGAAAGATGAAGTTCTGCGAGAGAACTGACCTTGAGGATAATTGACCATGTGTTGCGGGACTTCGAAGTGCGAGAACATATCTCCAGGCAAGAGACATCGGCAGCTGATACCAGGGCTAAATGCAATGGGGTTCAACCTTGAGCAACTGTGACAGAAATCATGAATCACATACCTTCACCGCGAAATCCGAAGGTCGACAAAGAGTTCGAATCACCTGGTGCATACGTCTTGGAAGTATCTTATACGCATATCAGCCACATTCTTGCAAAATGCATTGACGACACATACTGTAACGGGCACACTCCTCTCCTTGGCCCAAAAGTTCAAGGTCACCTTTGCTTATGCCTCGTCCGTCATCGCGGACCCAGCAGATCCATTCTTTGGCATCGATGCCGACATCCACGTGTGTCGCTTCAGCATCGAGAGAGTTCTGGACCAGTTCTGAAACGATTTGCGGCAATGAGGTGAGGATTTGTGTCGACCGGAGCTTTGCCTGGGTGGGGGGCGGAAGTCGCGCGATGGTGCGCTGAGGTTCAGACATTGCTACCCATCTCTAGCCAAGCGTTCTTTTGGTCGTCAAGAGGAGGTCGTGGTCGTGTTGGGGCAAACAACGTTGAGGCCTGGCAGTGAAAAGTTGAACTGAACTATATTTGGCGCGTGCACGCGTAAATGGGCAGGCCCTTGTTTCTCGGCTTGGCAACACCCATCGCTCCAAACTTTACAACACGAGGCGAACACGAGGCACTCAAACTTGGTTATGGGTCCTCTTTCCAAAATGTGCATGGTCGTACATGGGGACGTGAGCTTGATTTCGGTTATATTACACGGATAAATGCACCCTCTACATCCTGAATACTCCGAATCCATCCCAGGTTGTGGTCCTTTGATTTGAAGAATCCCCCTCCGAACGCCTCTCACGAGAAGCAAGTGCAAGACCCAGCCCAACAACATCTCTTGTGTCTGTAGGTTTGATGATGCCATCATCCCAGAGGCGGGCAGTGGAGTATAGCGCTGTCGATTGGTTTTCAATTTCGGCTTGAAGTGAGGAATGCTGGGATGGATCCCTGTGATCGTTTTTGAAGTGTCCAAACCTAAGGTATCACAGAAGGGGCCTACCTTGACACCGTCGTCATGACTTGTGATAGTTGAGCAGAGCCCATGACAGAAACTTTGGCGTTCTGCGTTTTTGCCTGAGCCACTGTCAAACGGAGGATTGTGGAATAAACGTACTGGCCACATCCACAAGAATCTAGGCGAATACTACAAAAAATGGCCCATCAAAGACGTGTAAGATGGCATCCTTGCGAGATACTTACAGCACGACCAGCCATTCCTACGAAAATAAGATCGAGTTAATCTCCTTCTCCGATGTCGACGAGAGAGCTTCACCGTAGTTTCCTGCCCCAAAGCTTCCACCCACGACGACGGTGAACTTCGGTACGTCCGCACAGGCGACAGCGCGAACCATTTTCGCGCCATCTTTTGCAATACCACCTTTCTCCGCTTTCGACCCTACCATGTATCCTGAATGTAGGTGTAAATGAATAAATAGAACAAGAGCAGAAAGTAGTGGCTCCTACCAGTGACATTGACAAGAAAAAGTAACGGTATTTGCCTTTGAGAACAGAGTTGAATGAAATGTGTAGCCTTCAAGGCCGACGGCGAAAATAGAATCCCATTATTAGCAATGATGCCGACCTCATATCCGTGTATATTGGCAAATCCCTAGAAATGAATTGCCCAATTGGAACTCTCATTAATATTGACGATGGCACCTACAGTTATCATTGTTGTGCCATACTCTTTCTTGAACTCTCTGAAACGGCTCCCGTCCACGATGCGAGCAATGACATCTCGCATATCGAACGGTTGGCGGACGTCAGTACCAACAATTCCATGAAGCTCTGACGCAGGGTATAAAGGATCTTCGGGCGTTGCTGAGGGCTATTCAGGAAATCAGCACCCCAGAGAAGTTGTGGATCCCATGGGTCGGGCCTTACAGATGCCAATGGCCTCCTCGCCTGTCCCAAATCGCCAACAATGCCTCTCGCCAATGCAAGTGCATGCTCGTCGTCGCGAGCGAGGTGGTCAGTTACACCGCTTTGTGTAGAGTGCATCAAACCACCGCCCAGTGTTTCTTCATCAACAATTTCTCCAGTTGCAGCCATGACGAGCGGTGGGCCAGCCAGGAAGATGTGGCCTTGGTTTTGGACGATGATGTTCTCGTCTGCCATTGCTGGCACATACGCGCCACCAGCAACAGAAATACCATGAACGACGGCTATCTGAGGGATTCCAAGTGCTGACATTTGAGCCTAGGTGAGGATTCATGTCAGCCCAAGGCCTTACGACACCAGTTATTAGGACGCACCATATTGTAGAAAATCCGACCGAAATGCTCTTTGTCTGGGAACACATTCGCTTGATGAGGAAGAGCAGCACCGCCAGATTCGACTAGAGAAATGAAACATTGTAAGTCGTACTGTGTCACCGGAGGGCATTGAATAAGGTCCTCACCGACGTACACGCAAGGCAGCTTGTTCTCCCTCGCAATTTCCTGCGCTCGCAAATGCTTCTTCACCGTCAACGGGTAGTAGGAACCACCCTTAACCGTCGCGTCATTGACGACAATGACGCACTCCGTGCCCGAGATCCGACCTACGCCTGTGATCATTCCAGCCCCGGGGATGTATTGCCCATCGTACACTTCATGTGCAGCCAACGGCGACAGCTCGAGAAAAGGAGAGCCAGGATCGAGGATGTAGTTCAACCTGTACGACAAGGACGCGTCAAGGGTATTGACAGGTGGGATAAGGGAGAGGGAGCAAACCGTTCGCGGGGTAACAGCTTTCCCTTCGCCTTCATCCGTTCAGCAGTTTTGGAACCGCCTCCCAGACGCGCTTTTGCCAAGTTGGCCTCCAGATTCTTCACCAATTCGTCCATTGCCGCTGCTTTGGCTTGAAATTCTGGCGATGATGTTGATATGAGAGAGGGCAGGACGGAGGCATGATATGCCCTTCGCGTCGCTTGGGGTATCGTCCCCCACAAGGCTCTGGATAATAGACCGTGCATGTTGGAGGCTAATGAGATAGCCTGGCTGCACTGTCTGAAAGAGCGGCGCCTCGTAGAAGGGTTAGGAGAGACTGGTGTGGTTGGGAGTTGGAATTTGGAAAGGGCTTGAACATGTTCAGCTCCCGTGAAATTCAAGAATCGGCCGGACCAAAACTTCGACGTCATTACACTTCGCTTACATTGATGATATGATATCCCAGCAAAAATGCAATAAATTAGGTCGTGAATTATGAACGAATAATCCAAAGTCTAGTAATCTAGAAGTCTTTCCAGTCGTCGTCCCAGTCGTTCTTTTTCGTCTCCAGGGCTTTGGTTTTTGTTGATGCGGCAGCCGCTGGTGCAGCAGAGGTCGTCGTGACAGGCGATTGACGATACTCAGTGAAAAGATCGTCATCGTCGGGCGAATAAAGCCCTGAAGATTCATCCATGTCATTTGGACTTCTTAACGCAAGAGACCCATAACCCGAACGAGAGGGTCCTGCAACGCGGTCTCTCACGGACCCGACCACTCCTCCAACTGTATCGGCCACATCCACACCGAGTTGGTTCTTCGACCACTGGTTCGCGGCCCCTCCGACCTCGGCAGCTCTCCTCGGAGCCTCAGTCATATAGCCTTTCACACTGGCCTGGAAGTTGGGGTCGGTGACCTTTTCTACTCCGGGTTGGATAACGTTCTCCGAGACGACTTTGGAGGCTCCAACCACGGCAGCCGCAAACAAGGACCATCCTTTACTAATTGCCGCAACAGGGTTTTCTTGGAGCTCGCTCAGCGTCGGCGCATTTGCAGATGAAAGTCCATACGACGGATGCTGCCCAGCCGCAGGCGTTGGTGTGCTTCCGAAGCCGGTATATCGACCTCCCTGCGAGGGTGGGAGGTCAACAGGCCGGCTTTCATTCGCTTTTCCGAGTCCAGCAAAGTAATTCTCGTTTGCTGTTTTTTGATCGGTGCCGATGCTGGGTGTCGCAAGGGGAGAGCTCCGGAACGAGGAAGCTGGGGAGTGCGAGTCACTTCGGCCAGTAAAAGTTCGGGTTGATGCTCGGGACTTGCGTAGGCCCTGAGCAGATGGTGCAGGGGAAGCTGATCGAGACCCAGCGTTGAAGTTTGCGGGAGGTGCGGAAGGTGACCAATCCTTGTCTGCCAACATTGCGTCGAGCTAGATAAGAGGTGATGGACAAAACACGTTGATATCGTGACATATAAGGAGCACCTCGGATCGGACATACCTTTTCTCGGTACTGAGCAGCTGCCCAACAGTGATACGTGTCATACGGACTAGCCCCTTGCTTATACCCTCCCTGGTCAGCTGGCTCGTAGGATTTCATGAACTCTTTGAATGGCAGATTCCCTCCGAGCTAAATTAGACTTTTGAGAACCCTGGCTCTGGACGATAAGACAGGGACATACCTGCATCCGCCTTACTTGCTCCTCCTGCCAGGTGTCCATTGAAATCGATCGCACAAAGCTAAAGGGAGGAGGATATGAACAAGACGCGAAATGGCTTGAGGTGATCATGCTAGCCTAATGTGCACGCCAAATCCGCGATGAACGCCAGCACATTGCAGACAAATGAAGATGGCGAAACTAGAACGAAATGCGATGAGAGGGCGATGGGCGACGGAGCTGGCAGGTTCACCCGAACCTTAGGGAAGCCCACTGAGGGTTAGGATTATTGCAGTCGCAGCATATTTTGTTCTTGAGGTCCTCACGCTTCGAGAGCTCGCTGAGAGTCTTGCGTGCGGCGACCTGGTCTGCCATTGGAATGTGTTCAAGCTGACGGTCAAGAGGGTGTACGTCAATCCCTTGGCCACGTGAGCGGCGGCAATTCACAAGGGTTTCCGAAGTGCTGGGCGTCTGCTGCTGTTCTCATCCTTCTGCAAATTTCATGGTCAACGCAATGTGCGGGTTAATTGAGGACGCACATTCGACGCGTCATCGCATTGACATTGCCCGAGCAACTTGTATCCTGGCAATGCATAGGTTCCCGACCGGCCGACCCCAGAATTCCAACGGAGTGGGTCCACCCAAAGCTTTGGTACGCGTCTGAGTGTGTTTGTTTCCCAGACCAACGACACATGACACGAGCTCGGAAGATTCTTTGCAGGACACCAGGAGTGTTGACGGCGGAGGCTAGAGCGCCTCAGTGGCTGTGCATCCAGCATTTCTCACTCTGCGCCCTTGTTAAGAACCGTTGTTGCCTGCTCCCTGTCGTCTCCAGTGTGCGGCGGGAAGACTGATTGCGGTCAAATTGAGATTCAGGAGAAATCCACTGTGTCGGTCGTCTTCTTGTCTTGGCCATCCACTCTCTCGGGTCGCTTGTTTCTCTCATCCAAATCCAAATCCTTGAGCTCTTACTGTTTTCCTGTCTTCTTTGTTCGTGAGAACCGCCTCGAGCATTGGCGACTCCACGAACCCGCGGTACTACACCTTCCGATTCTCATCTGCTTCTGCGACAACTGCTCGGATCGCACCCTCGTAATTGGTCACCTCTTCTTCGTCAAACCCACAGCCATTTCCCCCTCGTTTCTTCTTTGAATCCACCATGATCCAGCGGACAGACATCAGACCGACCAGTTCCGCCGTAACGTCGCCCCGCCTGAATGGCCCTGACGTTTGGGGTCAGTGGGCTGGCAGAAGGTCGGTGTTACACTCCACAACGGACAGGTCTTGACGTGCTCACTTGGGGATGCTAAGACATTACTCTCTAGAAGTGGTCCAGCACCCACTTCGCGCCCGAATGTGTGGTTTCGGTGATAAAGTGAGCGATAGTTAACCCGCCAAACCCAAACTGCGGTGTCTGACTTCATCCATTCCTCAGGATCGGCGACCGCTTGCCCCAGCAGCAGTGGCAAAGATGATCATCAGACGAGACGATGACTCCATCGTAGATGTCGAGTGAGCAAAATCCCGTAATTTATTTTATGAGAGCGTTTTGCTGACATGGTAGATGAAATTCAGTGAGGTAGACTGTTCTTTTTTCCTCGTCACCGTAGATTTGTGGTCGGCAGATGGGAAACACGAGATGAACCTTGTCCTCCACCCTTCTTCTGCCGATCGGTACGCTCCAACAAATCCATCTTCAAAGACAAGACGCCGAGGTGCGAGCGCCTCCACTCAAGCTCGTCCATCTGGAAATCAGACGCCAGCAGGCCGCAGTTCCCCACCACCTGGATACCGCGCAGGCGACCAGGTATGATTGTATCTCACTTTTTCCCACCCGAGTCAACATTCTCAACGTCAATTACATTCCAGACTGGCAATTCTACCCCTTCACTTAGTGCCCATGCTCCTTACCCAAACCAAGGGTATTTTGCGCCCCAGCCTGCTCCTGGCTCAGAACATATAGCCTACCCGCAAGCTCCGCCGTACGGCCCTCCCCCTCCCGATCCTTCTTCTACTTGGGGCTATCCACCCCCTACTGTCGATCGCACCGCCAGCTTCCCTCCTCCCATCCTGCCCTCCATCCACTCCTTCGGCCGAACGTCCTCCAGCTCCTCAGACACCTGGCAGTCGGAAGAACCCGCCGAGATCCTGCCCTACCGTGCATGGAACACAGACGCCGCTTACCCACCGGTGGACAGCTATCCCAATAGCCAGCAGCATCTGGACCCGGCTCTGCGGGCGCCTTCTAGTTCGACTGACACCCGTGACGGCGGTTGGTCGCAGCAGCCCGGTGGCTACAACTCAACTGCCGATGGTGATCAAGGTGCCTACGCACAAAACCCGTATCACCATCAGCCAACGTACACTCAGTACCCTCAACCGGTTCCGGGTTCTCCTGCACTGTTGCACGCTCCGGCAGCTACCTCCTCGCCGTTGCCTCGACACACATACACGCGGACGCTCGTCGGGCCTTTGTCTGCGAATGCATGCCGTTTGCTAGATGAGCATCGCAAGCCGGGCATCTTCTTCCTATTCCAAGATCTATCTGTTCGCACTGAAGGTTAATCAAAGTTCAAAATTTCCTGCATTTTATCGCTTTTACTGACTTTCCCTCCAGGAACATTCCGGCTTAGAATGCGTCTCATGAATGTCGGAGCGTGAGTTGTTTTGTTCAGCCATCACCTGCACCTATATTTAACATTTTCTTCAAAATAGACCACCTGCCCCCGAGAACGGAGCGACACGGGTCCATAACGACGTATCTCCAGTGCTTGCCCAAACATTCACTGACCCGTTCACTGTATTTTCCGCCAAACGATTCCCTGGTGTGCCAGGTATATTATTTCTGTCCCTACTGTGTACTTTTTCTGACCCTCTTCTTCCTCCATTAGATACCACCGCCCTATCCATTGCATTTGGTAACCAAGGACAAAAACTTCCTCTGGTAGATCCCTTGCCTTTCTTCCTCCCTTGTAAACCAGCTAACGATGTCGACCTTGCAGCGTAATCGCCACGGCTCCAGTAAGCGGCGACGACGGGGCGGCTCGGAGTCGGACGAAGACTCTGACGCATAGAAGTTGTTGTAACATTAGTACCCATCACGGACATGATGCTTTCAGACTTGTGCTGATAGCCTTCCATCTTCCTTGCTATCGCTTGTCTTCATTGCTCACAGTCTATAATTGTACGCCCCGTATCTCGGTCACCCTGTCTGCTAATATCATTGCCAACGCTGTATGTCGCCGTCACCGCAGAATGTCTATTATCTTTATTTACCGCCGAGTGTATCTTCGTTGGAAGGCGGTTTCACTCATCTTCCCTTTCTCATCGTGCATGAACCTTTCGATGCGGGTTACCGTGTTGGGGTAATTCTCGCGGAGAGTCTGGAGCAGCGCCTCAGCCTCCTCAACGTCGAAGTCGTTGTTGCTACGGATGGCGACATCCAGGTAGGTCTGCTCGTCAGGCTTGGTCGCCCGGGGCAGGTAGCCATGGCGGAGCTGGATCCACATGAACATGAGCGAACGGAGGTTGTGGTTATGGGGCCGCCAGATGTTGTAATTCGGCGGCACCTTCTGCAGGACTCGCAGAGGATACGTAAGGTCGGCGAACATCCCTCTCATGTCCCTGAGCTCCCACCGCTGTGCCAGTGTCCCTTGGCCCTCCCTGAGAGCAAGTGCTCGTTGCCTCTTGTCATGGCGGGGCATCGGAGAGGGGATGTCTTCGTACTTCTCGAGGTACTGCTCCTTGTCTTGGTGCTTCACGGGGACCTTTAGTTCCTCAGGCGTGTTCTCGTCCCATGGGATCATGAACGGCGGGATGCTATGGTTGATGTGCGTCTTCAGCTCGGACGGCAACAGGACCTTCTCCAGGACCTCAAACGCACGTTCCATCTGGCCCGCACGGATGAGAGCCGTGACGAGGGCGTTCCAGTTGAAGTGGTCGAACCTCATTCCCCGGTTCTGCAACTCAAGCCAGACATCTCTCGTCTTCCCATGCAAGGCAGCCCTCGAGAGGATGTCGAGGTACACCGTCAACGACCCGTTGATAGGCGACAGCTCCTCCACCAGCTCCTCGCCCTCCTTGGGCTGGGCGAACGACGGCCGCGACGCAGTCTTCATGATCAGGTCCCAAACCTCCATCGCCCTCCTCACGTTCCCGCTCGTCCGGTACGCATCGAGCAAGTAATGGTAGATACCCACTGACGGCTCTCCGCCCGTGTCAACGTACTCAGTATACAACCGCTCGACCTCCTCGACGTTGCCTCTTTTCGCGTGCTGGCGGAGGAGGGGCTCGTACAGGTTCGTCAGCGGCAGACGTTTCGCCGCCACCGGTGTCGCCCAGGTCTGCTCCTGGAAAGGTTGGTTTGCCATCTTCCGCACGAATTCCTCTGCGAGTCTTAGCCCCTCTTCGCCACGGAATCCATACGACCGTACGATCTCGCGGTACGTGACCGAGTTCGGCATGGAGCCCTTTGTCATCATATAGTCCAGCAAGAACTTCGCCTCGTTCTCATTATGCAGATGCAAGGCGGTGGCCATCATGATAGTGAGGGAATGGACGGTCAGGAGCTTCTGTCCCGTCTCTTCTTCCTCCGTTCGCGCCCGATGGTAAATACTGTTGGCAACACCGAGCTGCTGAGATTCACAGGCAGACATGATGAGCAAGGTGTACGTGTAAGAGTCGGGTTTGGCACCGGATTGGATAATCTTGAAGAACAACTTCAGCACGAGGTGCAAGGGAGCACCAATGAGGATGTATGACTTGAGAACAAGATTGTAGATGAGCACATCCGGCTGTCGATGTGAGGGCAAGGAGGTAAGGTGGTGGAAAATCCTGGCAACTTCCGCATACGAGCCAGCTTGGACGTGCGCATTCAGCAGGCATTTGGTCATGTACACATCGGGTTGGATGCCTTCCTCAAGTGCCTCGACGTACAACGTGTCTGCAGCTTTGGCGTTCTTCCGGTTGGCCATGTGCGAGATGAGGGAGGTGTAGATGTTCCTGTCGGGCTGAATGCCGGCGTTGCGCATGGTTTTGACGACAGCGAGAACGGCCCTGTCGTCGCCGCGTTTTCGGTAGACCTGAATCAGCGACGAGAAGAACTTGACGTTTGGCCTGACACCTTCCCGCCGCATGTCCTCGAGCCAGAAGTCCAGCCCATCGACTACTCCTTTCACGGAATGTGCTAGGATGGCCATCGAGTAGTGAATGATGTTGGGATTCTTGATGCGCTGTCCATCTGGCCGTCTGGAAAAGACGTGCTCGAACAGCGCGCGGAACTTGCTTGTTTCACCGGCGACAGCCAGGCCGTACAACGCGTTCGTATTGTCACTAAGCCGGTTAATACCAAGATTCTCCCGCTGCTCGAGAACCCGCTCGAGGGTCCTGACATCGCCGGCCCGCGACGCAAGCAAAAGCCGGACTTTGCTGTACAGATTGGCTTGTTCCGGCTCAATGGTGTCGAAGAGATTCTGGGCGGTGCGAACGTCACCAGCTGTTGCGAGCTTGCTGCAGATTCCCAACAGGTCGTCCGACTTGATCTTTATGTGCAGACGTCGCATTTGCTTGATGACGTCCAAAGCATGAGTGCCGCCCGAGTAGTGATCAACACTACAGCCAAGGACGAAATTAAGGACAATTTCCTGCTGGTCCCTGGACCACTTCGCAATCTTTGGGAAGACACCGCGAATGTCCGCAGTCTCGGCTACCGTTTTGCGAAAATTTGATTCGTTGGGAGACTTCATGCCCTCGGCGGCGTTGAGATTTATCCAGTACTCCAGCGCGTCGTATAGGCCCTTTTGGCGGGCCATGGACGAGAGAAAGGCCGCCAATGCTATTCGATATTGTCCGGGCTGCTCTTGATACATCCTATCCAGGAGTTTGCGAGCTTCCTCAAATTTGCCCATGAACGCCAACGCCTGGCTTACGACCTCGTTGTACTGCTTGAGGTCCTGGATCGACTCCTTCGTCTGCGGCGGCAGCTTCTCGTATAACTCGAACATATGCCTTCCTAACTTGCGGATGACCTGTGGTTTAGCCTGTGCCACGCACAGCGAACCAATCTTTCGGCCTAGCGCACGGAGCATCCGATAGCCCGTCGTCGGAGGCATCTCACTGAAACAACCCGCATCGCGTGCAAGGATGTAGGTACCCTCCAAGGCCTGCAGGTTTGCAAACGACTCTGTGTCGATCTTGAGCTGACGCACGAACTTCCCCAGCGGGTCAAGTAGCTTTTCTTGTTGTTCTGGACGCTTGTACGAGGTCGGAACGTATGCAGAGTATATCACAGGCTTGTCGGGAATGGCGTCGGAATCGTGTTGCAAATCGGGTTCGGGAACAGGTTGTACGGAACTGCTCGTAGAGTAGGAAAGATGCTGTCGATGGCTTTCAGACGGCTCTACAGAGCGTGGATTTGATGGTTGGTGAAAACGACTCCGACTCGTTGTGGAGGTTCGGGTGTTCGCTCTTGAACGTCGTCCCGCAGGTTCTGACGGCTCCAGCTCACCGAGCAACACAGAATGCGACAGACCGTCTGCTTGGGAGTATGACTAGATTTTCCACAAATGAAAGAAGATGAAACATACCTTGATTCCACATTGGCTGTCTCGAAGAAGAGCAAGCCCATGCCTGAGCATCCAAACCGTCTCCGAGCGGTGGTTCTTCGACAGCTTTTGCCTTCCCTTTGTCCTGTCGTGGCGTGAAGAAATTCGATGCTAAAGTGGGTCGGGTCGATGCCTTGGCCGCTCGAGCTACGGAAGACGATGTTTGCTTTAACAAAACGTGGCGCGGAAGGAGGGTGTTTAAAACACCGCTGGCAAGGGGTTCCATGTCTTCTTGACGAAGAAAGTGAGCGACGCGCAAATACCAGAGTACCTGAAGGCAGAAAGACAATGCAAGAACGGGAGAAAACGCGTACAGAGGACGCCTGAGCGCCTAGTCAGCAAAAGAGTCCAGAGCCCGACCATAAAAAATGTGGGAACGTGACCGCCATAGCCGGTCCGGCTGTCCAGCTTTTCAAGTTCTCCACCTTGGTTCAACTCCCCACTCGCGAACACCAGCTCGATTCCTTCGATCCCTTTCCCAAACATTCATCACGGCGCGGCGAGACACACCCCGACGACGGACCCACAAACAACAACAATGGCGGCGACTGAACCACCTGCGCACGAGATCATTGTCGCTCGCACCCCCGAAGAGCGACAGCAGTGCTACGATATCGTACGTCGCGTCTATGATTACGAAGCACGATACACTTTGATACTAATATACTTTTCAGCGCATCGCCGTCTTCCACCACGAGCAAAGGTTCCCACTCGAGACAGAAATCGACGAGCCCGTGAACCTTTCCTTCTCCTCCACATGTCCCACATTCTGAAACTCGTTCTTTTTTTCATTCCTCCTTCCCCTCAACCCTACCCCATTTTCTTATGTCTCATCCAACAGCAAAGAAGACATCTCGACGCACTTCCTGCTGCGCCTCACGCCGTCGCTCGAACCCGTGGGGACGATCCGCACGTACACGATTCCCGTCCCCGTCCCAAGTGACAGCTCGAGCACAGCCAGCAGTACTTCGACTTCTCTCCCAAGCGCGAACCCGGGATCTACGCCCCTTGCCCAAGGCCAAGCGTACAAGCTAACACGACTCGCTGTCCTGAAAGAGTACCGCCAGTTCCGGTTTGGACGCGCGCTCGTGCTCGCGCTGCACGAGTGGGTCAGGAAGCACGCGCTTGCCAGGCTCGCTCTCACAGCCTCCTCGTCTTCGCCTTCGTCGGTGTCGGGCACGTCGGCGACGGCGACGACGGAACACCCTCCCGCGGCGGTCACGATAGTCGCGCACTCGCAGATCCCCGCGAAGGGGTTTTACGCCAGGTGCGTGGTTCCATTATCAGATCAGCGATTGTCGATTGGCTAACTAACGTGCACCCCCATTTCGAATTCGCAATGCTATCGACGACACGCCCACAACTATCCAGGTTCGGCTACGAGGCAGAGGCAAGTGACGCCCACTCTACTGCCTCGTGTTGCAGGCTTAATTAACAGGCTGGATCTTGGATCCGTTCCTTCGCTTTTCAGGGTGCAGAGTTCGACGAGGACGGAGATCCTCATCAGAAGATGGTGCTGCAGATGCCGTTACGCCCGTCAGCGGCAACATGACGTAGGTTGTGCCATCATGCCCATCCGAGCCCATCTCGCATCGATGCATGTATCGGGGTACAGTATGTTGCTTATGGGCATTTCCTATCTTATCGCCAGATCTATGACACCCCCGTTCCGCTCTATCTTCACCGTAATTACCGTCGTCTGTCCAGAACCAAATTGTTCGTTCATTCGGTATGTATACCCTACTACGTATGTGTATAAACGGAGGAAGGAGGTGGGGTGTGGTCGTAATTAAATTAACTCGTCGTCAACGAAACATACGAATAATCGACTACTAGAGAGCCAGGCGCGTGCTAAAGATACAGCATAGAGGTATACGGGGGGAGGCCAGCAGATGATATACACAGGTCGTCATTGTCCGGGGGGATGTCATCAAAAACGGTATAATATAAGAAGGCGAAATTCGAGGCGCACACGAAACGAAACACACGGGACGGTTGCAAGTTCCAGAAGGTTGAATCGGATATCCTCGTGAAGCAAGGCATGACGGGTCGTTAATGGAGACGAAAACAAGCAGGCAGAAATTACTATGGGAGAGAAAAAACGAAGAAATGAATGTCCTTTATGATCGAGCCGATCGCTCGAAACCGTCGTCGGTCGTGAAGCCCTCGCTCTCACTCTCCGACTCCATCTTGATAATCGGGAAGTGTGGACTTCCCGGGAGGATGCTGAAATTGATGCTCGACCCAAATCCAGTCGTGCCCTCCTCATAGAGGCGTCTCGCCGCCTCGTACTCCATCTTCTCCTGTTCCGCCTGGGCCAAGAAGGGCTGTAAGGGAATTAGTACCTTTCGCCACAGGAACGACACGGAAGCAAAAAAAAGGGCTCACCTGCCTCTCTGCGTCAGTCATGGACCTCCACTTGGCAGCAGCCAGGACGCTCTGCTTGGTGGTTTCGGTCTCGTCGCCAAAGATCTCGGCGACCAAGCGGGGGTTGGCGCGAATGCGCTGGAGGAACATGAAGTAGGCGCTCAGGGGCTTCTTAGGGGCGTTCGGGTCCTTGATGTTGCTCTTCCTGGACTTGCCGGCCTTGCGCTGGGCGGCGCGGAAGGCATTCTCGCGCTTGATGTCTTCTGGGGTGAGGGTGCGCATGTAGGCTTCGTGCTCGCGTTCACGGGCCTCCTTCATGGCCTGGGAGCGACGTTTGTACGGCTGCGAAATGTGAGTGTGGGTGACGTCACGACGAAAGGATGACGGACCTCCTTCTCAGCAGTGCTGAGGCACGCATACTCCTGGCCGGCCTCTTTAGCTGCCTGGGCGACGTTCAATTTACGGGTTCCGGAAGCCTGCTGCCGTTGAATCCAGTCTGTGAAGTAGAGCTGCCAGGCGGAGGGGGCGAGCTTGGGAGGACGAAGCACCGACTTGAGTGCTGCGTAGGGACCATTGTTAGCTCGAAAAGGGAAGAGAAAAATGATACATACGCGGGTCTGCTGCTTTGGAAGAGGAGGAAGGCGGTGGGATATCGTCTTCAGGGGACTTCTTTCTCCTCCTGACTGTTGCGTCGCGGTCCTCGGTGCTGATGACGGAATCGGCCCTGCGGCTGTAGGCGCGAGTCATGGCGGGTGTGAGGGTGTCGGTGTGAGTTGGGGCACTTGACGACGTGAAGAGCTGGCCAGAGGGGATGGAGCTACGTCTTGCGGGGACGCGCTGGCGGAGGGTTGCGACGTCTGTGAGGGGCGAGTGGCGGATGGATGGCCGTGTGATCGAAGTCTGAGTTCGATGGGCGCTTGGGGCGTCCCAGAGGTGGGCAGCCCAGGAGGGGGTGTGCAGAGACATGTCTCTGGGGGACACGACGGAGTGTACTCTGAGTCGTGGGGAGCGGGCGTCCTCAAAGGAGGAGGGGGGNTGCGGGGGAAAAGCCGGCATCGGGGGAGAAGGGGGTGGTGTCGTGGAAGGCGACGAAGGAGGAGCTGGTATCGGACGGCGATGGGATGGGGATGGGGGACGAGGGCGAGTTCATGGCGGAGAGGTCGGGGTCGTTGATCCATGTCGCGAGCTCGTCGAGGACGGGCTGCTGGTGGGCGGGGTCGTCGTAGAGGGCAAAGGGGGCCTGCTGCGGGGGCGGGGCGAAGTCGTAGTGGGAGAGGGCGGCGAAGGAGAAGGGGGGCTTGACGTCGGGGTCGATGTGCGTGTAGTCGTCCCAGCTGAAGGGGTGGGGCTGCGGGGGCAGGGCCTGCTGCTCGTCGAGATCGATGGGCCCGAAGATGAGCTGGTCGGCGTCGTGGGCAAAGTGCATTGTGGTGGGGGCGGATGGAGGGCGAGTGCTGGGCTTAAAAGGGGTCCGGGGGCCACATCTGTGCCCTATAAATCGGAATCGCGGACGAGTCAACCTGAGAATGGCAATCATGCAAACCCGGATTTCACAGAATCTAAACGACAACACCACTAATGTATGGGTTCGCCCCGACCCGAACCAGCCGGCCCTCAACTCCCCGATTAGGCCAGCCCGGCCCTGAACCCCGGGCGAACCGACGCGCCCTCCTCTACGCAAACACAATCTCCGACTCGTGGTACTTGGAGCTGTTGTACACACTCTTCCCCGCCTGATCACCGGCTAATCAGCCCGTGCAATGCGAAAACCAACAAAAACCCACCTCCCAGCCCGCCACGTCCTTCATGATCTCCCTCTCGCGCCCAATCGACGCCTGCTCGCGCCGGTAGTTGTCGCGGTCCCGCTCAGCCATCAGCACAGGCACCAGGTGTATCCGCGACCACACCTTCTCGCGTTCAAGCTCGCTGCAAACATCATCAGTCCCAGAAAAGCAACACCCCAGAGATAACGCGAAGACCGAGTCCAAGTGCGGCCGGATCCAAATTCCACCACGTTTCCCGTCGAGCGGCCATCGACAATGACACGTTCCCCGTCCAGCTGACCACCCTTGAACAACTCGGCCGCAATTTTGGGGTCCACACTCACCGACGCTCCAGATTGCCTTTCCCAAGTCGATAAAACCCATACCCACAAATAGCCGTCACGCCCCCAAGAATAACATACGCTCCAGGTCCCCTCAACGGTAGATTGCGTTTGTACTTGACCGCTTCGAACCCCCCGGCCGGGGGCATGTCTCTATTTCGTGTCAGCACGGATCCGAACGGTACAGCGAGTCCACCCACTGTCTATACGCTGCAGACACTGTGCATCATGTCAGATAGAGTAGCATGGAATACAGCTCGACACGTACTGGTGATCAGTGCAGTGGTGGTCGGATGCTGAGAGGGAAATGTCGGCCCTGTCGACGACGGGTGTCAGTATCACGTAAGCATTGTCGTGAGAATCAAGAGTCGGCCAAGGAATCGAACCTCCACAAACAGATGTCGAAAAGATACTTGAGACGCCTCTGACAAGGCCTGGCAGGCGTATGTTTGTCGGAGGATATGAGTGCCTGAGTTGAAGCCGAAAAAGGCAAAATATGGTTGGCGGTGAGTGAGTGTTTAGAACGCCAGGCGCCAGAAATAATAATACAGCCGAAGACCAACAACATCTGCCAGCAACTGCCTTCCCTCCGCCCACCATGTCCCCGCTCCCGTCCCCCGCCCCCCAGCACCCTCCGTCCCACCGCCACAAACAAAAGCCACTCACAATCGGCATCGCTGCTGGCGCCGAAGATGCAAAGTACCATGCGAAATACAAGGAGCTCAAGCGCAAAGTAAAGGACATCGAATCCGTGCGTCTCACCCCCTCGCGCCGACGCGTAACGCTCACCCGCCCCCTTAGGACAATGACAAAATACACTTCAAGGTCCTCCAAGCCAAAGTGAGCATCCGGCGGATGAAAATGGAACGGGCGTAAGTAACGCTGCCTGCGTCTTCTTTCTCACATTCCTAACGCACCCCCCGTCACACAGAATCTTGTACGAGCGTCTATCCACCGTGCCCGCGTCCCCTCCTGGCGTCGGCGATCGCCACGCCCTGCCGCCGCCCCACCTAACCAACACCCATCCTCACCATGCTCATGCTCATCCCCACGGCCACGGCCACCACTCCCAGTCCGCACCACCACCAGCTCCCGCTCCCCATCAGCTTGCATCTCGCAATCTACCTGCGGGCCCTCCCAGCAGCGGCCATCACCACCGCGAAATGCGCGATCACCCATCTGCAGTGGATCTGGATCAGCATCACCCAAGAGAGGAGCAGCATGCTCGTACCCCAAGCCATGCCACTCGTGGAAGCGGAGGTCAGCCTGCGCTAGAGGGAAGGCCGGCCCCGGCGACAGGCATGGACAGCGCGACGGTGGCGTCCTCGCCTCATATGTTGGTGCACTCTCCGAGGCGTGTCTCGTCCTCTGGAGGTGTGGGACAAGACACGACGAGCAGTAGTGCCCGCCACCACAACCTAGCGCCACTCGGCCAACCCCCGCCCGTGCAGCACCAGCAGCATTCGTACGAGGGCACCACGCGGGGGCACGCGAACACGCATGCTAGCCCTCCTTTGCATCACGCCCACCCCAGTTCATCCCACACGCATTCGCATCACACGCGCGACAGATCTCACTCCTCATCTCGCTCGCGCTCGCACCACCATCACCACCACCACCAGGTGGCCCCTCAGCAGACTTCGTACCGCTCCGGAGCCGCACCACCAGCCCATCCACACCATCAGTACCCCGAAAGTTTACCGCCTGTCCAGCAGCCTCTGCACAGCCCTCTGCTCTCCGATCGCGAACGGGACAGGGAACGGGAAAGTCATAGGGAGAGGGACAGAGACAGAGACAGGCCAAGACGGGGCGAGCACGCGCACGAGTATGCCCCAGCTCCGCCTCCTCCGTCTGTCATGCAGCAGCACGGCGATTCGCACTCGGCCCCGGGGTCGGCCGCACTGGGGCCCTATGACCGCCACCCGAGCCACAGCAGCGCGGCGAGTACCCAGCTCTCGCCCCGCCCCTCCGGCGGTAGGATCCACTCCCACCAGCGCCTCGGCCCGGGAACCTACATCAGCAGAGACGAGTACGGCGACAAGCAGCGTGAGCGTGATTTGGAGCGCGAACGCGAGTGGGAGAGGGAAAGGGAGCGGGCGAGGGAGTACAACAGTCGCTCGCACCCCCACCACCACCACCAGTCTCAGCAGCAGCATGGGGGCCCGCCGCCGCCGCACTCGCCGCACTCTGTGCATAGGTCGCGCAGCGAGTACGAGCACCCGCAGGCATATTATCCTGATATGCATGGCCCGCCGAGCGGGGGGCATTACCCTCCGACGAGGCTGGCGCGTTCGGACACGCCTGGTTCGGGCTCTGCATCGGGAGAACGCGACGACTACTACGACCGCGAGCGGGGACGCGAACGCACCGCCCATACACGCTCCTCGTCCTCGTACAGGCTTCGCCCAGTTTCCCAAACTCAAAATAACGCGCCAGGCGAAGATGCACCTGGGGGTCCAGATCCTTCTTCTGCGTCGAACACGAACGCGTTCCACGAAGACGGCAGATCCCAGACGCGCGCTGATCGAAGCAGTGCAGCCGCAGGACCTCCCTCAGCTGGTCCTGGTCCTGGTCCCGGGTCTGGCTCTGCACCGTCAGCAGGAAACTCAAACGCAAACGCTAATGCTGCTAATGTTAGCAGCAGCGGTGCCCGTGCCACCAGCCCACCTGGGGTTGGCGGCGGCGGCAATTACGCAATGGCTGAAAGGCCTCCATTGGAATCGAGGAAACGCAGCCGGAACGAGATGGACGTGGATAGCGATAATGACGCAGCAGCGGGCGATGGAGGTGGGGGGCGAGGAGGAGGCGGAAGCTACGCCTCGGGAAGGCTGCATGATGATAGGGGTTCGAAACGCTATCACCGCGACCACCAACACCACCACCATACTCGAAGGAGCCTCGATAACCACGAGGACGCCCGAATGGGTCCTTCGTGAAAAATACCTTGACATATTCGCCCTCTTTGGGTTTTTTTCTGCGCTCTGTGACTTGGATTACTTACTCCTTCGAGCGTCCCGAAATCCGTGTACACAAACAATATACCGCTTCTGCCAAGAGTCGGAATGTCGGCCCACTCATCCTTCTTTTTTTATGTTCGCTCGCTATGTGTGTATTTATGTCTTCGAATATGTCGTCGTTCTCTGCTCTGTTATGAATCCCATTGTCCCGAAAGGAACCAAACGGTTATGTCCTTAATCAAGTCCTGCTCCGAACACTGCTTCGGACACCCTATCACAGAGATTCGGGTCGGTCTGGGTTCTTCGTCCCTCGGGCTCGACACTCTCATGACTTGGTCTGCTGATGCGTTCGGCCTTGACGCGTTGGCTTTCAAGTTCTCTTTGGGCTTCTCAACGACGACAGCACCACTCCGTTAATTATTCGGGCGGATATGCTATAGCCTATGTTCGGCCCATTGTTGTACGAACTAGGTCCCACATCTTCCAAGGGATCGTCTTACGGCAAGGTTGGAGCTGGGGTACAAAAATACCGGGCCTGTGTAGCCGCTTTCCGCGAGTTTGCCATGGCAGGAAACATAGTATCGGACAGAAGCTTGCTTCGCAGAGTGGGTGGGTGCTGACGTCCAAGAAGGCCCTCCATCCCAAATTGCTTCTATTAGACAAAGGATCATAGATTGTGGGAGGTACCAAAACAGTCGGTGTTCGTCCCGCAACTGCTTGACGCCCGTTTGAGCAGGTCCTTCCCTAGAACGATCGTCCAGAGAAGCCGTATGTTTGTTTACATACTCGCTTTCCCCATAAACTTCCCCATCCCCGACGGTCGAACCGTAGGCCCTATCTCGTATTGAAGTGCCTTTCTAGCATACTGAAACTGGACCGCCGCTAACGGAAGTGACCTCATCGCTTTCGCAATCGAGTGCCGTCGCGTCCCACCGCGCAGTCGACCTTTCGAGAGAGACCGGAAAGCCCATGGTGTTACTCGTGTTATCGCGGACCCGCATCCCGCTCCACAGCACCGATTGGTCAGCCCAATAGGACGCGAGGTCCCTCTCATCGCTGAAGTCATACGTCCGATAATAGGAAGGATATGGGTCCCCGTTGGAGGCACCTCCATGATTCAGCAGCAGCAGAAGCACCCTCAGTGCCGAGTTTTGGCCCAAGTCTCTAAGATCCAGAATAACATCCATGACGCAAGGCCTCCGGCCAACCCAGTCCGACTCGAGTTCGACAGACCGTCGTGCCAAGTCGAGCAACAGATTTGTACGACGAAGACGGTCTGAGCGAGCCGCAGGTGAGGCTGCGTATCCTGAATCCGATACGACGCGAGAACAAGATGCTAATGGTGATGATGATGCTGTCTTCAGAATAGGCTGCTTCTCCTCTTCATCTGCAACGGATGACGCCACATATGTCGTCTGCACAGTAGCGTACCCAGGTCGGCGGCGATGAAGGCGCTTCGACCTTTGTATTGGATCCTCAGATACGAGCAAATCCGCGCTTTGACGCGTTACGGGAACGTGTCGACGTTGGCGCCACTTCGAGGCTTTGTCTGACTCTTCCTGAATGTCGGAGGCGGTGTGGGCTGACACTGATCGCCGAGTTGAACGACGAGTCCGAGCTTGAAAGTCTGAAATCCTAGCTATAGGATTGTGCCGGGATTGCTTTGAGCTGTTACAAATCACTTAGTGAGATTGTGAAGAGATAAAAGGTCGCCGTACTCGTTATGCGCAGTCGCATGACTTGTTCGGAAAGTTGAGGTAAGAAGTCTGTCATCAGCACACGAGGTTATTTCGGAATCCATATTTGTCAATTTGGAGGTGCAACAATGACTCGTTGGCTTTAAGGAGAACGACAAAAAGAAGGCGGCTGACAGAAACCTGAAGATTTGTGCATGTCTTTGGAGTTGGCTGCGCTGGTCCGGGTCGAAATCGTGACCATGAGGCGAAGCTTAACGAAATGGAAGCTTTCGTCCAGAAAGAAAAATCAGCCAACAATTATCGCACGGTAGGAACTCGCTGAAAGAGCATGAGCGGCCGTCAATCAGGTTAATAGCGGGTGTACAAGTCAAACGGTGTCATGTTCAGTCTGTCTTGGTGCCGCCGCCGCCGCAAGATTACGCGCCGACGTAGTGGAAAGCACTGCAAGTTGACGGAAATAACAAATGAACGCTTTCCGCGACCATAGAACATGCCTTTGCCATGCGTTTCATTGCAGCAAAGGGGTCCTGAGGACTGTGATTTCTGACGAAGAGTTCGGGACATTGTTTGGTCTGAAAGAGGGCCACAATTGGGTATGTGAGTCACTCGACGTCGCGGTGAGAAGGAAAAAGAATTTCACTCCCCGTAATATCATGGACAGTCTCGGTAAGAATACGCCAGCAATTTGGATCTCAGAACCAAGCCCTCCATTCCACGCCTATAACGTAGGATACCCTGTATCCAGGTGAACCTGCATAGCTGAGAAAAGCGACAGTGGGTCCAAAAATCACGGCATAGAGGGGCGGTCCTAGGGTCTCCATTCTTCTTCCTTTAGTTGTCAACCGTGAAATGTGAAGATGACAGGGATGAACCGCACCGTGCAGCCTCGAGGATTTGTGATTGTAGTTTTACAATATGGCCATCAACTCGTATTACAAGCATGTCAAAATACCCACGAAACACCCGTTGAATATTCCGAGCGTCTGAGCCACCCATGTGTTGGCTGCTGTCGTACATGTGCAGTTGAAGGCCGTATACATCGCTCTCACGTCTATGAGCGGAAGACAACGGAATCGGAAATTACTTCATTGCTTTCGACGATATCTACATTGTCTCGGGTCGAGCCAAATGGTTTGCGACCCGAAGGTCTAAGCCTGGGGACCAAACCGAATCTTAACGTGTCTTAAGAGTCAGAGTAAGTTATGCGCTAGCATCACCGGTAGACGTGGTCGGCTGTAAAAGACAACAGAATTAGCGATTGTTACACCAGAACGAACAGTCTTTTCTGACAATGCAAATTGGCGGCGATCTCAGCCTCTGCTCGGTCACCGTTCGCAAGGAGCTTTTCCTTGTTGTATAGAAGCTCCTCACGGGTCTCTGTCGAGAATTCTTGATTTTGGGCTAAAGGATAAAGGATAAATACGCATTGTGAATTTAAGCTCATGAACAGGAATACGTACTCTCGACAATGGCATCAACTGGGCAAGCTTCCTGACAGAAACCGCAGTAGATGCATTTTGTCATATCGATATCTATGACTAGTTAGCTTCTTGTTCGAGAGGACTGAAACGCCACGTACCATATTTTGTCGTCTTCCTTGACCCATCCAGTCGTGCCTCGCTCTCGATAGTGATGGCCTGCGCAGGGCAAATAGCCTCACACAGCTTGCAAGCTTTCGGAATGGCGTCAGATGGATAACAATTGAATGAGTTCAGTACTCACCGATGCAACGTTCCTCGCCACTGGGGTATCGACGCAGGGCGTGCTCGCCACGGAAGCGAGGAGATAAAGGACCCTTCTCGAATGGGTACATGATAGTATAGGGTGGTCGGAAGAATTGCTCGAGCACTATCCACATTCCTGGAGAGACGGTGAGTCCCAGGTTCACGAAAAAAGCGAAATGGCGCGTACCTCTGATAATTTCGGTGAAGAAGAACAGGTGAACAGCCTTGTCTAGGGCACTTGGTCCATTTCTATATGGGTTCAACTCATTCCCCTTCTCGTCAAATTCACGAGGACGACGATGCGCTGCATGAGATTTCCGTTCGTCGATGGCACTGGACAATTCGTCCAACTGGTGGCGATGGGAGTGTTGAGCGCTGGTACAGCTGGAATTGGAAATGAGGCGACGAGCAACCAGTACAGCCTGCGCGGAGCTAGGGCCAGGAGTGAGCACGAGACGTCGTTGCAGACCCACTGCAAGGCGTGCTCTTGAGAACATTTGCGAAACGAACGCGGACGATGCCAGCAACGGCGGAGACAGGTGGAAAGTGGGACCAACGACGGAGCGGTAAGGGTCACACTGTCACGAGCTCTTCCAGCCAATCACATCCTCCGAAACTCTAACACACTCCTCCTTCGTTTCGGGGCGTCCAACCAATAGCAGCTCGAGTCTCTCGACCTACCCACCATGTCCTCCGCAACTTCAAAGGCTAAAACGAAAGTGCCAATGCTCTCAGATCAGGGTAGGTACCGTTATCCACCTCGTCTCAGCCAGCCGTTGATTTAGATCAGCCAGAAATCCAGCAGACCTATATCAGATTGCAAAATGAGCTGCAGGCGCTTGCCAGAAAAATTGGAGAGCTGGAATCAGAGGCGGACGAGCATACGTGTGCTTTCTATATCCTTTCATATTTCGATTTCCCTTAAATATGTTGATTCTCTGTAGTCTCGTCCTATCCACGTTGGACGAAGCGCTCGCTGAGGACCCCGATCGAAAATGCTTTCGTCTCATCGGCGGTGTTCTGGTGGAACGAACAGTGAAGGAAGTCAATCCTGCACTGAAAACGAACAGGGACGGGGTGAGCATCTACCTTTTGCAATGGTTTTGCCTGTTGATCAGAGATTATCAGATACATAAAGTAATCGCGACCTTGGCCGAACAGTATAAGACCAAAGAGAAAGAACTTGATTCGTTCAAGAAAGACTATAGTATTCGACCCGTCCAGGCATGATATGACCCGGCATGTAGGGCTGCATTGTAAGATCTCCTTGACTCGCCCTGCCTCATGCTGTCGAGCTTCAGAAATTTACCAGTACCTACGTCCTGAGCCGGAGGAGCAACGACCGAGATGCTGCACACTGAAGTGTCTTCAGGTGCTGTCCAGTTTCTCAGATCGCCTCGTATCCTCACTCCGTTTTGCCAGTTGTCACAAGAGTTTCTCCCTGCTCAGTACTCAATCCCCTTGTCCAGTCCTGTCTTTCTGAGGCTCTGAATCTTCAATTTCGCAGTTATACGTACTTACATCCTCGCTTCAACCTGATTGAATCAAGGAAAAGTGTGTCAGAATATATTATTCATGTTTTGCTTTTATGGCTGCCGTCATCTCATGCTTTGATGTTCCCGCGTGCAAAATGTCCGAATATATCAACTAGTGTAGCAACGGACAAGCATACCCCAAATTTCTTCTTAACCCGGTTCTCACCTTCTGATCAGTACTCCCGTGTTCATTTGAACTCAAAGGCTTGCTCAGCTCGCCGCTTCCACTCTTTCACTTCTTCAGACCTCGGCATCCGTTCGCTATGTTCTTCGTCGCTCTTTTCTACACCTTTGCGCTCCTCTTCACTTTGTTCACGTCGGGCATCTATGCCCATGTCATCCCGCGACACCGACACGTCCCTGCTATCGCCAGTCGTGGCTCCCAACGCCAGATTGACGCCTTCCTCGACGCACACAACACCATTCGTGCCTCGCACAGTGCTCCTGCACTCACCTGGTCGACGTCACTCGCAGAGAAGGCCGAACTCTGGGCAGATCGGTGCCAGTTCAAACACTCGGACGGCAGGCTCAGCGACACATTGTACGGAGAAAACATCGCAGCTGCAACAGGAGATTTTACCATCCCAGCTGCTGTGGCTACGTTTATCTCGGACGAAGGTGCGTTAGGGTTTGACGAATTCAGGACATTTTTCCTTATTCAGTCTTCATCAGACAAATATGATCCTGCCAACCCATCCTACCTCCGCTTCACCCAGGTTGTCTGGAAGTCGACCACAGAGCTTGGTTGTGCTGTATCCCAGTGCAGGGGTCTTTTCCCCCAGGCGCTTTCCACCAGAACAACACTCTATGTGTGCTTATACAACCCCGCCGGCAATATCGTTGGGAAGGCGCCGTAAGCTTTGTGCCACAATTGACTGATTGCTGATAAGACTGAATGATGTTTGGAACAGTGAAAATGTTCAGGTGTAACCACCTTGCTGCAATCTTGCATCTTCTTGATATTTTTGTTCTTATGGCCATAAGAGTCATCTACATCACGCCAGACGTAACGCCTCCAAGGACCTGAAACAGGACTTTCACGTCCTACAACTTAGACATCGAGCCCTCGTCGTCAGGAACTCACGAGCAACTCATTCACCAACTTGCATTCGACATTCGCCATTCGATGGTCCTACTATCCATACCTACTTTCGGTTGACCCATCAGTAACTCTCGCTTTTATATAGAAACCTCTGCGTGTCAAATACCCCGTACCGCCACCAACCATCTTGTATCATCGCAACTTCCATGTATCCTTGTTCGAGATATCTTGCATTTGCTTGATTGAAATTCCAATTGCCCATTAGGTGTCATCATAAAGTAATCTAACTCTATCTTTGGTGTGTTGTCAACCCTCTTGCTCGAATTGCCGAACGTACTAATTCTTCATCATCCACTGAAGCTTTTTCGTAGACTGTCCCCGGATTTTTCTCTGGTTGGGTTTGATGTATGCTGTGGCTGCTGGAAGCCGCGTCCTTGTGGTACCGCTATCATATTTGATGCGTTGAAGCTGGAGGTGGCAAATTGCGTTTCGAGACCAAGTCCATGTCGACCTAGCCACCCCTCGAAGCTACGAATGGAGGAATTGTCCTGGCGAAGCGGTCCTTGAAAGACGTCGCTTGCCACCCCTGGTTGACCTGCGGAAGACATGCCTCGTCGATGCTGCTGTTGATAAGCGCTTCCCCGATTGGCAGTGACGCGACCCGTGTCTGCGAACTGGTCCTGTTTTCTTGACGTGGGAGGGGCCGTCGACCTAGTGGCAGGACTCGGGACCGGCGCAGAATGGTAGGCACTCTTAGGATTCCCAGCAAGGGTGGGGATGGCGCGTGGCGCGCTTCGACAACGTTGCCCCGAGGCAATGGTAGACTCTCGGGTCTCTTGGTGGAATCTAGCGGATCGATGAATCCCGACTCTAGGATCTTGAAGGCTTTGCTTCTGTGAGTTTGTCGAAGACGCATTCGCGTCTGCAGATATGTGTTGGCGCTGCTGTTCCGCATGATGGTTGCCGGCTTTGAAGTCATCCCAATCAGGCCTCAGAGCCCGCTGAGAGTGCGATCTTGCAAAGACAGGGATGCCAGACTGAAATGCAGATCGGAGAGTACCATCGTCCGTTTGAAATTGGAGAGTTTGGGCAATGGCTCGCTGAAGTTGCAAGTTCACACTGGAAGGAGCTGGTTTGAGTCCTAAGCCCGCAGGAGCGCCTGCCTGATTATAAAGGGAGAAACTTTCGTATGGGCGGTTCTGGTCTGCTTCGTGTCTCCCACTTTCTCTGAGTCTTTCATCGATGACGGGGTCCAGCTTTAACAGTGGCAGGTTTGGATCGGGTGTCATCATTCCAAGACCATGGGAAGGACATTCATCCTTTACGCCATGCCACAAAAGAGGTTGCTGAGAGGCAGCGTGAAAGCGAAGCTCCTCCTCTAGAGAAGGCCAGGACAATCTGTGCCGCCTACTGTCATCAGAATTCGGGATCGTCAAAGAAGGTGAGTCAATTCGCCTCGAATCCGAGCTCGCTTTCGCAGATGTTGCGGCAGGCATTTTCGTCCCAGTGGATTGAGCGCCCTTCGACCCTCCGTTTATGTCGGCCTGGGCAGGTTTATTCGGAATTTCTTTTGCTGCTGGTTGCCCCAAGAGATGGGCGTGCGGCGCGGCAGATGATTGATATATAATCCAAGGAGTGTCTTTCCCGAGGTCCTCATGACCGAGATCAGAATTGGATTCTACGATCGTTGGCAGAGCCAGTACTGACTTCCAACCGGGCGAGCGATGTATGGGTCGTTTTTCTGCCTTCTCCGAAATCATCGACTTGTCCGTAAGGCGGGTGGACTCAGCCTGGGTTCCGGTAGTGTATATGATAGAAGAGGGAGCTCCCAAATTCGGGAGAATAGAATCGAAGACAATTCTCGGAAGAGGCGCCTTTTCAACCTGCGTGCAAGAGGACATTTCATCTTGCTTCTCCTTGTCCGCCCTGAAACTGGATGGAATGGGTAGCGAAGAATTTCCGGAATTGGAAATGTGCCTGAAGTCGTCGCTTACGAAAGCAATCTGGTGTGTCCCACCGTTCCCTGTGTTGTTGCTTGGCGTTCGCGTTTCGGAGATGAAAGGAGCTTGCTTGAAGAAGTCGGCTTCATGATCTGTCGGCTTGCTAGCACGATCCGGGGAGTTATTTTCAGGGTTGCTCTCTATCCTATGCCTTCCTCGACGAGGTCCGCGACGACGCTCGCTTTTGCGCGGCTGCTTCGGGTTCGTGTTTGTGGAAGGAGTGACATCAGGTGCTAGAGCCCAGTTAGGTTTATCTGCCGTATGTCGAGCTGGGGACGGCAAATTGGTGCGAGAGGCATTTTCGGACGTAGGACAGGATCCCGAACCTTCTCCGTTCGAATGTTTGTCCGCATCATCCACTGGTTTGCTTTCATTCTGTGGGTCATCAAGATACGTAGCCTTGACGGATTCGATTCGAATAGGATCCTGATTGCCTGTCGAATCCTGAGCGGTGTCAGCACTCAGAGAGGGGCCGGTGTCTTCTGACAAAATTCCGTCCGTTTCGGGCTGGACCTATTCACCGGAGTGTAGAGTAAGTTATCAAATGTTCCTGTGAGGAAAATAAGTCGTGATACGGGACACCCACAGTAAGCAGATCGTTGATAACTAATACAGCAGATATGCCAGATGTAAGATCCGTGAAATCGCTAGGAGGACGCTGGCGACTTGTTAAAGGGTGCGTTGTCTCGCTACCGACGTGAGTGACCTCCGTTGCATTGCTTGTTAAGCCCACCCTGTCAGCGTCATCGTTCGAGTCAGGTGGAGGGTATGACCGAGGACTAGAGGGAATAAGATCAGGAGAGCTTGTATGCGAACGAGTTCTTGCGGATGGAGAATTTAGCATGGCGAATAAATCACTGTTCTGGCTATTCACGGGTGCATCTGGTGGCTGAACAAGATTGTGTTAGTCCCGCGATGGGAATGGAAGTGAATGTATGCGCACTATCATGTGCTGCGAAGCATCATCTTCGCTACCCAAAACCGACAACTCAGGTGTATGAAAGACGTCGGAGTTGTCGCTGAAATTGGGACTCGTTTCTGCCAAGATATCGATGGAACCAGACAGAAATGAATCCGATAGTTGAAGAAAACTGTCTTCCGGGCCTTGAGGAGGTTTTCCTGGTAGATCATAGACGAGTTCAACAGTGGTTCGGTAGATGACGTCGTTAGGGTTCTGAACGGCCTATGAAATAAGATTTGTTTAGATCATGGGGGGACACCAGAGGAATCGTTACCTCGGATTCTCTTGAGGCGTCGACTTTGGAATCTTGGTCTCGCTCTAATGGCTCAATTTGAAGTAAAGAAACCTCATCATCAACGAGGCGATGAAAACACGTCCGAGCGAGACCCATGGACTCCATGGGGTAGTTGCATGTGCATGACCGAGAAGCCCCTTCGAATCCCTGAAAGGCGGGTCACCGGTCGTGCACGCTCTCCTTTAAAATAGAGAGAAGAGACTTACAGTGAGGCGACATGGGCTGAGGGAATCATCGAGATCGGGACCTTCTGCTGTTCGGTCATTTTCTAACAACCCTTTTGTTGTTGTCACTGTCAGGGCACCCTGAGTTGCACCTTCAATTTTGCCCTCCTGTGAAACTTCGTCCATGACACAAACTGTTGCCGGCGTGGTTATGTCGCAGGCGGAAGATACAGGCAGGAGATATAGGCTTGTGACGCAAAGGAGGAATCACGTCAAGAGATTTTCATTTGCTTGTGTAATTAGTACCAGGGCGTGACAACTAATCCCAGAATAGCCCGGACGGCAGCGGCAGAGGACAGCAAAAGCATGAGCTCGAGCAGATAATTCGCTGCTCACGGAGGCCGGCATAAAGAGAGCAAGCCATAGAGACGAGCAGGTGCTAGTCATCCACACGCTGAAAAACACAAGACTATTCGGAGGCAGGCGCATAACTCATTCGAGAAGATCCACCCTCAAGAAGAATGACAAGAAGTGGGTTCCCTTATACTCCATCATGGCAGGTATCGCAATAGCAAATCGTCGTACAGGAGGCCGGCCATCAATAGATTCGCAACGTTTGGAAACGAAGAGAGTGTGCAAGTTGGGAGACAGATGGTGGATGTGGTCAGAGAGCCTCGCGGTCACTGACAGCCAAAATTGGGAGCCGCGACTCCTGACAGCGCAGTCTGGTGTCAAGGGTCCAGGCACATTGACAGCCGAGATCATGACCAGACCGAAACCACTCAAAACCTTCGGCTTTATCTCTCTTTCACTCTTACCTTTCCCTTCGTTCATTACTTCTCCTGGAGAGGCTGCGCCTTTCTTCTCGAAGACCAGATTATGGAACACAGCCATTACAACCCCGAGGGCTCTCCCATTTTCGACAGCTTCGACGTTGACCTCCTCGTCAAGGTACTCGCGAATACTGCCTTCAGTAAGGACCCTCTCATTCCTGATGTCGTGTCGTTGAGCGCTGTTGCAGGCCCTTTCTTTTGCTTCTTTATTCCTGTCTTCTTTTTCTTCCATGGTGCCAAGTTCACAGACCAGGTCTTCATTCTGTCGTCGGCCTACTTCGTGTCTGTATCCATTTTCTGTGAGTGCAGATTAACCATCGGTTTCTCTTCCATCCTTACGGGCACTTAGGGTTTGTGAGATGGTGTTCGAAATTGTACCGCAATCAACACGGATTAATCTTCGGTCCCGGCCCGCTTGACTGGAGTGAGCAGATTGTGATCCTCACTGGAGGAGCTTCCGGCATCGGAGAACTCCTGGCAAATACATTGGCTGTTCGCAGTGTGACCGTCGTTGTTTTGGATGTGAAGCCAATCGTAACCGAAAACTGTGAGTCCTCGCCAGGTATTCGTATTCTTGCACTATTCACGAACACCTTTACCAGATAATATCACATACTACAAATGCGACGTCTCAAAGTGGGAAGAAGTTGAGGCTGTTTCAAAGAGAGTCATTGAAGAAGTGGTGCCTTTTACAAAAACTTTAGCCTGTTACTGATTAAGTTGGCAGATCGGCGAGCCTACTGTTCTCATCAATAATGCTGGCGTCGTTCAAGGAAAGCTAATCGTCGACCTGAGTGCTGAGGATGTCCAGCAGTAGGTCTATTCGATGATCAAAGTCCAATTCTTCCTCAGCACCTTTCCAGGACTTTTGGCGTCAACACACTGTCTCATTTCTGGATACTGAAGGCTTTCCTTCCTAGCCTGCTCAAAAGGAAGTCAGGCCACGTCGTAAGACTTGCCATCCCTTGCAAGGTCTCCCGATATTGATGTATTTCCGTCTAGGTCACTGTGTCATCGGCTCTGGGCTTGACAGGAGTAGCGCAAATGAGTGAGCCAGTCGTATAGTTTACAAGCTCATCTCTAGAGCTAATATATTTCAAAGCCGATTACTGTGCATCCAAGGCTGCGCTTGTTAACTTGCATGAATCCTTGAGATACGAACTCGACAAACGGTGCGTGGCCGCAATTGAATTCTCTTTATCTCATCCCCGAACCCCTGCTCCTTCTCACAGTTACGAGTGCCCAAAGATCCGCACAACCTTAGTGTGCCCTGGTCATGTCATGACACCAATGTTCCAGACAGTTGAATTCCCAAAACTCCCGTTCTTCAAGTTTTTCTGCCCTTCAATCCAGCCAGTGGCAGTTGTGAAGAGAATTATTGCGGCTCTCGACGACCAGCAATCCCAAACGGTCTTCTTGCCATTCTACACCAACTTCATTCCTCTCGTCGGTCACTTGCCAAGTTTTCTGCGTGATATCGTACAATGGGTGCGCACCCCGGCATTCCCGACGCATTATTATTGACGCTTTCATTCAGGTCTCAGGGGCAGACTATGCCATGAGGAACTTCACAAAGACATCTAGCAGACGTCCGGATGAAGGCCCTCTTCCATCGGGATTGCATGAGAAGAAGGTGTGAATGAGTCGTCTCGTTGGTGAAGTCTCACTTGTACAATGGCTTGGGATCTTGAATGCTACCACTCTTTGCATGATCCGTCCCCTCATCGCCGGAATCAAGCCTCGTGTCCGGATGAACAATGGATGTGATGAGATACGATAAATGCGATAACCTAGCGATGGATAGTGGTATGCCCGGGTATGCTCTTTCAGAAGCTGTGGCCACTGGCCCATCGCCGATGATGGGACCACTTGGCAGTCATGGGTTCATACGCCGACCGGGGAATTCACAAGCGTGTCACTGGATACCTCTAACATCGAACAAAGGGCTTTCAGTGGCCAATTTGTTTCAAACCGGCCAGTGGTAGAAGCGCCGCGTCCGAATAAGGAGGCTCAGTGGACAAGCGGGTGGCCCACAACGCCACCGGTATCAAAGCAACTTCATCGGGCCACACACCGCAAACATACAAATAACACAGCGGCACTCCTTGTTTTTCTTCTAATCCCCCCGCACACGTCCACTCCCCACAGCTATCTAGCGCGCAACAGTTGCCCGTCACTATCCTAGTTTACCCGCAACAATTGTGACCGGCGTCACCCCAACCTTTATCACTACCACCGTTGCACGCTGCTTTTATTTAACGACTCGCAAAATGTTCTCTTTCCCAAAAGTCGACTTCAACGCATCATCCTTCCAACGCACCTCTAAGAAGTCCAGGAGAAACACGTCGTACGACGCGTCGAAGAGTGGCTCGTCGCGTAAGATGACGCGCCGTGCCGTCACGTGCAAATCAACAATTGAGGCGCAAGCTTCATCAACGCCGACATCCTCTCATCGCCTATCCCATGATGATCGAGTTGGAAGGACAAAGCAAGGAGACAAAGGAAAGGGACTTAGCAAGGTGCGTGTCCACCACCGAAAGCTATGCTGAGTCGACCACTGACTTCCTTCTACTTAGCATGATCCCGAAAGTATGTCGGAGAGTGCTTGGATTGCCCACAACTATCGGTCGGCCTTGAATCGTGAAGATCAAGGTGCAAGTAGAGTGGCGCGTGTCCCGCGCAGCACACAACTCGTGCATCCCTCGATCAATGCCTCGTGCTCCACGCCATGCTCAAGCATGTGTACCGAGGCCGTTGAGCCTCTCGTAGTCGGCCCACCCTCTCAACGACTCCATGACATTGACATGGTAAGACTACCTATCCCTACCTTATTTACGGTTAACTTACTTATCTGCGCATTTTCATATAGCTGTGCTCTGTCTCTCCCGTTATTGTTGACAACCGGCAGGAAGAACCCAACCCTCAGGTGAGCTGCAGGTCAGGTAGCTGTCGTATTTGGAAGGTTCCTAATAGACTTTTCAGGACATTCTCTTCCCTTACCGCTGGACCCCGCATAACGTAGTATTCGACTCTCACTGCCCTGAAGTTGCCCCTCACATTGTCATCACACCACCTACGACAGGCGACTGGCTGCAGGCTGCCCAGGTCGCAGATAGCAATCGTGCGCCCCAACAACTCTATTCGCACCTCCCTGTTCCTCCTTTCTGCGGCTCGACATGTCGTATGCACACCTACGACGAGTTGATGGCGCTGTTCTATCCACCTCAAGCCGTCCAAGCTTCTTATTATGGCTTCCATCCCTCATCTCAACGTGTATTTAACCGGGTCGCCTTCCAGAAATGGGTAAGTTGTCTTCGAGCTGTATCAACTTTTTCTTCTTGAACTCAACCGATTATAGATCGAATCCACAGAGCAAGAGCGCCTCTGTTGTTTTGCGCGCCGCATCGTGTCTGCTACTCAACGGCGCCTATTTAAAGTTGCGGTAAGAGTCTCAGTGTTACCATTGGTTGTTGCCTAACATTTCTTCTCGTAGGCTGAAGGCGCCGGTCTAAAGGCCCGGGGTCTTCGGGCACGTTACGATACTCCAGGTTTCTGTGAAACCTTCGAACGTCCATACAAATGGGTGGACCCAATAGATGTGTGTTCGCGTGTCCATCATCCTTGCGAATCTATAACCTTACTTTCATTCCCAATAGGCCATTTTGGCTTGTTATCCCACCGGCGTCCACTATATCCCATCGCCAAGTCCCTTCTCTGTTCCCCACATCCTCATCCACGAAGCCCCGCCGAACGACCCATCTATTGTCGCCGCGAACGGCACGCCTATCCAAGTTGACGACGGTGGCGACGCTCTTGTCGTTCTTTCTTCGCGCCGGCCCATTGTGACCTACGTTAATGACACGCAATACATCCCGGACGAAGACTCTCGCTCGAGCTGCAGCATATCCTCCGTCGAGTCAGCTGGTCCTGAAACGCCGAGTGAGCTGCAAAGGGTTACCAGTGGGTATTTCGACGAGGTTGTAGGGACCGATGAGATCAGTGAATTCGATTATTCACAATACGCTGCACTGGTCGCGTCGGAGGATTTCCAGCGGCCGGGATCACCCACGCCTGATTCGCTACCAAGGTCGAAGTTTTACATCGAGGAAGACGATGACGAACTTCCTTCTATCGATGATGAGTGGTATGCATCCATCATCGACCGTACCCAGGGATCATCCTAAGTCGGCCCATCTGGATAGTTGTAATTTATAGTCGCTTTCTGTTTTCTCTCTTCATGCACTGTACTATGTACATATTTTGGCATTCACGGACATGTACTACTAGCCTCGCCTTGGGTTACCTGCATCCCTTTTGGTTCTCTACTCATTTTTGTATTTGTAATACTGTACTTTTACCTTGTCATATGCACATTTGCATTGGATATCTCTCATGGGGGCACCTTCATGGAATTTAGTGTTGAAATAGTAAGCTATCAATGCCGCGATGGAGCTCATCGCTGTTCCTGATTTGAGGATTCCTACTCTGTCAAACCTGGAGTGCCCACAAACCACCTTTTCACGTGGCTCAGCAGTTTATCTTGGTTCGCAGTGCGTCGCAAGCCCGAGAGGCGCGCTCGATTGCAAGAGGATAGCACCTCGACCCTTATCTCCATGATAGCCGGATCAACTTTCCCCGACGATTCAAAATCCTGGAAGCAATAACTCGGGCCTGGTTTCCGAGAAAGCCTCCGTAAGCCCCCATAACACCATAGTCGTATAGTTCCCTTGCTGAGCAGAGATCAGAAGACCTTTGTCAGGACGAGGTCATCGTCAAAAGGTAAAAGAGGGGCTGAGGGCACATCCAGCCAAGTGGGCGAAAAGATAGGATCAGAACAGTTGAATTCAAAGCTGGAAGGATGTAACTCAAAAAGACTTCGAGGTAGAGTGTCACAAATTCCTTCGAACAAAAATTCTGCATCTGCATCGCGCCCAGCAGGCTCTAGCTTGATTGCGGTAACTTTACCACTGGGGTCGTACGCTATGTGCATAGGTCGCTGCTGGCCGGATCTGAAAGGAGTGAAACATGAGCGGAAGGAGAAATGCCGTGAAGACGGTATGGCTTCTCTCCAAAGCATACAACTCCAGGACGAGCAAGAGATGTGCAAGATGAACAATGAGGAAGTGCAGGTTCCAGGATGTCATAGATTTTGGGGCCGTCTGCCAGCTCTCGTGAATGAGCCTGTTCAAGAGCTAGACAGAGAGCAGGAGGCAAATCTTCTGCGCGATGCCCACAGTCAGGATTGGTGCATTTGACTTCGAATAGTTTCCATGCATCTCGATAATGAAGTTCTTGAAGATATGGGGAGATGGATTGCGCTGTCTAAGCGCCTGTAGTGCATTGACCGACAGGCCGTCAACGTTCCGAGCAATCAGATGAAAAGATCGAGCATTTGGTGCAACCAGCTTCAATGTTTGAGTCAGGGGGCAGATTAATTGCCTAAAGTCCTATATGCTGCATTGGGTTGAGAGTATCTTGGATTAGAAAGAATATGGACACTTGCGGCAGTCTGAACTTGCTTGCGTCGCGGAAAATGATAGAACTGCTGGGCCGACGAAGGCTTCGAGTCTGTCGTATTTAGGACTCTCCTATTCCTAAGATGATTTTGGCTGGGTTTTCCGGACAAGAGACCAGAGGTTGCAGACAGGCCAGACCAAGCCACCACGACAATGTGCATCGAATATCTCCGAGTCTCCCGAAAGGGCGCAAGTTCTTTCGTCTCCCTTGACATCTGGGGAGTGTAGAATACCAGTAGAGAAAGGTGAATACTGAGGACAGCTCGTGGGAAAGCTCTCGTGTCAACTTCTTGACTCGGTCCGAGTTCGTCACCATTGACATTTTTTAACAATGCAACTCTCCTATAATATTCGTACTTTTCTGAACGCCACGATCCCAGGCTCACCTCTGACGTCGTATTAATTTCACGCTTTGCAGGGACGCGTATGTGGTCGCGTTTAGCGAAGACAGCACCTTCCAAGATTTGGAATACTCGTTCGATTTCCATACAGATAAAAGGTGCCGTTCAATGCCGTATGACTGAGTAGACATTCTCACATTTTTAGACACGAAGAACTTTTTCTCATTTACGAAGGGGCGCTGGCTATACAACAACGACAAACGTACGTGTTAGAACCCCACACTGTGCGCCGTCTGACCTCTCTCCAGAACTCGCTGCGAGATATGTCCCATTCAACATTCCCGCTCTAGCGGATATTGGTGTCAAAGCTGCAGAAGCGCGCTCCTGCACATCCTTCGAGAAACTGGATGAAGGTAACGAATGGGTTTTGCGTATCTTGCATCGAATTTGACTTTGAGGCTACAGGGCTTTTCAACCGCGCATTCCTCCTTCGGTTCGATAATGACAAGGAGCTCATTGCTCGCATTCCCTTTCCTGTTGCTGGCCCCAGGCATTTTATGACGGCCAGTGAAGTTGCGACGATGGAATATGTTCGCACAGAGCTTGAACTGCCTGTTCCACGCGTGCGGGCATGGAGCTCCCGCGCGGAGAGAACGCCTGTTGGAACAGAATTTATCATTTACGACAAGGTGCCGGGGGTTCCTCTCCGGTCGCGTTGGTGGGACCCAGAAGTTAAAGGCACTGTGGTCATGGATATCATCACAACTATTGTCGTCTTCGAGCGACTTATGCTGGATCAGCGTTTTTCGCAGATTGGAAGCCTTTATTTTAAGGAGGACCTGCCATCCTTCCTGCAAGAACGCGGTCTTTACTCTCCTAATGTCGCATCTACTCCCAACTCAGACCGTTTCCGTATTGGCCCAACTCTTTATAGGGAGTTCTGGAGAGGCGGACGAGCATCGCTGGATATTGATCGGGGGCCTTGTGAGTTATGCAGTTCGCTATATAGTACCCGGATTTTGAAATATTCATTCTAGGGTCTGATATTCACTCATTTGCGCGCGCCGTTTCTGCCTGCGAGCGAGCCTGGTTAAAACAAAGGCCCAACGCATCGTCATCGGAGCATCTCGCCCTTTTGGACGACTATGACAAGCTCGTACCCTTCCTCACCCCTACTATCACGCCCTTCACGCTGTGGCATCCAGACATGCACGAGGGTAATATCCTTGCCACGGAAACCAATCCATGCGAAATTACAGGCGTCATAGACTGGCAATCCTCCCTTGTCGGACCATTCTTCATGCAAGCGACACTTTCCCCTCTGCTGCATTACGCTGCGAGCCCCTACGTCGACTACACGCCCGGAAGCTCCACGAACCCCAAGTTCACGCCTGGGTATGAAAACCTGGACGTAGAGCAAAAGAAGATCGCGGATCGTGCGCTCAAAGCAGCCTTCAGGGCGAGAGCTTATGAACTGAAGATGAAAGCACTCAATCCAGCAATGATCGACGTTATCGATCAAGCACCGCTGCGCGAACTGTCTATTCGACCCATTCGCGCCGTCACCCGCGGAATGTCGGAGGGGTTGCCAGCGATACGGGATGCCCTCATAGACGTGTGCGATTATTGGGACATCATCGTTGGGTCACATCCAAAAGGGGTGTCCACACTGCCCTGCCCTGTCCGCTATAGCGACGTGGAACGCGAGCGGCATACGGCTGAATATGACAGTCTCATCAAGCCGTGGAGGCTGCGTGAAACTCTTCATGAACAGCTGGGTCTCGACCCCGATGGATTTGTCTTGTCGGAGAAGTATGAGAGGGTGAAGGAGGCTCATGATAGGGTGCAGGAGAAGTTGATTAATGAGGCGGAGCCAGAGGATAAAGAGTGGCTTGTGCGATGCTGGCCATGCCAGGATGGTCAGCTGGCGTACACCTCGGAAACTTGTCAGTAACTGGTTACTGCGCGATACTGGCGACATAGGTCGGCCACAGAGGGAAACGCGTCTGTGTGCCGCTAGAATAATCAAGCAACAGTCGCCTTTTGAAGGCTCCATGCAATTGTAGTGATGGCCTCACGCTATTCTGTGCAAGTTCTGCAGTTATTCAGCGGCGCAGGTCGACCGTGTGCATATGATCTTAGTTATACCGATTTAGGAAGCTCCTTGTTTTGCACCGCTTGAAGCCAACCTCGATGTTCAACGGTCAATGTCCTACCTCGACTTTCTCAATGATCGCGGCCAGTGATACCTCGAAGCGCACTCTGGGTCGGGCTCGGACGGAAGAACCAAATTTCAGACACTTTCTAGGAACTCTGTACCTACATAATCAAGTCTCGACACTCGGACAAGGTCATTGGCTACTTACTCATGTCAGTGGGGTTTTACTAAGGGAAGTTCGGGCCTGGAGGAGCTATCACTCTCGTAAAGCCTGAGTGCTGTCACGGAGTGGAGAGGCTTTGCCCCTGCCGCGTCGAGGGAGCCAAACCAGCACCGAATGAGCTGGGGCAGGCTGGCTGGACTCGATTCCCTGGCGAGGAATTCATTACATTCCGCCGCACTCGTACTCGTGGGCCAATCCCTCAGTGGCTTCTGGAGACCTGCTGCCCATACCCTGCTGATCCCTCTGGCCTGGGCTGATCTTTTATAACAAGGCGCTGCAAATGAGGGAACGTTCAACCGTCTCCGAAATCAAGAAGAAACTTCATACTGTGCGGTCTTGCTCAGCAGGTGCCTCGCGAAGCCTGCCATGTCGATCACACCTGACGCGGCAACAAATACCTCACTATGTCGGAAAATTCAATTTTGTCATATCGAACGAGATATGGTTAGATATGGTCCTATCAGACCATCAGGCCGGGGGGTACCATATCTAGTTCAGAAAAGTCTGTTTGGGCGTGATAAGGCCTATCAGGACTTACAGCCTTGTAGGTAGTGGTCAGGTAGATATGGCCTTGTGTCCACTATCAGCTTGATAGAGCATTTGTCCCTGATCAACTTGAACAGACCAATCAGTGGTGAAAGACATAGTAGATACCTTTGACACCTTAAGTACCCATACCAAGTCCAATAGAGCTTGTTCCCGTCTGCCCCTTCATATTTGGATTGACACGAGAAAGGCCATTTCGTTCGAAGGAATTAGAAATAGATCCATTTTTTACATATCCTATAAATAGTACACAGCCGATCTGTTAGGTAGTGATATCCTCGTCGTTGTCAGCGTCTGAATCGGCGTCCAATAATGCCATAGCCTCCTCAAATCGTCGGCCACTTTCTACAGGCTTCAAGCGCCCAACGAGGCTCGAGGTTGTGTTCGGGAAGACGTGAGTGTCCCACTCCTTGAAAATGTTGATGGTGCTTTTCTTCTTCTTGCGTAGACCGTTTGTGAGGAGCGAAAGATACTCCTCGTAGTCGGTGAGGTAATTGATACCCGTTGACGACCCAACCTGTTGAAAACATTCGTCGGCAGACAATGCCCAACGAGCCTGTCACGGAGATCAACATCAAGACATAATGAGAAAGGGAAAGACTCACGAAGATCGCCACAGTTGCGATCGCACCGGGTGTGATATTGCGGAGGCGATGTTTAGAAGACATTGTCTCAGTCTTGGGGTTCGCACTTATCCCATCTACGAATTCCTTCCCAGTAGTGGGCCCACGGATGATGGCGACAAAGAGCTGCGTTTGGTTCCGATGTCAACGACAGGAATAGATGATGAAATCAAAGAACCGTATGAACTCACACCCATAAGAACCGGGTTTAGGAAAATGGCTGACAGCGTGTATGTTCCAGGATAGTTCCGATGCAGGATCTCAACGTCAACACTCGAGTAGGAGCCCTCTCCATGCTGGCCTACAACCCACCCAATCCTATCTCGAAACTTGTCCTGGCGAACTGCAGGGCGTAGGAGGTCTGTCTCGTTGACACCGAGAATCGCAGCGCACTGACGCCGTATCCTCGAGGCAGTGTTAGCTCGCTGAGAATCCAATCCTTTGAGAAACTTGGACAAGACGTTAGGTGTGTTCCAAAGGGAGAGCATATCACTCACAGCCTTCCGCACCCATAGCTTCTTGCGATCCTCCTCGCTGACTGTTCCCTTCAACACTTCGACAACCTCTCGAAGCTGACCTTGGGCCTTGGTGTCGTCAGTTTCGAACCGCTCAGCTTCGTCGAAGGAGTCGGAAAGGCTGAGTTGAAAGAGTTCTCGTCCCGTGCGCAGCCATGGTTGATACGGTTGATTCAGACATGTTTCTACGTGTAAATAATTGGGCTTGATATAGTATCTGATGTCTTCTGATCTACCTTACGGTACTCTGATATGGGCCTGATACGTTCTGAGATGCTGGCCCAAGGGCACCTATAAGGCCATGTCAGAGGCTTCAGGGGTCTCAGGCCTGATATGGCAAAAGTGATTTTTCCGACATACCACTACCGAGTATATCGCCCATCCGCGGCACTGCATCCCGCAGTCAATACAACGTCAAAAGAAGAGATAGTCATCGGCAGCGTACCTCACTCAGGTCAGATGACCGGCACAGGTCTCTTACTATCTTGTGCTAAGCCCAAATGGACAGATACACATCCCAATAGGCCCCTTCAAATGCACTCGTGATACGACATCCAGAGGGTTTCGATGCCCCGCAATACATCTGCCTGACAATAACGACTGAACATCACGATATTATCGCGTTCGCACTATGTGCCTTCGATCGCTTTCGATGTTCGCTCGTACGATTATCAAGCCTCTATCATTTTCACTGGAAGGGAAAGATTGTCCAAAAATATCACTGCGACTCGATTCATCCCCATTGGCTACTCAAACCTTAGATTTCACCAAATCTTGGCGGTGGGCCGGGGCAAGTACGAGTTTCTGTTTGCAGTCTAACGCCAACGAGCTACTATGAAATGAAGCCTGCAAAGGATGCATTTGGACGCCGGTTCCGACCTGCTTGCCTTCAGGCTATGCCGGAAGGAATAACGGTATCTCAGCCTTCAGGTGTCCAAGTGTCCGACTTCGATGTCTGTCAGAATGTCAGCGCTGTGGACGCTGGTGGAAATGAAGGGGACGAAGAGTACATCTGACCAATGCGTCATCGACTGATAACAAATATTATGTAACGGTGTGAGAGAGCATGGTAGGGAAAAGCATTCCAAGAAATGTTCAGAGGATGCATGCATGTGGAGTCTACAAGAATTCGGAGATCGAGTCCGCAACGTGTGTGGGTCATGAGGGATTCAACGGTGGGTGAATAGAAATTTTCATGCGCGATGCACATGAGTCTAAGATAGTTGTATGTAGATGAACGTACGTTTGTATATGGGTTTTAGGATACGGTGTAAAGTAACAGAGAAGAATGAGTAAATGTGGGAATGCGGGGTGAGCAAATGAAGGATGAGGATGAGGTGATGATATAGGACTCGAAGATGGGCGTGCAAGGGTGATTGATGTCGTCAAGGATGTTACATGCATATCCAAGAAATGCGGGGTCGGGGTCAGATCCAAGAGAACGATGATGTACAAGGCGAACACGGCGGAAAAGGATGAAGGGGATAACTTATGATGATGGCGGTAAAAGTAGAGAAAATGGGTGATGCGGAAAATGCGGAACGGGTTGCAAAAGGTACAACAAAGAGTCGAACGAACGGAGGATGAAATAATAAAGTTTTCGAAGAATGATGAGAGATGGGGAGGAATATCATCGCCACCGGAATTGAATGGATTTGGGGTAACATCTCCGCATAGCGTCTTCCGCGTCTGGGACCGTGCGGGGGTACCACAGGCACGTAAACTCAGTGGCACGCTGGTAGAGTCGATGAACGGTGACGCCGCTGCGCAAGGAGATGGTTGGACTTGTGGCGCATTAATTTAATAAGAGGCCAGACGCCCATCCCAAACCGACGAGGCCGCGCCCAAGCGCAGACGAGACGAAGAGCACCACAAACCCGCAGTGACAGGGAGTATGAAATCGGAACCCCAAAGTCCAAACTTCCGACTACAGCGGTTCCAGTCGAGTCGAGGGTTCCAAAGCACAGAACAGCGGGATCGCAATTAGGCCACGGACAGAGTCGAAGGAGGCGTCCAACTGCCGGAAATCACAGGGCAGAAAATAGATGACGGCGAGGACAACGCATGGCAGGATGACTGATTCACTGTTATCAAGAACCCAACGCCTTCTGGTGCGAGATCCCGAATCTGAGTACCGTCAAGCCTTAAAGAGGTTGAACCCCTCAAGTAGATCTCGCGTTGCTACCTGTGGAGTTAAATGGGTCGCAGAAGGGTGGGCGGAGTAAAAATGAGATAGGCGAGAACAGACAGCGTCCATCTTCTTTTGAGTAGGGGTCGGGGTGGATACGGTGCAATCGCACCTAAGCAATGACGATAGGGATTTTGGCGAGACTAAGGATAGGAGGTGGAGACGAAGGAGGAAAGAGGAAAGCCGCCTAGCATGCACGAAGTAAGCTCTTCGCGCGAGTCGCATCCCGTTTATCAACCTGAAAAAGAAAGTCGAATGAATAAATAAGACCATAATCAGCTCGTAATGAACGCACCAATAAGTTAGCCGTCTTGAACGTCGAGCTATACATATGATTGATCCCATTCTCCTCCAGGACCCGCGAAAAGCGGTTGACGAGGCCATGTTTATCTAAATGGAATGAATCCCGACGACAAAAACAAAAAGTGATAGTCGCCGTCAGAAAAGCTTGGTTTTCAATACAGTTCCGAACACGCACCAAGTCCGAAGCGCCGAAGGTCGATTTGCAAACATTTGAGCGAGCTGCCTCGAGGGCCAACATCCTCGGCTTCGTCTTCCTCGTCGGAAGATTCCAGTCCCTCCTCGAGGCGGTAGTCAGCCGCGTCGAGTTCGCCGCCGCAGATGACCATGTGGCGCTCGTGGGGAGGGAAAAGAGTGGCGAGAACACGGACATCAGCAGTCAACGAGGAGCCCTCGGGTGTCCTCGTGAAACTGAAGAAAGGGACCCGATGCTCCGATCTGGGCGAATTGTATTGGGCATGCGTTGAGTGGGTGTGAGAGTGAATAGCTAGAGGTGGAGAAGGACTGCGTGCTTCTTGCTTCGGTGTGATAGGTGAAAGCGGGGTGATAGTTGAGACAAAATGTTTTGAGGGCGGGCTGTACAAGGGAGGTTTAGGTGCAAGGCTTTGGAGGTCAGAATACGAGCGCGAAGTGCTGGTGGTGAGTGAAGTTGTTGATACATTTTGGGGCGAGTGAGAAAAGTAGCCGTCATCGTCGCTGGAGGACGAACACGAGCTCGTGTCGTCACTTGCGCTTCTGTGCGACAGGAACAAGGAAGTTGCAGTGAGATCAACGACTGGCGATGAATCAGGGTATGGCGAGTCGGATGTGACCCGGGGGGAAGGAGGGATCAGGTCAGGAAAAGCGACGAGTTTGACGATTTTTAGGCCCCAATGATCGACACCTATCTCATCTGACAAGCCTACGCAGGCTAAATCTGGTTCGAGCACGCGGACTTCGCCTGAGGTTGGAGAGTGTGATTTAACGCGAGGCGACTGCTGGCCTGTGGTTGGTGCGTCGCAAATGTCGCTGAGCTTTTTGGAGAGGTCGAGACCGCTGAGGTCGCGGGTAAGGACGGCACCCGACGATGGAGAGAACTCGAGGGAGGCGCGGTCGTCACTGACAGGAGAGAGGGACGGAGAGACTGTGGGGTTGGCATCGGACGTATATAGATTAAAACCAGCGGAGGCAAAAAGGTTCATAGCTTCTCGTAGACGAAATTCTTTGACCTATGGAGTGCGAAGACAATGAGGAGGCGAGTGTATGCGAAGAGAATAGAGAACTGACGAAGATGAAGTCACTCGTGTACGAGGATTGATAGAGGATGGAGATTCCTGCCGCGGCGAGTGGAGCAGAGAGGTCATGGACGCGGGTGCCCGAGTTTCCTGAAGACAACGGGTGAGGATGAGGACGTTGGGCGAAAAGGAGATACGAACCTGTCTGGTCGCTGTGGGAGTCGATCTGGAATACGCTCCATTTCTCGTAGGAGATCTCGACGGGCTCGTAGTCGGATGTGCTGCGAGAGACGGATTTTCTGCTGTTCGCTGAGCCGGACCTTGACCTCTGTCGCTGCCTGTCCTTGCGGGCTATTGGGTCAAAGTCTGCGAGCATGTGGTGCTCTGCAAAGATGGAGAGCTCGATCTCATTGCAGGTGATGTTGAGGAAGGCGGGGCTGGGGTGGAGGATCTGGCGGAGGACGGGGTGGGAGAGATTTGTGAGGCGGGAGCGGGGGATGTGGACAAGGGAGAGGGAGACTGGGAGGACGGTGATGGTGACCTGCATTGGGGGGAAGGACTCGTCCACCCATGGCTCTCAATAAAAAGTCTCTGGCCGAGTCAAACTTCCGCTTTCGGGGCCCCTGTGCCACGGTCCGCAGAGCCGGCTCGGTTCGTCCCGTGGCTCTCCGTCTTATCTTCAGGCTGGTTCGCAGATCCATTTGACGTCACCTGCTACCCCACACCTCTCGAGCTTCTTAGCGATCTCCTTCTGCCTCCCACTCAAGCTCCTCAGAACAGCTTGTTCTAGTTTTATTCCGGAACTTCTCACTACGCCTCCCTGCCTGTTTTCAGAGTTCCACCCGCCGTCCTTCACACAAAACGGAAGGGAAGAAAGCTCCGGGAACTCTTTAGCGCGCGCACGTTCGATAGTACTCATCACTCTTCCCCTCGAGCCAGCTTGGCCCCTCCTCGACCTGACCTCGATCGCGCCGAGCGGATTGGCGTGCCTCTTTCGGAGCAGTCGGTCGGCTTTTTCATTTCGGACGGGACGCGCCACGCACCGTCGGCCAACATTCCGCGAAGTGATCGAGCGCTCGTTCGCTTTACACACGCCCCTGTCGCCCCTCTTGGCGAGCTGATGCCGCTCTTAAGTTATTCCTCCAAAAGCCAGACGCTGACAGCTGTTATCGCGGTCGCTTTTTCCATTCTTTCATCTCCAGCGAATGCCGAACGCTTAAGAGAGTCACCAGGCGCGAGGTCGTCGCTCTCAGTCGTCGGCTCTGCCATAGCCTCTCATCTCCATCCACCCACATGAATCCCTGGATACATCCGACTATCCCTGAATACTCTCGAAACGCTTTCACATTTCCTTTGCACAGCTGTCGACGCCTCAGCCGCCGAATATTCCAGGAGCGATGTTCCCTGCCTCGAATCCCACCCAGCTCTCTGGCGGGAGCTGCGATCTAGAAAACGGAGAGGCTAAATGTAATCACCTCTTCCTTGTCAACTCTCCAACTCTACTTGCAGGCCTAACGAAGACGGATATGGCGAAGTGGTACATCGCGTCCACACGGGGCGTATACAACACCGACGTCATGTCCGCGTCCTCCGCCACACACAGAGCTCTCGGATTCGGATGTCGTCTTAAAAGAGCTCGTTCTGGTCCAGGGTTTGCTAGCATTCTTTCCACCTTGGAGGGCATTCACACTGCCTACCTAACCACCTAATCAGAGGGACAACTCAGGTGCTACTGAACCCGAGGTGCCTACAACAAGTATTCCCATGGGCATTCCATAATACTGACATTAGATTGCTTCCAAATCAGATAACTCACGTTCACGTCTACTTTCGAAATCACAACCTCTCCGCCGGTTCCAAAGAACCGGCGCACTATACGCGGTGTATGTCATCTACAGCTCGAGACCTCTGCATTCTATTCACAGCATTCACACTATGCCGTATATTATTATTTCGAGATCTCCGCGGACGAGCACCTGTGGGTTACCTGTCGTGTAAGTACATACCGTCGACCCGGACATCGCCTTCGATTTTTGGGAACGGTGCTTGATTGGAATTTGGACTCGCCATCCCAAGCCATCGCCCACGGGAATGATTCGTGAACCCGTGAAGAAAGAGCAAGCAGGAGCAAGCAGGTTCGACGTCGAATTTCTAATTTGTATCAGGTGGTAATTGAAGAAGAGTGCTTTTGCGAGATGGCGTGTTACGAGAGATCTCGGCAAGCGCTTCTGGTGCGCGTACGCCGCATTCGTGCGCATCGTTCGACGCTTCCGAATCCAGAATATTACTACTTACGGTCGCAATCAAGCAAATCGACCGCGGAGCGTGCTGGAAGCTCCAACAACAAAGGACGAATCGACGTCAGAAGATCTATTTCCTGTGAGCCGTTTGCCTTCACAAAGTGCGCGCCTAGAGCCTAGACCTCACGATCTTCTATGGACGATCTTCCTGCCCTCGGAGGCGTCTGATAGGCAACGCAGAAGAACCTCAGTCGAAGGCGAGAAATCGCCTCAAAACTTCCGCAATCATTCCACATTCAGATGCAGACAGCAATGATCACCCTCAGCCAGAATGATAAACGGGTTATAGGTACATGCGAACGAGTCACAGAATATTCTGCCACTGTCATGACCCGTCGACAGTCGGGCATCCGGGTAAGGACCACCACGCGTTCGAGGGCGGATTCCGGGTCCCCGCTTCTTCTGGAATTGTGCGCCTCAGTTTTTCTACCGCAGTGAGTTCCACGGCATCATTTTCTGACCTCCGAGAGTGTTCTAATGAATGGGATGGCGAATTACATGCTGCTTTGACCATAAACGCTGGGACGTCCCTGTGCGCCACCCAGCGGGCGCCTAATACACCCTATCAATGCCTCGTGGCAGGTACGGGTCTAACCAGGCGCTTTCCCAAAAATTCGATGATTTAAATTCTGCCTTTCCCAGTACATCGTCCCGAGACGCGAAGTTAGAACGCGAACAACGTCCAAGTGCTAACAAAAAGATGAAGCTCAAGCTTTGATCAAAGCTTTTGCAACGTGGGTGTGGAATTGTACACTGTTCGGCGTCGGTCCCGTGTTCCGGGCGCATTCTATAACTAATAGTAGCACTCATTGAATCTGATATCAACGTGGTCCGGACGAGGCTGGATGTACTCTAGCGTCGCGGCCTCGCGTGGGAGGGGAGGTGGGGTTGTGGGCTATGAGGAATTAATTACGGAGATTATAAAGTGCGTGCCGTGAAGGAATGGAGTTTGAAGCTTGAAGGCTTGGAAATATGTATAAGGGAATAGAGCTTTCGGGAAGAGACTTCGGCTGCGCGGAAAGACCTCTCTTGGTCTCCACTTCGTGAAGGGTGAACCTTAGATACTTCAATTTATTATTCGAAACCGATGAAAGCTCACCCACACACTCCTCAATTGATGATCTGCCCCACCATTCGACGCCCTGCAACAGCCTGGACGCGAAGTCTCCATTAACTCAAACCAAGTTCTATGCAATGGCGTAATTAGCACGTTCGCTCTGGCCAATACGGCATCACTGGGGAAAAGACACCGGGAGACCAGGCCTGATTAGCTCAAGGAGCAGTGCGAACTGGTGCGTCTTAGACCATCAGCGAGAACCAGGCCGACGATTCTCCACCGGCGCACATTAGGCACAGATCGAGGGCTTGAAAACCCATAGATAATGCCAAAAGGAACCTTCCATGCATTGCCAAAATAACGTTAACGGCTTCGAGTCTTCGACGCAGCCTGGGAAGGCGTCGTTCTCGTACTGCTTCGAGGGACTATCAGGACTATACGTTACTAGTTAGATAAGATTTGGACTGGGGCCAATCGAGCCTGGTTTATCTCTGACATCAGGCTCGATTCCGACTGAATTCATATGTGATCGGAACTGTCTGACATCACGATCTGACAGCCTGTGTGAGTGATGGCGGCTGTGATCACCAGGCTCGCCGTACCCACGCGTCTGTCTAATTATAACGCGACGCCTTCCGAACCTTTCTTTTTATCTATGAATTCTTCTGGACTGTCCTTTACCTATCGATGCTGTGGTGTAGGTAGCGGCGATGTAATTTTAGAGGTGCATTAGGCGACGCGCGTTCTTCGCTCCTTTCTCGTTGGCGGCATCTCCTCTATTCGAGCCTGTGGCCCTGTTATCTTGGACTCCTAGGAAACCCATGCGACTTAGGCGTGGAGAGCAGCGAGGAGAAAGTGCGCCTTTGCACTTGAAATAACGGCATGATCTTGTGCATCCAATTTGCCCTCGATCGTAGAATACACCAGTTCCTATTCATATTTGCTTGGAACTTCTTAACAAGAGTAGCAGGACTACGAGTACGAGAGGTTACAGGAAAAATACAACGCGACGAAGGAGCTATGCTATAAAAAGCACCTATATACACGGACGATAGCGTACCAAAATACCCAAACGATAAAGGTGGTGTATTAAGGAATTCGTGCGAGAAATAACAGAATGGCGCAGCGCAAATCGAGTCGTTAACAATAGGTCGTTCCATCATCATGAAAAGGGCAAGAAAGGCTGGGATGCGTTGAGGTGAACCGAGTGATAACTATAGAGGCTCTTTAGGTGCGTGCCTTTGAATCCTTCGTCTTCCACTCACTTGGCAGCTGTCTCTTTTCTTTCGCCTTCCTTTCCCAGCTTGAATGTTGTACTCCAACGGTCTTCAGATGCGTAGTGTCCCTGATCCACCAGGAAGGATTGAAACATCGGGCGTTTAAGGGCCTTAGTGGGGTTGTGGCGAGAAACCGCGGAATCGTTCGCGTTCGCAATGTCCGAGCGAAGTACCGTGGTACGGTATTGGAGTGTTGAGTGGGCTTTGGGATAATTACTTGCATGATACCAAGCTTTTGCGCAAATTGAGGGAGGTAGATTTTGCGGCCAAAGGGGAGGTGTCGCGTTTGAAAGGCGATGATGGACAGCGGTGTCATGCGTGAGCGTTGGTAGAATCATGGTCCCCTTTGTGAAGGAGCAGGCTGTGAGGACGCTCTGACGGCGTAGTGAAATCCGAGCTGCGAATCATGACAACTATTTCTGACTCTGGGCTTGGACTCACGTGTACAGTTGCGAGGCAGGAATATTTTATGTCCTGCGTCCATGGACGACCCGTTCGGTCACGAAATGGGCGTGTCGTTTGGCAGCATGTAGAGTCTTGTGATCAAAGACGATTTCTGGCGCCTAATGCTCGCTCGGGATTTTCAGGATTCACGACAGGCGGTTGGGAGTCAAAGGATTTTACTGTCCAGGTATATGCGAATTACTAGAAAGCACGCGGTTCAGCGATGGAGGGGCAGCTTGCGCCGCAGTTCAGTGTTGGTTCTTTCTAGCGGGGCGTGGCGCCTTGGCGACTGCAGAATGATTCATTTCTTCACTTCCGTATCTTGGCGTTTGCGAGACCCTGTGGCGCACTGGGTTGAACTTTACGACGGTTGGAGATAGATCGTTCCGGACGGGGACGGGAAGCTTGCTTTCATACGCAAAATCCACTGACTTTGACACCGAGTTTCGAATTGACCCTCTTCGGTGTTCTCTCGGTCGGGTTTCTGTCTTGGACCTCTTGGTTTGCAGGGCTGGCTTGAGGGCCCTGCGTGTCTTGTTGCACTCCTTACAGATCTCATACCCACTCGAATCAGGAATGGCTTGACGGTGGAGGGTTGGTGCGCCACGCCTGCCTTGCGTTGATCCGACTTACAATGGTAGTAGGAGATTAGATCCTGTTTGCTCTGGATGTCTTCGATCGCCACGCCTTGCTCCTTTCTGGTAAGCATTGGGACCCTGAAAACTTGAACGCGGCCTACGGAGGTCAGTCGCGTCGCGTACAGTATTATAAATACAACAAAACCTTACTGTTGACCGGAAGGAAGGTGGTACGGTGGTGAGTTTGAAAGGTTGGCGGCCGTATGAGACCGTCAATTCCCACTCTTAGCGACAATGGTAGGCCACAATGGCCGCGGCCAATCAGACCGGTCCCCAAATGGCAAACTCACCGGCCACGAATCAGGACGACCTCTTGTACCAAACGTTTATCTCTGAAACTTGAATGTTCGCTGCATGAACCGCGTCCAACTGTACCTTCCGGCCTATGACTGATGCCGGATGCACACAGCTCTTTCTTCCTAGAGCAATCCAAGGCCGTTCCAGTTGCGTAACAGCCTTCGTCACTCCTGTTCGACCACCCCAATCTATTGGAACAGCCAAAACTCAAAAGCGTGACAGGAAGAAGCAGGAGCAGCCCAGTCAAGCTCTCTTTCTTCGAAGAAGTCGCGTTTACGCAATCTACAGC